>JARHVA010000065.1:5545000-6145000 GCA_037957365.1 Torreya grandis | reverse complement strand
GAAAACTAGATGATGACCTCATAGTTACTGCTGCTTTGAAAGGACTACCAAGGTCCTATATGAATTTTGTTGAAATGTTGCATGTCTCTGACAAGATCACAGGCATCACCTTTGATAAGTTGGCTGAGTTGCTCATCCAACATGACCTCTCTCTACCCAATAAATCCAAGAAAACTGAAGAAGCCCATGTTTTAGAGTCAAAGCCTAGTTCATCTTCATCTGGGCATCAAAACAATAGAGGAAATAGTTCTAAAGGGGGTCAAGGTTACAGAGGAGGCAAATATCAAAACAAAGGTAGGGGTCATTCAAATAATCAACAATCTAATCAATCACATTCACATGAAAAAATTGATCGAGGACATGGTCACAATTCATATAGGGGCAGAGGTCGAGGTAGATCAAACATTCAGTGTCATAGATGTGGAAAATTTGGTCACATTGCCTCACAATGCAGGATTCCTTTTGATAAAATTCAGAGGCCACAAAAAGCGACTAAGACTAACTCTGCTCAGTATGTTGATCATGACTATGATGAATCTAGTAATGTTGCGCATGAATTTGCATTCACTACTTTGGGGCACATTGATTATATTGAATATGAGGCTAGAGATGAGCTCACTGATGTATGGGTTTTAGACACAGGAGCAACCAAACACATGACATTTAGGAGAGATTTTTTTTGGTCTTATAAGGAAGCTTCTCTCTCTCCCATTGCCTTAGCAGATAAATCTATGCATACACCACTAGGACTTGGTTCTATTCGAATTCTTATTCCTAATGGGTCTATAAAATACTTGGAGGATGTTTGGTATGTTCCTACATTGAAGAAACACTTACTTTTTTTAGTAACTATTTGAAAGAAAGGTTATCAAATTGTGCTTGAAAATGGGCTCATTTACATCAATTCAGTGAAGGATAATTATAAAACCATGTATACAGGATATGAAGATGGTAACTTAGTTAGATTGCATTGTAAGGTGCTTCCTCCCAATATAGAACTTGCAATAATTGTTGACACAGGTACAGGTACTATGTCTACACAACGGTTATGGCATCTCTGCTATGGACATTTGAATATCCACTCTTTAGTGGATTTGCAAAGATATGGTATGGTGAATGGGTTGCCCACTTTTTGCAAAGATAGTATTCTTTGTGAGTCATGTGTTTTGGGCAAACAAAATCGAGAAAATTTTCCTAAACAGTCATCTTGGAAAGCTAACAGATGTTTACAGTTAGTTCATAGTGATGCATGTGACATGAAAAAGTCATCCATTGGTGGGTATGGATACTTTGTCTTGTTTATTGATGACTTTTCTAGGATGACTTGGGTATTCTTTATGAAAAACAAATCTGAAGTTTTCGCTAAGTTTGTTGATTGGTTACACTTAGTCGAAAAAGAAACAGGTTCGCATTTGGCCACTCTTCATTCAGATAATGGAGGTGAGTATACCTCAAATGAATTTTTAGACTATTGTCGAGAACATGGAATTCATCGACAATATAGTAATGTTTATACTCCACAACAAAATGGAGTATCTAAACGAATGAATAGAACTTTAGAGGGCACAACACGTGCCATGTTGCATTATAAACAACTTGATAAATTTTGGGCCAAAGCCATTGCTACTATAGTGTATTTGAGAAACAGGTCCCCCACAGTTGCACTTTTGGGAAAAACTCCATATGAGGCATGGTATGGGTTTAAACCCAAAGTTAAACACTTGAAAGTGTTTGGATGTCTTTGTTTTGCTTTGGTTCCTCCTAAACATAGAACTAAGTTGGAACCATGAAGTCAAAAATGCATCTTTCTTGGTTATTCTGAAGATAAAAAGGGGTTTCATTTGCTTGCACAAGATTCAGGAAAATTCATAGTGAGTCAAGATGTAATATTTGATGAGTTTGGGACTATGAACACTGCAGAGATTGATTCTCAACATGATAGATTAGAGAGGAAAAATGCAAAAAGAGATAAGGGTTTGAATAATGGGGATAACTCTTCAAAGTTATGGTATGAGACTCAAATTCCTTCACTTTCCTCTCCTTCATCTACAAGTTCACAGGTTGATGACTTAGAAATTGTTGAAAATTCTCTAAGTCCCCTTTTGAATGATACACATAATGAGAATTCTAGAGTCCCTAATTTGAATAATTTGTCTAAGTATCCAAAATGGGCTCAAAGTACTTTTTCTGACTTGATAGCAGATGAAGTTGGTTTAACAGGGCCCAGGAATTCTCAAAAATAGGTGAACTATGCTATGGTTGTTACTACTTCCACTGAGCCATCCACTTTTGAGGAGGCATCTACTGAACATGTTTGGCAACAGGCAATGAAATGTGAGTATGATTCCATACTTAACAATAATACATGGGTTTTAGTTGATCCTCCTCCACATGTTAAACCCATCAGATGTAAATGGGTTTATAGGACTAAGTATAAATCAGATGGTTCCATTGATAAACATAAGGCATGACTTGTTGCAAAAGGATATGCACAACAAGAAGGTATTGACTATGAGGAAACATTTGCACCAACTGCCAAATGGCACACTATTCGTATGGTACTTGCCTTAGCAGCACAAAATAGTTGGAACGTACATCAGTTGGATGTTAAAAGTGCTTTTTTAAATGGTGATTTATAGGAAGAAGTCTATATGAAACAACCTCAGGGTTTTGAACAGGTGGGTGCTGAACACAAAGTGTGTAAATTGACAAAAGCTTTGTATGGGCTAAAACAGGCACCCAGGGCTTGGTATGAGAAAATGGATTCATACTTGAAATCCATTGGTTTTCATAATCTCTATTTTTGAGTGCAGGGTAAGAAAATGGTGATACTAGTTCTCTATGTTGATGACTTGTTTATTACAGGTAATGATGAAAATCATAACAAGTCTGTGAAGAAGGAATTAAAAGATGGGTTTGAGATGACAGATCTTGGACTTCTTCACTACTATCTAGGCATAGAGGTAACTCAGAAGGAGCATAGTATTTTCATTTTACAAACTAAGTATATTTTTGAGTTATTAGAGAGGTTTGGCATGAGTGATTGCAAACCTACCCTCACTCCCATGGAAAGTAACTTGAAATTGTCTAAGGATGATAGCAGTGCCTTTTTTGATGGCACCACATATAGACAATTGGTGGGAGGTTTGATATACTTGATGACTACCAGGCCTAATATTTCATTTTCAATTGGAATTTTATCTAGATTTATGCATGAGCCTAGAGAAATTCATTGGCATGCAGCAAAATGAGTACTTTGTTACCTTCAGGGAACAAAAACATATGGCCTTGAATACCGCCGCAACAAGAACTTCAAACTTGTTGGATATTGTGATGCAAATTTTGGCGGATGTGTGGATGACAGAGTGTCAACCACAGGATACACTATGCATATGGGTTTAGCTACCATTTCTTGGTGTTGTAAGAAGTAGGATACATTGGCAAATTCATTAGTAGAATCAGAGTATATTGCAGTATGGGATGATTCTAGAGAAATTGTTTACCTTCGTTGTATTCTTGAAGATCTTCAGGTTTCTCAGTTTGCTCCTACACAGTTATACATTGATAATCAGAGTGCAATCAAGATGTCCAAGAATCCAGTGTTTCATGCCAAAACAAAACATATGGATGTCAAATATCATTATTTGTGAATGCTGGTGGCAAAGAAAACTCTTGATCCAATATATTGCCCAACTGCCAATCAGACAACTGATATCTTCACAAAACCCCTTGACATAATCAAATTTGAAAAATTTAGAAAAATGCTTGGTATGTGTCTAAAGCCCTGACTTTGGATCACAATGGGGTTTGTTAGGACTTGTTCCAAAGTCTTAATGTTAGGTTAGATTTTTGGTAGAAAATAAATTACTATTGTAAATGGGGCATGCATATTTTATAAAGACACCCCCATAAAATAAACTTAGTTTAATTATTAGGTAGTTTTTATGTTTTATATTTATTAATTAGATTTACTTTACGGGTTGTTTTCTCATATTTAGTTGGTTATAGGATTAGTTGTTTTTACCAGTCATTGGTAAAAACTATATAAATCCATGTTTGCATTGTGAAAGGGTTAACCGAGTAAAGACACCCTTATGTACTTGATTTTTTGAATTATTAATAAAATACTTGTACACTCGCACTAAGCGGGGACAAGGTTCAACCTATTTGATTTTGGAGTTATCAGTAAGACCAAAATAGTTCAAATGTTGTCCCAAAAATGAGTGATATTTTTGGGGGACAACAGCTGGCTCCAGTTGGGGAACTTCTATCAATTGCAAAAAGAATTAAAGGGAGTAGAATCTAGAATCTCCAGTGTCTTCATGTGTACCATTGGGTTACGGAGTCATGCTACCCAAAAATGAAAGGCATCAAAAATGGAAACAAACAAAACAAAATAGAATTAGAAACTGTACAAATATACATATATATAGATGCAATGATCTAATACTTCAAGAGTTGAAATGTTTCAGATGCTGCCCATTGTGAGGCAGAGAAAAGAGTGTGCCATCTTGATATTTCAATAGAAAGTTATTTTCACCGATGTGCTGATGAATTATAAATGGGCCTCTCCAAAGGGAGTCAAATTTTCCATGCATCCCCTTTGGTTCTCTCTTTTTGTCCCACAGCAGGACTTGATCCCCAATCTAGAAATCATGATTTTTGGCCTTCTAGTCAAAGATTTTCTTTACCAAAATTCGATGAGAAAAAATTATGTCTACCACCATGGTTTTCTATTCCTCCAACTAAGTCAGGCACATGATTCTTTTATCAAGAGAGCTTTCATATGTCTGATCTTCAATTGCCTTTGCCAGTTTCAAGGCTGGTAATTCTAAGGTGATTGGTATCTCAGCATTGATACCATAAAGAAGTTGAAAAGGAGACATACCAATTACCCTCTTTAGTGTGATTATTTTTGCCCACAGAGCATCAACCAATGCTTTATGCCATGTCCTTTGATTATCATTTGCTAGCTTCTTGATGATAGTTACCAGGTTCTTATTGCTAGATTCAGCTTGTCCATTCCCTTGTGGAAAATAATTAGAAGAGTGAGAGAGTGTAATTCCATAATGGAAACAAAATTGTGTAATATTCTGAGAGGTGAAACAAGTTGAATTATCAGTAATAATTTTGATTGGAACTCCAAATCTGGAAATGATATTCTCTTTGAGAAAGTTGCATACAACTTTTGAAGTAGCATGCTTAGTTGGGATTGCTTCTACCCACTTGGTGAAATAGTCAGTTGCTGTAAAGACATAATCATGTCCATCACTTAAAGATGGGTTTATAGTCCCAATAAAATCAAGTCTCCATTGTTGGAAAGGTTCTTTTATGATCACTGGCTTGAGAGGCATAGCAGCTAACTTGGGTCTTCCAACAAATTGCTGACAGAGTTCACATTTTCTCACCCACTTATGTGCATCTTGGAAAAGAGTTGGCCAATAATACCTGGCTCGAAAAATCTTGTGAGCAGTCACAGAAGCAAAAAAATGTCCTCCACAAGCTAGATTATGGAAAGATTTCAAAAGCTGGCTTTGTTGATCTTTGTCTACACAACGAAGGAATACTCCATTTATGCTCCTCTTCTACAAGCCATTGTCCCAAAAGACAAAATTAGCAGCTTTCAACTTTATAGTCCTCTTTTTTTTGTAAGACAAATGAGCAAGACATTCACTATAAGTAAGGAAATGAATGATACCTGAATACCACTCATTGGTAGTGGAGACAAAAAGGATTGTTGGTGTCTTTTTCACTTCATTTTCTTCATGATGTGTGTCTTCTAGCATATTGTCAGCAATTAATAGGCATAGGCCTTTACCCCTAACCAACTTTGTCGGCTTGATGTCTAGATCAAACTCTTAGATCTTTGCAATTCAATTACCTCTTTTCGTGCCAAACTCTTGCTGAGTTAATATAGAATTGATTGTAGTGTCAGGGACTAAGGCAATAGTGTGTGAATTCAGAATATAGAAGCGGAAATGTTTAACTACTTTCACCAAGGAATAATAATGCTTCTCTATATTTGAATACTTCATCTCATGGGTTTTGAGAGGGAAACTCATGAAAGAGATAGGATAATCCATACCTTCCTTATCCTGTTGAACAAGAATTGCTGAAAGAGTGTGTTTAGACGCATAGCTGTATATGATGAAATCTTTGTTATAATCTGGGCAAACCAAGGTAGGGGTATGAGCAATGGCGGTTTTGATATCCTAAAATGTTGTCTCGCCTTCTTTAGTCTAACTGAAGATGGTCTTCCCTTTCATCATGTTCACAATGTGTCTAGTCTTCTCAACAAATTTGGGGATGAATCTCCATAAGAAATTCACCTTTTCAAAGAAAGAATGAACATCATTTTTACTTGTGGTAAATTAAGCTCTTGAATAGAATTGACTCTGTCTGAGTCAATCTTTATGCCTTCTTTGGACACAATGTGTCTAAGGAGTTTCCCCTCTGTTACTCCAAAAATAGACTTTTTAAGATTTAAGGAAATACCATTTTGGCAGCAACACTCCAACACTTATTATAGGTGGCGTACATGATAAGATCGATGCTTTGAAAACATAGTCAAGTCATCAAGATATACCACTATGAATTTACCAATCTCATCTTTGAAAGCCATATCCATTACTCTCTGAAAGGAAGCACCAACATTTATCAAGCCGAAAGGCATTCTTCTATATGCAAATATACCCCAAAGTGTAATGAATGCAATCTTGTGTTGGTCTGCTTTACCAACTTCAACTTGATTATAACCTGAGAAGCCATCCAACATTGATAACATCTCTGCACTTGTCACTATTTGAAGCACTTGATCCATGATTGGTAAAGGATAATTATCTTTCAAAGATGCTTGATTCAGATTCCTGAAATCTACAAAAATACAAATCTCACCATTCTTATTCCTTATAGGAAATATGTTGGCAATCCATGTAGAATGATGGATTGGAAAGATGATTCTAGAATTTAACATTTTTTGTATCTCAGACAAAATAGTACCTAATTTTTTTGAATTATACTATCTAGATTTTTGCTTGTATGGCATTGAGTCAGCCTTGAGAGGAATGTCATGGCAGATTTCATCTAGTCTGAGAGACTTCAAGTCTTCATAAGAATATTCTAAGACATCCATGTATTGACAGAGTAAAAAGGTGAACTTGAATCTTTCTTCAGGGGTGCAGCACTTATCAATGTTAACCATCTTGAGATTTTCTTTGGTGGTCAGATTCACTTGCTCGAATCCCTGAGAGAAACTTGAATCTGTTTACTATTGTTTGATGAGTCTATCATGCTTGTCAAACAGCTTCTTAAGAGAAACCAGGCCTTTGGGAATTTTATTTCCTTTCAGCTGTAAAAATTCTTCATTAATATCTAAACTAGATTCAAAGATTGATTTATTCTTCTAAGATTCACTACCTTCAAAATGTAGTTGTTCAAAATTGTCTTTTTATTCCAAGAAAGCAATAATTTGATGATCATCATTGAATACTTGCCAATAATCAGCATTATCAGGAACACTTGGTCTATAGACCAGCTCAATAGTATACCTTTCTTGTTTGAAATCTGAATGAGAAACTAAGAGAGTTCTTAAAATAGCAAGAGCATCAACTCTGTCATTAGACTCTCTGGGTATGGTAGAAATGTTGAAAGCATCAAAGCTTTCAATTTGGTCCCAAACCAAGTTACGGTAGTGGCGTAGTCTTTCATTCTTGGTTTGGTATAAGTTTTTCACTTGACAAACCACTAATTCAACATCCCCTTTGGCATGAAGAAACTTGATGCCTTTTTCTTGAGTAGCCTTCATTCCAAGCAGTAGAGATTCATATTCAGTTGTATTGTTAGTGTTGCTAAACTTTAATTTGTAAGATGAAGGGATCATATCTCCTTGAGGAGATATCAAAACAATCTCAGCTCTTGAATCAGTAGAGAAATAGCTACCATCAAATTTCAAAGTCCATATCTCATCTGATACTGAATTTTTTTTAGACTTTCTTTCATCAGAGATGGAGGATCCTTCTTGGTCTGTACTACAGCCTACTAGTTTTTCTATTGTTCTTGTTGAACTAATTTTTGAGTTGACACTTTCAAGAATTATATCAAGTGTTTCATGCACTTCATTTGTAGATAGAAAATAGTTACCTATACTTGTGGATTCAAAAATAATTTGAGCTTTAGGCGCTGATGTCTGAGTGACCACATACTTTACTTCTTTTTCAGGGAGCAACCTCTTCATTATGCCTTGGATAGGGATCCTTGCCTTAGACAGATCCATGCTTAGTTCTCCTCCCACATCCTTACAAAAATTTTGTCCAAGCAAAATGTCATAAGATGCTGGGACGTCATCCACCAAGACAGTCATTTTGATTCTCTTGTCTAGAAAGGCTGCAAATGCAAATTGGGCATCTTTAATTTGCCCCAGTAATAGTACTTGCTTGTTCTCCATGGAGAAACATATCCCAAATGTCTTAGATAGTGTGATACCAAGAGACTTAGCTACTTTAGCAGGCATGACATTATTAGATGCACCTGAGTCTATAATAAAGTTACTTAGCTTGTGGCCATTAATTAACAGGGAAACATAGAAAGGTTCTATTTTTCTAGGAGCAGCTAGAGGAGTAATGACCAGATTATTTGGAATAGGCGTGTTCTTTGGAGAATCAAGAATTACCTTTATAGCTTTTTTTCTTGTAGAGATGGTTTGGTTCTTGACATATTGGACTAGCTTATTCAATTGATCAGGATTGGACTATAAATATTCGAACTCAAACATTTGTATTTTTGTCTTTTTGACATGATCGATTATGTCAAATGGCTGAATCGAGCTAGGTGTAGAGAAAGGTACTTCAATCTTCTGAATTTTAGGAAGGATGGGAGATGGTCTAGTTGGTGAATTTGAAGTAAAAGGGGAAGGTACAATTGATGTATTTGCCTTTTGAGTGATCACTGGATCCTTTGACTAAAAAGGCAAAATGGTTCCATGTTTAGCAATTGTGACTGCTAACTACGATTGCTTTTCTGTCTTCCCTTTATCAGCTTGCTGAACTGATTGGTTCTTGGACCTGGTAAACACTGCATATGATCCATCAAAAGCTTCTCCTTTGCTTTTAGGTTCATCTTGGTAATTCAGGAAACCAATGTGGGAGTCACCAGCTGATTCTTCTTGATTGTCTTCAAGGAGATCAGTGTCATTTTCTTGATTTAATTCAGGCTGAAAAGAGAACTATGATTTTGCTTCAAGATATCCCATTACTAAATTAGTTAGAGGAGCTTCCAGGGCAAGTTTCCCTTGTGGGGGAGGGAGGCGATTCTGTTTCCCTTGATTTTTGGCAGCATTGCCCTGATATGATTGATTTGAGAATGTCCTTCTGTATGAAGGAGCAGAAGACATTCTTTGAGCCATTTACTTTTTGAGAGCAAGCAACTCATTTGCTAATTTCTGCACCATTGGATCTGTGGTGCCTGTAGATGCATATTTGGAAGATGATGAAGCTCCATTTCTATTTAGATCTCTTCTTATCTTTTCTGCTAAGATGAGATCATCTTCTAACTCAGTGGCCAAACATTGAGTTGCAACAAGATCTATTTGACCAGCATGTCTCAAGAGAAAACTTACTTCAGGTAGCTAAGAATTAATGAAAAATCATTTGAGATTCTCAGCTGTAGGTTGAGCAATTATAGGGATTCTATTTCTCAATTTGTCAAATTTGGATATGAAATCTCTCATAGGCTCATAAGGTTCTTTCTTCATCTGTTAAGTTGAGCCAAAAGTGCATGTGCATCTTTTATAGGTTTGAATCTAGCTTTAAACTTATCTTTGAGAGTATTCCAATCAGTCATTGACCGAGCCTGTAGATGATAAAACCAATCTACAACAATACCTTGCAATGTCTCTACAAAAATCCTGACTGCTACATCTTCAAATTCTACTCTGATTACTCCACAAGCTATGCTAAAAGTTGCAATGTGCTCATCAGGGTGAACTTTTCCATCACCATAGAATTTTGGGAAGTTCTTCTTTGAACTACGTGGAAGCTCATGTAGAGGTGGAGTAAGATTGAGAGGACCAAAATAATTACCCCAGGGGCCTTGAACTACCATTGTAGGATTATGAAAAGGAGGCATAACAAATCTCAGAGGGGTAATTATAGGTAAAGCTTTATCAATAGCAAAAGTAGATACTTCATCTGGCAATGGAGATCTGACTTTAGTAGGAGAAAAGCTCTTGGTTCGTTGGAGATGAGATGGTGAAGGAAATAGATCAAAATCACTTTGTTGTACCAACTTGAATACAGGGTCAACAATACCTTCAGCCCTTTGGCTTCGTGTATACCTTGAATCTGCCAGATTGTGAAACAAAAATGGAAAAGAATTAACCTTGCTTCAGTTAAAGCTTGAAGCTTTAAACTATGCGTTATTTCTTGATTAGTGTGCAGGTGAATGGATAGATTATAAATGGATAATGGGTATTCGATATCCCCAGCGGAGTCGCCAAAAATTGTTGGTTGAATAATTTGTCGATCAGCGTACTGATAAACAAAATAGGTTTGATCAGCCAAAGTAGGAAGATTAGTCATCCAAATGTGTAGGTTTACCACATCAGAAGGGGATTGATCTCTCCTCTCATCAAGGGGAGGTTCCCTATAGATAGGCTATATATATATATAAACAAAAAATAATACTCAAGGGTAGGACAAACCATCCATCTCTCTTTCTTCAGAGATGATGCGTGCAGATCAAAGAAGAAACTCAAGGAAAATGATAGAAAGCACTCCTCTTCTTTCAGAAGTACTATCCAGCAAGTCACAAGAATACTCTAGGTAGTAACAACAAAATGTAACAAAAGATGTAATAACCAGCAAATCAAGATGCAACACAAAGTCTCCACCTGAATTGCTCAAGAGTAAGATACGAAGGACAATGAGGGCACAAAGTCTTCCCAAAATCTTTTACATAGAAATGAAAAGAAAACACACTAAAATGCAATTATGGGGGCATAATATCTCTCCACAGTTGACTCTTCAGGACACCTTCCTGACTAATTTCACTAATCCTGCTTGTTGAATTAAAGGAACAGAAAATACATCAAGGAAAAAGACATAAGAATAGTTTCCTCAACAACAAAAATATCACAGCACAAAGTCTAAAAAGTCACTTGCTTTCTTATTCTAGTAACAAAATATGATCAACAAACTAAGCTCAAAGTCTCAGAAGTGCCTTTTAATTTGGGCAGAGTTTCGTTTTGATTGTCAAAAAAGAGATCCCTTTACAATAACAAGAGAGCCCCTTATATATCCTCTTCAAGAAGAACTCAGGAATAGTAACACATCATGTTGCATTGAAATCTGTTAAGAAGACAGGCTGGAACTTAGGGGTGTTTACCCATTTGATTTTATCAATTCAAAGAAACAAGTCACGCTATTGAAAGTTTGCAACTTTCACTATCCACCTGGTGATCTAATCCTATCTTCATCATTCTTTCTTTTCTAGTTAATTGAATTGGGTCCTGGATTCAATTTGTTGTTCTGTTCCTTCTTCGCTTTCTGCTAGCCTTGGCCTTAAAGCCTATGAATGCATTCAAGCCTGTAGATTCAAAGGATCAATGGTTAATTTGTTGTCTTGAATTTGACGTCTTTGGGCACGTCACCCCTTGGTCTTTCTTTGGCTTTTCTGTTTGGCACTTTCCCAGATTGAACTTGCCCTTTCAAGCCTTAAGAAATGACCCACTTTGGGTTGAGAAGAGCCCCCTGCAAGGGTATCTACCCTTCGGGTAGTCTTTGAATGGCCTTCGGGTGACCCTTCAGTTTTGGGGAAGTATTCTTTAAATTGACAGCCGAGAGTCCCCTTCAAGGGCACCTGCCCTTTGGGGTCCTTTGGTGGCCTTTTGCAAATTCCCACAGATATTTTCCCCAGGCTTTTCCCTGGGTGAATTCCCGCAGACAAATTCTCCGTGGAAATTTCCCGTGGACAAAAAGTCCACGAAATTTGTTTTGTTTACCATATACGTGAATTCCTTCAGGATTTACTCCCGTGACTTCTCAAAATTCTTTTAGAATTTTTGTCTGAAGGAATTCCTTTAGACAAAAAGTGCGAAGTAATTGTGCCTTAGAATTGCCTTAGTCTTTTTGAAAATGACCCTTTCGAAGGGTATTTTCATTGACCAAGTGCCCTCTGCAAGGGCACTTGTCCTTTGGGAGGCTCTTTGAAATTTTACATTGGATCACTCTTTTGAAACAAGTTGTTGAACCACTCTGTTGAACCAAGGCGTTGAACCTCTTTGTTGAACCAAGGCTTTCAACCAAAATGGCTCAAGGCGATGGTTCAATTGAATGAACCAAGTTGATGAACCGCTCCATTGAACTACAAGACGATGAACCAATCGTTGAACCAAGTTTTGGTTCAATGGTTCAAACAAAGCCTTGAACTGACTGACGAACCATTTGAAATTGAACCAACCATTGAACTTGTTGTTGATGCTTGCCAATGGATATTTTTGTTTGAACCAAGGCACTGAACCAATCCTAAAAATGACCAAGTGTTAGAAACTAATTCTTTTGATTGAACCCGCCTGCAGAAGCCATGAAGCCCATTGAACTTGTAGAAATGAACCTACATGCAAAGTCTGTAGAAATCAAGTCTATAGAAATCAACCTATAAAGCCCATTGAACTTGGTTTGCAAAGTTCATAGATTTTCTCTTATTGCTAAGTCTGTAGATTTTCTCTTCCTGTAGAGTCCGTAGATTTTCTCTTCCTATAGAGTATGTAGATTCAAGCCTGTAGAGTCCATAGATTTAAGCCTACAGAGTCCGTAGATTTAAGCCTGCAGAGTCCGTAGATTTTTGAGAAGCTTGAAAAATGAGGAATTTGAATGCCCAAGACAAATTTTGAAAAGGGAAGAGACAATTTTGGTCTGTAGGACCAAAATAGTTCAAATGTTGTCCCAAAAATGAGTGATATTTTTGGGGTACAACATATTGAATATGAAAATGTTCTATAAGTCTCAAAGGTTCATGATAATGCTTTGAGAGTCAGAGTTTTTCCTTGTTCAGGGATGAAAATTCAAAGCTTTTGATTGTATTTTTGTACCCTGTGTACAATTCTGAGAGAGCTTGTAAAGTTGATCAATTTGGGGTCTTTTGGCCTATTTAGTGAAGTCCAATGGATATGGTGATGACCATGAGGTCATAAATTCTCTATACATATGATTTATTCATATGGTTATGTGTCAAAATTGGTTGTTTACTTTAGTTGTGTGAAATATACTTTTTGGGTGTATGAAGGACTAATAGCGAGTAAGCCTATTGACATGGTTTAAGTGATGAGTTAGACTATCAAGTGGCATGGAGATATGTGAATGATATAAGGGGTATATTGAAGTCAAATGTGATGTGTTTCAAGCATTGATAGAGACTCAAAATGGTCAAAGAGGTCAGAGTGGTAACGTGTGCTTAAGACAAACCTAATTGCATTAGGTCTCTATTAGACCTAATAGGGTTTTGGTCCCTATGAGTGATGACCACAAAAGACAAATAGAAGTGAAAGAATATAGAGTTTATAATTGTTTATATGAAATGGGAATACAATATAAAGGTTATCATATCATTGCAAAGTTTGGGAGGTTACAAAAGCTAACACCTCTTCTACAACCCATCATGATAAAATCAAGGGCAAATGTTCCCCCAGTTGAAAACAACTCATAGTTCATGAAGCTATAGTTATTCAATGATGTATGTTGGTTTCTACTTGGACTTGTGTGTCATCTCTGTTGTATGAGTTCACTTGCGACAACTAATAATTAAAATAGATAAACAAGGAAAATGTTTGAGGATGCATTTTTTTGGAAGAGATACAAATGGTACTTAGTTAGGCTTAGTTGATAATGTACAAAATTTAATTGGGATGATTATGTCATCCAACCATCTTGTTGAGAAATTAGGCACCAATATTTACTTTTCTTAGTGTTATTCCTACAGATTAATTATGTCTGTAGGATGTCAGGCAGGAAGTAAAATAATTTATTTTATCAATGGCCTTCCTCCACTAATTAAAATAAAGTTGTACAATTGCTTCCCAATTTTTAATCCCATACTTTTATACGAAGTAAGATAACGATTTATTTCTTAAAAATCATCGAGAATATTGGAAGTTGTACATGCATCATAGGTTGGAGCGCATCTAGATGAATTTGGATTATGAACTAAATTCTAAAAATATTTATTCATATGAATAAAAGAACAGAGCAAAATAGATAATATAGAGAAAATGACCAATATTATTGAAAATATTGTTGGTGGATGTGGACCTACAACTCAACCATTTTAATCTTCCTTGCCACGTCACTTCCAACTCAACCAATTTTTTAAGTTTTGCATTGAATTTCCTTTAATCTCTTACAACTGTTCTCATGTCATTTTGCTACAGTCACTAATTTATTAAATGATTTATCTCTCTCTCCTTAGAGAGACTTCCAATGAAAGCAATCAAATTTTTTATATATTTGTTATTGTTGATATACTCTCTTTATGGTATGAAAGGAAAACACAAGTAGCGAAGCTTTACTACTTTGTATGCAAAAAATATATACTTAGATTTTGTTTTGAATGTAAGAGAGATAAATAGATGATTGATAGTAGTGCACCTCTACTAGCATAGAGGAAAGATAGTTTGTATTTCTCTTGGCAGAATATCAATAAAATCTAACCATTCCGCATTTGTTTTTCTATATCTATCTATTTATTCTGTCTATTACTCTATTTTTCTATGGTTTCAAACCATCAATCTAGGATCTAAGCATAGCATAGATCCTGAAGAGAAGAGATCAATGTTTTGTCAAGGGGTTTTCTTTCAACATAAGAAGCATATATCAAGGAGAGGCTATAGCTATTAGTATCAATCTAGCAGAGGCTACTAAAAAAACTCAGAGGTAAGGTAGAGGTTTATAAAAAAGGGGATAAACTCCAACTGAAAATAAATAGAAGGAAATTATTTTGGAGAAGAAATGGTAGGAATAAGTGGTAGCATTTCTCAACCCCAAATACCAATATTTAATGGGGAAAATTATGATTTTTGGAGTATAAAAATGACAACCCTGTTCTACTCACAAGATGTTTAGGATTTAGTTGAAAATGGGTTCCTTGAACTAGCAAACCAACAGGGATATCAGGGATTGTCACAAGCAGAAAAAGATTTATTGAAGGAAAATAAGGACGCCAAAGCATTGTTTTTCATTCAAAAAGCCATGGAGTAATCAATATTTCCAAGGGTTGCAGCTACTACAAGGTCTAAACAAGCATGGAAAACCATGCAAATAACATACCAAGGTACAAACAAAGTTAAAACTACCAAATTACAAATACTTAAGAGAGATTTTGAGAATCTTCATATAAAAGAATCAGAGAATATAGATTCATTTTTTACACATGTAATGGGCATTGTGAATTAAATAAGAACTCATGGTGAGAGTATGAAGGACCAAAAGGTTGTAGAAAAAGTACTTAGAAGCTTGCCTGTAAAATTTGATTCAGTTGTAGTAGCCATTGAAGAATCTAAGAATTTATTTCAACTATTATTTAATGAATTAATTGGGTCATTATTGTCACATGAACAAAGGCTAAACTATTCAGGGTCATCTTCTTTCGAAAATGCATTCAAAACTCAGCTTTCAGTCAATAGAACCAAAGGGAGATCAAATTATAGTAGAGGCAAAGGTCATTTTTCACCAAGAAGAGGTAGAGAATCTAATCAATTTTAAATTAGAACAATATCAAGCCCTCATACGTCTTTCACACCATCAAGAGGAAGAGGAAATAGTCATTTTCATAGCCATCATCAAGGAGAAAAGTATGATAAATCAAACATCCAATGTCATTATTGTAAAATATTTAGGCATTTTGCATCTAAATGCAAAAAAAGGCAATATGATATGAATAAATAAAAAGTAAATTTTACAAATGTAAACCAACTGAATACTAGTGAACAAAATACAATGTTAATAACATGTAATGTTGCATAAGAGAGTTCAAAGGAATTATGGTTCTTAGATAGCAAGTGTAACAATCATATGAGTGGAAGTAAGGAGTTGTTTGTAATAATAGATGATTCGATAAAATCAAAAGTAAAGTTGGAAAATGATCACAAAGTATCAATCATGGTTAAATGATCAATTAATATAAGAACAAAATAAGGTGAAAAGAAGCATATCCCTGATGTATATTGTCCATGGATTGCAACATAATTTAATAAGCATTGGTTAGTTGGTGCAAAAAAGGTATAGGATATACTTTGAGAATGGTGAATGTGTGATTTATGCATAATAAGTACTCTAGTTTACTTTAATATGTTATTGAATGTTATACTAGTTATGGTCTTGATTCTGTTAGTATTCATTTTTTCTTTGTTCTTAGGTGCATCCTTGTACATCATAGATGGGAGATAATATTGTCATCTCTTCTGCACCTATTTTACTCTCCATTATGCAAGCTATTGCAAGTTGTCATTGATTTCATATGTTTGTGTATGGTCATTGATGTTAAAATAAGTTTGAGGTACGGTGATCCATTTGAATGTCTTGTTATGCATAGTGAGAAATGATGAAATGAATGATTACAAGTCCTTGATGAAGGATGAGGTCATGAAGTGATGAGAAGGCTTGAGCATGGCATATCTACATTGGTGCAAGAAGGAGCATGATGGATCTAGGAAATGAATTCACAGAGGCATAAGAGGATGTCTGAGGACATTTAAACATGCTTTTGAAGCATTGAACCACTTAGGGATGTTTCATAGTATGACTCCAAGAGGTATAGTAATTAGTAGGTCTATGTAATTAGACTAGAGGCATGGTGATGATGATATAGGTATTCATGAGCTTAAAGTTGTGCAAAAAAGTGGTAGAGCATATGATAGGATGTTGTGTAAACATGTGTATAAGGCAAAAAAGTTTTCAAGGTAAGGTGTTGAGGTCAGGTGTTGAGGCCTAGTCCTTACATGAGAGACCTAGTGTGAAGGCACATGCTTGGTAGCTTGTTAAGATGAGGAGTTTGAGACTTGAGAGTTGATGGATTGTATAAGAGGTGTTAGATTTTGTAACTTCCCAAACTTTACAATGATATGATAATCTTTTGTATTCCCATTTCATATAAACAATTAGCAACTCTATCTTCTTTCACTTCTATTTGTCTTTTGTGGTTTATTGCATCTTAGATGTTACTTACAGAAGCACGGCATTGTGTTTTGAATTTTGAATTATAAGAAGTGTTAGCTTGTCTATTACTCTATTTTTCTATGGTTCTTGATTTTATCATGATGGGTTGTATAAGAGGTGTTAGCTTTTGTAACTTCCCAAACTTTGCAAGATATGATAACCTTTATATTGTATTCCCATTTCATATAAACAATTAGCAACTCTATCTTCTTTCACTTCTATTTGTCTTTTGTGGTTTATTGCATCTTAGATGTTACTTACAGAAGCACGACATTGTGTTTTGACTTTTGAATTATAAGAGGTGTGAGTTTGAGACTTAAGAGTCTGCTTTCAAATTGATTAGATTCTCTACCTCCTCTTGGTGAAAAATGACCTTTGCCTCTACTATAATTTGATCTCCCTTGGTTCTATTGACTGAAAGCTATGTTTTGAATGCATTTTCCAAAGAAGATGACCCTGAACAGTTTAGCCTTTGTTCATGTGACAATAATGACCCAATTAATTCATTAAATAATAGTTGAAATAAATCCTTAGATTCTTCAATGGCTACTACAACTGAATCAAATTTTTCAGGCAAGCTTCTAAGTACTTTTTCTACAACCTTTTGGTCCTCCATACTCTCACCATGAGTTCTTATTTAATTCAAAATGCCCATTACATGTGTAAAAAATGAATCTATATTCTCTTATTCTTTTATATGAAGATTCTCAAAATCTCTCTTAAGTATCTGTAATTTGGTAGTTTTAACTTTGTTTGTACCTTGGTATGTTATTTGCAGGGTTTTCCATGCTTATTTAGACCTTGTAGTAGCTACAACCCTTGGAAATATTGATTACTCCATGGCTTGTTGAATGAAAAACAATGCTTTGGTGTCCTTATATTCCTTTAATAAATCTTTTTTTGCTTGTGACAATCCCTGATATCCCTGTTGGTTTGCTAGTTCAGGCAACCCATTGTCAACTAGATCCTAAACATCTTGTGAGTAGAACAGGGTTGTCATTTTTATACTCCAAAAATCATAATTTTCCCCATTAAATATTGGTATTTGGGGTTGAAAAATGCTACCACTTATTCCTACCATTGCTTCTCCAAAAATAATTTCCTTCTATTTAATTTCAGTTGTAGTTTATCCCCTTTTTTATAAACCTCTACCTTACCTCTGAGTTTTGTGAGCAGCCTCTGCTAGATTGATACGAATAGCTACAGCTTCTCCTTGATAGATGCTTCTTGTGTTGAAAGCAAAACCCTTGACAAAACATTGATCTCTTCTCTTTAGGATCTATGCTATGCTTAGATCCCATATTGATGATTTGAAACCATAGAAAAATAGAGTAATAGACAAGCTAACACCTCTTATAATTCAAAAGTCAAAACATAATGTCGTGCTTCTGTAAGTAACATCTAAGATGTAATAAACCACAAAAGACAAATAGAAGTGAAAGAAGATAGAGTTGCTAATTGTTTATATGAAATGGGAATACAATATAAAGGTTATCATATCATTGCATGTGCAGTATACATCTTGAATATATGTCTAATAAAATTAGTGATAAATAAGATACCACAAGAAGTTTGAAGTAAAAAGCATAGTGTCTCATATTTGAGAGTCTTTGGATGTGTTGCATACTCTTAGATACCTCAATAATTGAGAAAAAAAGTTGGATGATAGAAGCCAAAAGTGCATTTTTGTGGGATATAGTGAACAATTCAAAGCATACAAGTTATACAATCTAGTTACAAAGAAGGTAATAATCAACAATGATGTAGAATTTGTTGAAAAAAAAATGGGATGGAAGCATTGATAAGATAACTACAATTATAACATGCATACCACATGAAAATGAGATGGTCAAAGATGATACACAAACAAATAGTCCTCAAGCTCCATAAGCAAATGTTACTACAATTCCTTCTAAGTCACCTAGCACTCTCAATCCATCTACTCCTTCTAGTAATAACAACAGTGAATCATCTAATCCAACACTTACAATATTGAGATCATAGTCAATAAACACTTCAAAGAAGACCTGTAGTCTAAAGGAGATTATGATGAGTCACAAGAAACTAAAAATATAGATTTATGTTTCGATTTTGCATTCTTAGCACAAGTTGATTAATTTACTTTGATGATGCAATTAAAGAAGACAATTAGATTGCATCTATGGATGAAGAAATTCAATCAATTGAAAAGAATCAAACTTGAGATCTTGTAGAACTTCTTAAAAGAAAGATGTGATTGGAGTAAAATGGGTTTATAAAACAAAGTTTAATGCAAATGAAAAAATTCAAAAACATAAAGCAAAACTAGTAGCTAAGGGCTTCACATAACAACCAATCATAGATTACAATGAAATAGTTGCACCTGTAGCAAGATTTGACATTGTTAGAATGGTGTTATCTATTGTAGCCCAAAATAGTTGGAATGTTTATCAAAAGGATGTCAAATCAACATTCTTGAATGGCATTTTGGAAGAGAAAGTTTAAATAAAATAGCCACATGGTTATGAAGTTCAAGGAGAAGAGCATAAGGTCTACAATCTAAAAAAGGCCTTATATATATTGAAGCAAGCTCCTAGAGCTTGGTATAGTAGAATAGATTCATATTTTCTGAGCAATGGATTTAACAAATGTGGTAATGAACCAACTTTGTATGTCAAAGTGAATGTTGAAGGACAAATCTTAATAGTATGTTTATATGTGGATGACTTGATTTTTACTGGAAACTTATCAATTGAATCATTTAAGGTGGCCATGAAAACTAAATTTGAGATGACTAATTTGGGGCTTATGAGATATTTTCTTGGCATAGAAGTAAGTTAATCCGAGCAAAAAAAAATTATGTCAATCAAGGTATGCTAATGATTTGTTGAAAAGGTTCAAGATGTTGAATGTTAATTCAACTCCTACACCGGTTGCAATAGGTTTAAAACTTAGTAAGGAGGACAAAAGTGAAAGTGTTAATGCAAATTTATTCAAGACATTAGTTGGTAGCCTCATGTATCCAAATTGCCATAAGACTAAACATTATGTGTGGGGTTAATCTTATCTCAAGATTCATGGACAATCCAAAAGAATCTCATTGAAATTCTGAGATATATATCTAGAACAAAGAGTTTTGGGATCTTGTATACATCTGCAAATGATTTTAATCTAATTGGTTATACAAATAGCGATTGGGGATGTAGCATGGATGATAGAAAAATCACTTTATATTATATTTTTAATCTTGGATTGGGCATTATTTCTTGGGCATCAAAGAAGCAATCAATTGTTACACTTTCATCCGCTGAAGCGGAATATATTGCAGCGACATCAATAACTTGCTAGGCAATGTGGATGAGAAGAGTAGTTTCAAATTTGAGGCATACTCAAAAAGCTAGAAAGATATATTGTGATAACAATCTAACCATTGCATTGTCTAAAAATCATGTGTTTCATAAACGCAACAAGCATATTGATACTAGATATCACTTCATTCATCAATTAGTAAACAATGGTGATATACATCTTGCATTTTGTAGCTATGAAGAGCAACTAGTAAACATCTTTACAAATCTCCTTGCAAAGAATGTGTTTGAGCATCCCCAAGGAAACATATGATATACATGGACCTATAGCTCAGCCATTTTAATCTTCCCTGCCATGTTACTTCCAACTCAGCGAATTTATACATTTTACATTGAATTTCGTTTAATCTCTTACAGCTATTCTCATGTCATTTTTATACGGTCACCTAATTTATTAAATGCTTTCTCTATCTCTCTCCTTTGACCTGCTTAGAGAGACTTCCAATGAAAGCAATCAATTTTTTTATATTTTTGTTATTGTTGATATATTATGTTTATGGTATGAAAGGAAAACACAAGCAGCGAAGCTCTGGTACTTTGTATGTAGAAAATATATACTTTGATTTTGTTTTGAATGTAAGAGAGATACATGAATGATAGTAGCGCACCTCTATTGGCATAGAGGAAAGATAGTCTGTATTGCTCTTGGAAAAATATTAATAAAATCTAATGATTCTGCGTTTGTTTTCCTATATCTATCTATTACTCTATTTTTCTGTGGTTTCAAACCATCAAATATAATTTCTCTCATGTAGGAAAAAGGAATTTTTAACCAATCTCGTTTATGGGATTTTCCAGGCAGCCAAACAAGGTTCACCTGGATTTGTTAGAGATGTAAACAGAGAAATGGCTCTAGAGGCGACCACTGAGGAAATGGCACTTGAAAAGGGAGCGACTATATCCACAACTACGGAAACATGGAAGGCAGCTTCAGGGGTGGCAACTTGTGTTCAAAAAACTATGATTGAGTGTTTTGAGATTAGGGTTTTGGCCCAGACATTGAATACAGTCATGGGGTCATAGGAAAAATTACATCAGACACAATTTCAGTAAATGCACCACATTAAAAATTAATGCAATCACTAAAAAGGCCTAAATTCACTAGAAAAAAATACTTACCATAGAATTGTTACGATCACAGCACAAATGGAAGCAAAATTCTCTACCGTATTGATAAAAAAAGGCATGGCATCCTCTGCACTAAAATTTCCCCTCACAAATCTTCTAGAAGTGAACATGATTGTTAAACAATCAATATTTATTAGAAGTCTGAAACCTGCTATAAGTATTAGACTTCAATACAGACTCAATTTCCTTTCAAATTTGGTTAAAATGGGTATCAAAATGCTCTATGGGACACTATGATTCCGAATACAAACCTCAAATTGATTATTTAGGTATAGATTTTGAGTTGAAGGAACATATTTTCGACTCATCTTGAAAAGTTTCTAAATCAACCCACACAAATACTTTATGTTGATCTATCCCAGTGCTAACACTTGATCTTTCAGGTTGACAATTTGGCAAAGCGGTGGTCAAAATGGCCATTTGGTACTGCTTATGTCCTTCTCATGCTCTTATCAACACTTGTCCATCCGCCTGGATAAATAGCTCACATGTCTCTACGATTTCCAAAGGGATCGAATGAAAAATATGGAAAACACAACTGCGTAATTGGCTGCATATAGCGCCATTATCCACTCTTCAACACTAATTAGAAAATATTAGCACCTATCTAAAATCATACGAACATGGCTTCCTTCTTTCAAGAACAACGTCAATTTACTGGCTAATGACGGTAAGCAACTTTAAGTAATAACTTATCATGAAAACAATAGTACCCATCAGATACTAACAACAATGACCTTCTATTTACTTTCTCTCTCATTAAAATTTGAAGGTTAGACATTTTCAAAATCCCTCCCAACCTACGCCAAAATGGAAGATTTGGAACAAAGAATGGACATCCATCAAAACAATAGTTGAAAGTAGATATATATTGAAGTCTCAAGAAATAATAATATAAAAGCCTAGCTACATAAAGATGATAACTTCAATATCAAAAAAATATAATGATTGTTTGAAATAAATTTTTTTTTAAGAGATTAAAATTGTTTTGCCCTTATAAATTGAGTAAAAAAGTATTAAATTAAAATTAGATTTTATTTTTCTTTTAACATGTTAAGTGTTTTGAAATAAGTATTTTGGGTGAAGAAATAAACAAAAAATAATTACAATTTTTTTTTGAATGTGAGTACCAACACAACGACATAAGATTAATTTGTCTCAATATTGAAAATATTCATTGCTTAAGCAAAGACACAAGTGTATTCTTACATCTCTTAATGTTGTTCATTAAATTACACACACAAGCATAAAGTAAAATATAGATTTAAAGACACCTTACGTTGATTATAATGACTTCACACAATCGTCTGATTGTTCTTTCAGTCCAACACAGTCTTCTAACATGCCAAGGTCATCCTTAATGTCTACCCAAACTTTCCTAATATGTCTAAGAAATTCCAAAGGGATGTCTTGCCTCCTCTACATAATACTTTGAGGTTTTGATTGAGATTTGGTGGTGGATGGCATTGGATGATGCCAAGGAATTGAAGGCCCCCCAATGGCTATCCCTAGCCTCTTCTTATCAATCACACCTCACTAAAACTCTAATAAGAACCTCACTCTCATATAACTAAAAATATTGAATATATTATATTGTGTTCATTTTATTTATGTATGTACACACACACACACACATGTCTCAATAAATAATAATAATAAAAAAGCCTAGCTACACAAAGATGATAAATTCAATATCAAAGAAGACAAGGATTGTTTGAATTTTTTTTTTTAAAGAAACTAAAAACACTTCAAAATAAAAAGAATTTTACCTTCATAAATTTAGAAAAAATAATTAAATAATTTTATTTATTTATTTATTCTCTTTAACATGTTAATCATTTTGAAATGAGTATTTTTGGAGAAGAAATGGATAAAAATTAGCCATAATTGTTTTTTGAATGTGATTATCAACATACTGACATAGCACGTATTTGTCTCAACATTGACAAGGTTCATTTCTTAAGTAAGGACACAAGTGTATCCTTACATCTCTCAATGGCATTCATTTAGTTCTACACATATAAGCATATAGTATTTTATAGATTTAATTCCACCTTATGTTGATGTTAATGATTTAACATAATCTCCAAATTCATCCTATCAATCCAACGTACTCTTATAACATGATATGGTCGTCCTTGATGTCTACCCAAACTTTCCTATGCAGGTTTAAGAGCTTCCAAAAGACGTATTGCCTCCTCTACATAATGTCATGAGGTTTTGATTTATATATTTTGGTGGATGGAAATAGATGATTGCAAGGAATCAAAGGCCCCCCAATGACTTCCCCTACCCTCATCTTAGTAGTCACACCCCACCAAAACTTAATAAAAAAGGATTTAATTTCTTACAAATGCATTTATGTTTATTATAAACCCATGCTTTCTCTTATAACTTGATTTATTTTTTTTACATGTATACTGACACACTCTTGAAAATTTATTTAATTCCCTTACAGGACCATGTGAGCTCCCCAAAAAAATTATTAAAATATTTGTAGTCCCTTAAAACATTCCAACTAGTTATACAACTACCTACCGTAGGCCAAGACTTACCTATTAGCCTCCCTAGCCTTACTAGAGTGGCTAAGCACAAATTGACCAATTAATTGAATTAAATAATTCCACATATTTTGTTTTGATTTAGTTTTAGCTTTATTGATTTTCAATTTATAGCTTTAATATAAATATTCTAAGTGTGCTTCATGACACAAAAGGATTCTATAATTGAAGAGGAATTTTTTTGAAAAAATAAATGCAACAAGGGTTAGTCATACATGACAAATGTAGTTATTAACTAAAAATAACTATGGGTCAAATGGTTAACATATAAGAAATTACAATAAGTCATATATGGAAGTGTAGACACCTAATTTTGGAACAAGGTCCTCTTTTCAAAAGTGTGCTTTCCTCATTTTGATAAACTTATTTGCTTGTGTATAATTAGTTGTTTTTATAACTTCTCCTACCCCACACAAGTTTCTATCTGGCCCTTAAGACCTACAAATACATTTGACAATTCAAATATATATTTATTCGCAACCTTGAGTCTTATTTCACACATATATATGTTACTTCTCACATCTTTAACCTTTATTTCACTTGAGAGGAAATTGATAGTCCCACTAATTCTACCCTGAGTAACTTTAATGGGATCAGTGATTCTACCTGCTACTATTTTGTGGGCCCTTTCTCTTCTATCTAGATTCTTTACACCTTTATCTTTACTTATTGTTATTTTTATAGGTTTGTCCTTTACATGTGTCATGCCCCAGATATTCTTATTCATACAAAGTCATATTGAGCCATTTATTTAAATAAAAATAGGTATTTAAGTCTAATGTGAATCAGAGACTCCTACTCTACCCTTCAAGTTTGATCAAACACTTACTATATCTATTGTTACACTTGTGACAAATTCATCCACCTTGGTACTTGTAAAAACACCCTCTTATACCAAAATAAGGTTTTAAGCAAATTACATGTAGTGTAATCTCCACCTAGGTAAGAGAAGGTCCAAGCCCTTGCTCAAGATTCTATTTACACTAGAAAATAACTATGTGGGGCATTATTCTAGTGTGCTTGATATGTAGGTGCAACTCCCTTGTAGTTTCCTGACTAATAGCTTGTTTTATTATGAGTTGATGGCAATCTAGATCAAAAGAATGAAGAAGGATTCATTTCAAACATTCTTCATGTGATTTTTAAGGAGTGAAATTATAGGATTGTATGACATATCAAGGTAAATCTATACTAGAAATTATAGATCCATAAATAGTGCATAATATAGATTTGATGTAGAGAAACAAAATTATCTATCATAAAGAGGAAACACTAATTTTTCCCATGGAAAAATCATTGGTCACGAGAATGGGTGCCATTTTTCTTAACATAGCTAACAACTCAAATTTCACACTAATATTTACAGGCACGAAAAATATAGATTCATGTTCAAAATCCCAAGTTTATACTCAACCATGGTCATTCCTTGTCTTTCAATATTTCCTTTTGTCTTTTGTTAGTTTTAAATTTTCAATCATGTTTGTTTACTATTTATCACCACTAGGGAAGATCTAAAATTATTATTTTACATTTTTAGATGTAGATCTCCTTTATGAAAATGTTTTAGTGTGTTGGATGTATGTTAATTGAACATAATCCACAATTCATTAAAACATTTTACTAAACCCCTTAATTCTTTCAACACTCATACATTCTATGGATTCTATAGATACTCATATTTGTATTTAGACACTTGAAAATGTGTAATTTGAACAATATTTACCATGCTTAACTTATCCATGCACACATGACTCTTATTTTCCATTCTTCCCATCCAGTCATTCATATATGGGCTCGACCTTCCCCATTTATCATTAGTGCTTCACAGGGTTTCATAGTCTCTACCTAAATAAATTAATATCATTATCAGACTATCTCCAAGATCTCAAATCACCATTCCTATTTCCTATACATGTTCATGTTCCTTAAAAAAGTGTTTTTATGGTAGAATTATCCATAAAGGATAGATCTATTCATGCACCCTTTAACAGTCATTTTCTAAAATTAAAATTATTTATATGGGTTAGCATGTATGTTTAATATGTTAATTAATAATAAATTATCCAAAGAGTCATCTATATAAACATATCAATCTTAATCCTATTTATATCTAGAATAGCTAACACTTACCTAACAAGCACTAGATATCACTCTTCACATTAAGAGGAAGTCCCCTAAAGTTCCCAATTTTGAAGTCCATCAAAAGATAAATCCCTAATATAAGTCTAAATGTCATTTCAAGCTCAAATCAATTTTTATCAAGTTTTAAAATCCATACCTAGTGGGAAAACTGTAAGATGGTGTCAATTCAAATTTTTATCAATTTTTATATAGTCCAAGTGGCAAAGGAAGGTGTCAATTCAAGGAGTTACTCCAGCAATTGACATAGTGTCTGCCAAGTGGTCATCGAGGAGCACAAATAGTGAACAATGTGACCCATTTTCTTCACTTTGCATTGATGGGCAAACAAACCATGTGAATGCCTTGAAGGAACAGTCTTGTTTGTAGACAAATGGTGCAGCCCATAATTTCACATATGACGTTTAATATATCTTAAATGCCTAAAGTCAAAATAGGAGCTGACACAACATTATCTATCAAGTGGCTCCCTCTTCCCAATGCTCAGAATGCACATGGGCCACTTGTGAAAGGGTGCCAAAAGGCATTTTCTTCCTCTATATATTGTAAACTTCTCATTTTTGAGAAAGATATCTCTCATGTTGTAAGGTAAAGCCCTCCCAATTTTCACCTAGAATCAATAGAATACGCATTTTACCTCTATTCTAGTTGGATATATTGCTGAGTGTGTATGAGTGCTAGCTTTGTGTTTAGTCATTTCTTTCTTAATGCTTTCATAGACTTGATACCAACACACTTGGTATATACAAAACACCATTCCTGCAGGTGACAAGAAGAGCTGTATCTAGAGCACAGAAGAAGGAGGTTACTAGATAGTGTGATTTTCCTATAGCACCTATGGTAAGTTATTTTTTTGTGTGTTTCCATTAAAGCCTCCCTGTCAAGCTCCCTGCAGTCTAGTCCTTTTACCAGTTAAAGTGTATGTATGTGTTCTTATGATTCAAAGTGTGAGTATGAGTGAATCAAACTTGTTTGGTGCATCACCAACTTAGGTTAGGTTCTATTTTTTTTAGTAATCCTTCTCCCTTTTCAAACCCCCATTATATATATACATATATATATATATATACATATATATATATATATATATATATGTATATGTATATGTATATGTATATGTATATGTATATGTATATGTATATGTATATGTATATGTATATGTATATGTATGTATGTATGTATGTATGTATGTATGTATGTATGTATGTATTAGCAACATTATTGGAATAACTCAGATGCATCAAAGGGAGCTAGCCCTTATCTAGAGACTCTCCCCTCAATTTTTCTAGATCAACAGGCAAGAGAGGAGTTTCCATCGTGACGCGTGGAAGACAGGAGCTCAACCTCCTGTTGAGGGTGCAATCTGTTGTGTCAACAATTTTTGGCATGCCCGGTGGGACAAAGTTTTAACACTTAGCAAAGTTCTAGGATTGATGTTGGTCTTGTTTCAACAAAATCAACCATTTTCAGCATCTGGTGACTCCACTGGTAAGAACATCAGTCTCTGACCAAAGACCAATCTGACCTCCTATGCCTAAAATCACCACATGATCTACTGTTAGGGGTGTCCCTTTTGAATTCATTGAATTGACTTTGAACTTAGCAAAGCGACTAAGGTTTGAAAAAACCCATCCTTATTCAGTAAATCACTTTCCTAGACCTACTATAAGATACACCTATGCAAGAAGGCCTTAGTTTAATCCTGTCATATCTATGGCTTTACCTTTTATGGCCTTTCATGGTCAGAGTCCTTTGAATCTCCTACGTTATGACCCAATTCTAGGAGCAGTCCTTAAAAGTGTGCCTCCATTTAATGGAGAAGGGCCCATTACTACCATTAAACACATCAAAAATGTTGTTAACCTCTGCAACATCCATAATGTCACTGAGGAAAACATTGCGATCAGATGTTGGCATTGTCTTTCAAGGTCAAGGTTTTGGATTGGTATGGGACTTTATCCATGAATTCAGTCAATTCTTGGAACAAATTGTGTACCCTTTTAATGAACCGCTTTGGGGAGAAGAGCGATCACCTCTCACTTGCTGAGCAGCTGACCACTATGAAAAGAGATCCACATGAATTCATGTAAGATTTCAACACCTAGTTTTAAAAGACATGGGATAGAATCCCCAGTTTGGTAAGGCTGACTCTGAGCTATGCTTTCCTCTATTATTTGAAAGTGTTAAACAGAGACATTGTTATTATGATACAGTCCATGGGAGGACATGGGATGCTTGCTATCTATGACATAGCTATAGTGGCTGAGAATTGCCTAATGCAAGTAGGAAAGATAGCCCCTAGGCCTCATATGCTACTCTTTCCTGAATTGCTACCTCTAATCTAGACTGCTGCACCTACCTTGGCTCTTTTTCCTGGCATAGAGAAGCCAGCTGTTACTTCATCCAATCACCTCCATGAAGTTAAAAGCCTATTACAAAATGTAACAAATGAACTAGTGGCTATTAAAAGGCAACAAGCTTAAGGCAACTGACCAAAAAGGATATTAGCAATATGGGCAAGCAAATATACCACCTTTATAGAATTACAATCAAGGGTAGGGTCAATTTACATAGGCCAGACATCTTCAAGGCTACAATCTAGGTGCACCTTCATCATCCAAGGCTCTAATGCTCGCTCAAAACAATTTGGTCCAGGAACAACCCAATTGCTCAACCATGGGATATGGTCAAGATCAAGTTGTTTATACAAATGAAATGCTGAGTCACTACATAAATGTATAAGACAATCAAGGAACCTCCCATTTTCCAAGCTTTGAGGCTTCAGTGTAACCCAGCATGGGCAGTAGTCAAACTCAGCCCAATTCTACTCTCATGAATCACTTGGAGGGTGAGTTCTATATAATCAATTATGTGGGTAGTGCAAAAAATTAGGGTGACTATGTCACAGCTAGCACAAGTTCCAAAAGGAGAGCAATGTAAGAATCTCAAGAAGCTGCCCAAACATCATCACCACCTTCTTCATCACATGTAAAACAAAAGGCTCCAAACTTTAGACCTCTGATTGCACCTTTAGCTCCTTGACCTGCACCTTAGGTTATAAGTAATCCCAAAGAAAATTTGAAAGAAGGAAACCCTCAAGTCAACATGGTAGACCAAATGAAGAAGCTAAACATGAACATCTCCTTGTGGGATTCATTATCAATACCAAGACCAAAGGACATGCTGCAAAAATAATTGCATGAGCTAAATGAACAAGCTGTCCTAACAAAAGCTAATAACATTCTGATGATGAATGGACAACCTTCTACATCAGGCCAAGTTAAGAAAGAAGAAAAGGTTCCCCCTTTTTACTTGTCCTTGGTCATAGGAGATTTCTTAGTGCATAATTGCATCATTGATAGTGGAGCAAGCACCTCAGTGATGCCTAAATGCATAGTAGATAAATTGGGGCTAAAATATGAAGAAATGACTAAGGGAGTCTTGTAGATGGATGGAACACTAGCAAAGACACTTGGGGTGGTGAAAGGTTTGAGCTTGATGCTACATGCTTGCCTGACCTTCTCAATTCCCCATGATGTGGTAGTGGTAGATGCCCCTCCTTACTTTGCTATTTGCTTATCCAGGGATTTCACATCTAAAATAGGTGGCTACCTAGCAACAAAATGGTCCTATCTAGTTTTTAGAACCAAGTATGGGACTAAGGTTAAGATTGAATCAAAGCCACTTCACAGAGATCATCTAGCTTGCTCAAGGTGGCAAATGTTAGCTATGCCATTATTGACCAAGAAGAATTCCAAGTGGACCAATCTCCACCCTTTGCCCTTGAAGGAGTTGCTAACCTACTCTTAGATGAATGGGGAAGTGACAACTTTGAGCATGATCCTTAAAAATTCATAGAAAAGGTAGGCCTTGGGATTTATTACATGCATGAGAGGGTAATTTTGTACCAAATTTGATGAAAGCAAGCCAAGAAAGCTCAAGTTTATGGTAGTTGTTCTTTGATGGCTCAAGAAGTAAGTTGGGAGCTAGTGGTGGAGTGGTGCTAGTTTCTCCTTTAAAAGAGAAATACATTTTAGCTTTTAGGTTTCAATTTTCTTGCATGAGTAATGTTGTAGAGTATGAATCCCTCATCCATGGTTTGGAGTGGGCAAGAAAAAGAGGAATCAAAGAGTTGTAGGTTTTTGGTGATAGTGAGTTGATTGTGAATCATGTAAGGAGCTAAAATCTAAAAAAGAATTCTTTGATTAAGTCATATAAACACAGGGTATGGGACTTAGTGGAGAATTTCCTTACTTTCAATGTTACCTCTATTCCTAGAGAGCATAACAAGCAAGCAGATAAGCTAGCAACAGTTGGTGCCCAATTTGATATCCCTAGGGAAATAGGTCGAGGCCATAGTTCATGCCACTTAAAGGTAGTAATACGGCTCTCTGTACTTGATAACATCACTAGCTGGTAGGTGTTTGACAATGAATAGAAAATTACACTCTTCTTGCAAGAAGAAGTTGAGTTTGCTACTAGGAACTAGGCTAAGCTACAACAACAGTATGGCAGCCAAATTGTTCAGCTAAAGAACAATAAACTTCCCAAAGGCTTGGTCACTCTTGAGAGTATCTTTAATGAAGATGACCAGTTAAAAAGTGATAACGAAATCATCATAGCTAAGGAGGAGAACTATGAGAAGGTTGAAATATTCAAAGATAAGTTGCTTACACTTGGGAAAGTTTTCATGGACCATGAAAGGTAGGCCTTCACCTTGTTGTGTTAGGAGTTTGCTGATATCTTCACCTGGGAGTATAACAATTTGAAGGGTTTTGACCCAAGTTTGGCCCAACATACCATCGAGCTGGAGGAAGGTGCCAAGCCAATCAAGTAGAAGCAAAGGCCTATCAACCCAAAGATTGAGCCTCTCATGTGGAAGGAACTCACCAAGTTGATTGAGTCTAGGATAATATTTCCAATCAAACACTCTTCTTGGCTGGCTAATCTTGTCCCTATCTAAAAAAATAATGGGGAGATCAGATTATGTGTAGATTTTAGAGACCTTAATAGAGTCTCTTTGAAAGACCATTATCCTCTCCCAAGCATGGAGTAGATCCTTCAAATGGTGACAGGCAGTGAGCATTTTTCCCTTCTAGATGGGTATTCAGGATATAATCAAATTTTGGTGCAAGACTATGACCAGTACAAGACAGCCTTCACTACCAAATGGGGGACATTTGCTTATAGGAAAATTCCATTCAGACTGTCCAACACTGGTGCCACCTTTCAGTGAGCCATGGACATGGCCTTTTGAGGCCTAATAAATAACAGTGTGCTGGTGTATTTTGATGACGTAACAGTATTCTCTAAGGAGGTGTGCCAACACATGAAACACCTTAGATAAATCTTTGAGAGGTGTAGAGAGTTTGGTATCTCTCTAAACCTAAATAAATGCATGTTCACTATCCATGAGGGTAAACTCCTTGGCCACATTATTTCCAAAAAAGGCTTGACCATTGATCCAAAGAGAGTTTGCTCCATCCTGGAGCTATCCTTGCTTAAACACAAGAAGGGCCTACAGAGCTTCTTCAAAAAAATAAATTTCATCCTTAAATTTATTCCAAAATTTTTAGAGATAGTCAAGCCATTAACCTCTATGCTAAAGAAGGATGAGAAGTTCGCATGGACAGTGCAAAGAAAGGATAGTTTTGAAGAGATCAAGCAGGGTATAGCCTAGGCTCCTACTTTGATCAACCCTGACTTCACCAAGGATTTCAACCTATACACCTTCAAAAATGAAGAGGTAATCTCTACCATGCTTACCCAAGTGAATGGTGATAACCTTGAACAACCACTTGCATTTTTTAGCCAAGGCCTAGAGGGTTTTGAGGTCAAGTATACATATGTGGAGAAGCAAGTCCTTATAGTCATACGAAGTTTGAAGAAATTCAGACATATGTTGTCTAACAACAGGATTCACCTCATGCTCCCTCATCCTGGCATCAAAGATTTCTTGACCAACCGTGATCTAAATGAAAAGAGAGTGGGATGGATCACTAAGGTAATGGAGTATGACATAGATGTCAAGATCACCAAGCTAGTGAGAGGAAAAGGCCTATGTGAACACCTTGTTATAGACCTTAAACAACAAAAGGAGGATAGTTTGATAATTCATGATGTAGCTATAGTAGAGAAACCAACTATTATGAAGGATTGGACATCAGACTTGAGGTGTTTCCTTCTCACTGGTGAGTGCCCGCAGGGCTTTGATAAGACAAAGAGGAGATATTTCAAACTCCAATCTCTTTGTTATGTCCTGATAGATGGAGTGTTGATCAGAAGGGACCTCTCAGGATTCTTTTTAAGGTACATAGACCCAAGTTAGCCTAATAGGGTGATGTTCGAGGTCCATGATGGGCCAGCTAGTGGTCACTTTGCTCCTAGGCTTATAGTTGTAAGAATAATGAGAGCTGGTTAATTTTGGCCTACTCTATTCAGAGACACCCATGCCTAGGTATGAAAGTGCTAGAAGTGTGCACTTTTTGATGGAAAGTAATGACTGGCTACCATACCTTTATAGCCTATTCAGGTGGAACAACCATTCATGCAATGGGGCCTTGACTTTATAGGGATGATTAACCCTCCTTCCAGTGCTGGACATATGTGGGTCCTGACTGCCACAGACTACTTCACAAGATGGGTAGAGGCTATCACTTTGAAGGAAGCTAATGAAAGTGAAATCCTAGAGTTTTATGAAGACCTGGTGGTAAGGTTTGGGGTTCCAGCTACCATCATCTCAAATAACACTTTAGCTTTTCTGAGAACTAAAACTAGTGAATGGGCATTGAGATATGGTAACTATCTTAGCACTTCATCCAATTACTACCCACAGGGGAATGGGCTGGCTAAGTCCAACAATAAGAATCTAATCAAGATTATCAAGAGAAAAATGGAGGAGAATTAGAGGACTTGGCATGCCAAGTTAAAAATAGCCCTGTGGGCATATAGGGTCACTCTAAAGAGGGCAATTGATAACTCACTGTACATGCTTGTATATGGAAGGTAAGCTATGCTTCCTATTTCACTTGAGTTGCTAGCTTTGGACCTTTCTCACTAGCTATAGTTAGAAGAAGGCAAAATCATGGAGGTTAGGCTTTGTGAGCTGATGGAGCTCTAAGAGACAAGGGACCAGGCTATGGCTTCTATGACTAGCTACCTACAGCAGACAAATAAACACTTTGACAAGAAATATTCATCAAAAGGTTTCTCTGAAGGAGACATCATCTTGAAATGGGGTGTAGACCAAGCTAATCCTAGAAAGCATGCAAAGTTTGATTCCCTATAGAGTGGTCCATACGTCATCACTCAGTGCAAGTAGTATAATGCATTGCAACTCTCCAGGTTGGATGGTGAAGAACTGTATATCCCAGTTAATGGGATACATCTTAAGCATTATCACTGAGCCTTTATCTCATCACGTATACATTTTTCTTGTTTTTTACCTATTTTCTCTAAGTGCTTTTACACATGTTAGTAGTTTTCTTAATTGTGTGTGTGTTTCATTTCCTTTTGGGGTAAGAACTTCGTGATTGATTCTTGGATATCTCATGGTGGTTGCTAACTTTTTAAGCTGCATTCTAACTCCATGCCCAATGGATTTTAAGGCTACTAGTTTCTAAGAATAACAGGCATGCTTCCCTTGGGAATCACTAATTTATTAACCATTTTGCCCCTACAAGCCAAAATTGGTTTCCTTCTTCCCCTACTATTCTGAACTAGTTCAAATTTCAGGTTGTACAAGTCTTTTATCAAAGAAGATGAACCAATTTAAAGAATGCAAGGCTCTTACAAAGCTCTTTGGGCATTTTGTCTGAAGAAATTCAAAAGGAGAGAAACCAAAAGTCAAAGATATTTCTCTTAAGGTTGAGAAAATTGGTTCAGCACTAGGGTTCAATGACTTGATCTATCTAAAATATTTGAAATTTGAGCTTTGAACTTAATAATATTGAACCATTAAACTATTGAAATGAGTTGGTTCAAGCAGTTAGTTCAATTTTTTTGGTTTAACAAGTTGGTTTAAGTAGTTAGATCAATTGGTTGGTTTAATCAAATGGTTCAATCAGCTAGTTCAATCAAATGGCTCAATCAGTCGGTTCAATCAAAGGGTTCAATCAACTGGTTCAAAGTAGTTGATCCAAGCAGTCAAATGAATGAGTAAAACATAGTATTGAACCATTGAACCATTGAACCAATTATTAGTTCAATCAGTCAGTTCAATCAGAAGGTTCAAAGGAGCCTCCCAAGGCTCGAAGGACAAGTGCCCTTACAGAGGGAAGTCAAGCACAAAATGGACCATTCCAGTAGGCTGCAGAGGTTAGGAAACACTTGCAAAGGGATCAAAGAGAAGGTTGAAAGGGTAAGGTTTCCTTTGTATTTGTTCAAGGTAGGAGATGAATAATTTCTTTAGACAAATGATCGAAAGAATTCCTTTGGACATCTTGTCCAAAGAAATTCATAAGGCAAAAAAATAATGTCTTTCGAGAAGATTTTCTGTGGAAAAAGACAAGATGAATTCTTTCAGACAAAAGTCTAAAGGAATTCCTTCAGACAATTCACTCGAAAGAAAATCCTGAGGGAATAAGTGGGAAAGTCAAAGCTAAAGAAATTGACCAAGGGGTGATGGACCTGTGGATGTCAAAGTTGAGCATCATGGACTAGCTGTTGCTTTCAAATAACGACGAACACATAGATGTCAACTTTGCAAAAATGAAATAATCATTGGTTTTTTGTTTTATGAAAGGTGGGAACCTGAAGGATTTCAAAGGCTTACGGGGCCAAAAGGAAGAGACCACTGAGAAGGGAGCCCAAAGAGCCAAAGAATTAGTTGAAGATAGCCCCCGAGGGCCGAAGGAGCTAGAAAAGACAAAGCTAGGAAGAGACAAAGAGATAAAGTGAAAAAATAGACAAAACAATCCAAGTGGCAAAGGAAGGTGTTGATTCAAGGAGTTACTCCAGCAGTTGACAGAGTGTCTACCAAGTGGTCATTAGGGAGTGCAAATAGTGAATGATGTGACCCATTTTCTTCACTTTGCATTGATGGACAGACAAACTGTGTGAGTACCTTGAAGGAGTAGTCTTGTTTGTAGACAAATGGCACGGCCCATAATTTCAAATATGACATTTAATATATCTTAAATGCCTAAAGTAAAAATAGGAGCTGACACAACATTATCTATCAAGCGGCTCCCTCTTCCCAATGCTCAGAACGCACATGGGCCACTTGTGAAAGGGCACCAAAAGGCCTTTTCTTCCTCTATATATTGTAAACTTCTCATTTTTGAGAAAGATATCTCTCATATTGTAAGGTGAAGCCCTACCAATTTACACCTGGAATTAATAGACTACACTTTTTTACCTCTATTTTGGTTGGATATATATCTAACTGTGTATGAGTGCCAGCTTTGTGTTTAGTCATTTCTTTCTTAATGCTTTCACAGACTTGATACCAACACACCTAGTATATACAAAGCACCATTCCTGCAGGTGACAAGAAGAGTTGTATCTAGAGCGTAGAAGAAGAAAGAGGTTACTAGATAGTGTGCTTTTCCTATAGTGCCTATGGTAAGTTCTTTTCCTGTCAAGCTCCCTATAGTCTGGTCCTTTTACCAGTTAAAGTGTATGTATGTGTTCTTATGATTCAAAGTGTGAGTATGAGTAGATCAAACTTGTTTGGTGCATCACCAACTTAGGTTAGGTTCTATTTTTTTAGTAATCCTTCTCCCTTACCCCCCCATTATATATATATATATATATATATATATGTATGTATATATATATATATATGTATGTATATATATATATATGTATGTATATATATATATATATATGTATGTATATATATATATGTATGTATATATATATATATATGTATATATATATATATATATATGTATATATATATATATATGTATGTATGTATATATATATATATATATATATGTATGTATGTATGTATGTATGTATGTATTAGCAACATTACTAGAATAACTCATATGTATTAGAGGGAGCTAGCCCTTATCTAGAGACTCTCCCCTCAATTTTTCCAGACCCACAAGCAAGAGAGGAATTTTCATCGTGATGCATGGAAGACAGGAGCTCAGCCTCCTGTCGAGGGTGCAATTCATTGCATCAACAGTATCTATAATAGAGATAAATTAATAGCACATGTTTTTGTAACATACTTATATCTTTTTTTCCTATTCCAAACACTTGTAATTTAACTCCTGTGAAAGGTGAAAGGTCTTATTTTGTCTTGTAGCGAAAGGAAGATTGTGAAGCAACAAAGTCATGTGAAGAAGGTTATAAATATTATGACGATACATTGTGAAGGAGTTTCACTTTTGATATTTAAATAGAGATTATGATATGGTTACCTCATAGTTCTTAATTCCTTATGTGTTGTGTTTTGGTTAATATATTTCTTTTTGCATTTATATTATGTTTTTAACTATGCCTGATAATATGAAATAATACCTATTTTTGGTTTGTTTACAATTGTGATAACCTATAATAGATAATTTTAAGAAATGATAATTCTCATATAATATATTTGTATATTATTTGGTTTTATTTTTTTCTATCTATATCACATGAGCTATCTCCTAATAACAAGTTATGATGTAATTTCCAAGAACCTCTACTAACAATGGTGTGATGAGCATGGAACTCTTTTGTTGAAATATTTTGAGATTGATACTAGGATAGATATATGGAGAGATATGGTTAGATGAAATAATCCATAATTTTTTATAATAATTAAAGAGAATAAGGAAGACAATGAATGAAGTTGTTATAGATCATATATACAAAGAAATATATGAAAATTTTTGGTGAAATTTATCGAAACTATTAATTACATGTTTATCTAGATTAAAATATTAGTTTTCAACTAAGAAGAAAAAAATTATAGTTTGGATGGAAGAGAAACTAAAAATCCTTAAAACATTGGATACTGATTGGACCTGTGCAATAGATCATTAGATATAAATTACCATCGATGGTTATATTACAAAAAAAATTATTCAAGGGTACCTAGCTTTTGAGGTTGTGTAGGACTTGTTTGTGAGAGGCATATAAGGAAAGTTTATTTAGTGACTACCTACTCTTATTGAGATGTTGGTTGTGTAAAATTCCATGTTGCCTAGCATTAATAACATGATTAGTCTATAAGGGCATAATGGGGTTGCCTGTGATGTATAAGTAGATGATGAAGAGATGAGTAGAAAAGGCATAATTTCAAAATGAACCCATAATATTAATAACACACAGATGTAAAGTGGGAAAAAGATTATGGGACTAGAAAGGGAATTGTAATAACATAAAATATGGAACAAAAGGGATAATTCTAATGTAGCCATGAGTAATATTAAGAGTAAAGTAAAAGATGAAGAGGATGCAGAAGAGGAAGATAGAAATGATGAAGAGAGAGATAGAGATAGAGAAGGACCCAAGAGTGTGGAAAGAGAGAATAGGATATGGAAAAGAGTGATGAGAAAGAGAAAGGTAGAGTGGAAGTATAGTAGGTAGGAGGTATGGTAGAATGTAGTTTCAATGGAGGATATTTTTTGGACAAGAGGAATTATCTTTATAAGAACTAATGATTTATCATAGAGATGTCATATGTTCATATTCATAGGAAGAATAAGGTAAAGAGAAGGGGATCATTATTTTATATCATATGCATCCCCTATGCCTAATTTATCATTTTAAATAGCAGATCAAAGTGTAAGACTTAAATTAGGACATTGGTTTGATTCATTTACAAAAATAATTGAAAGGCTAAGTAAAGAGACTAAGAAAATGATACAAATAAAGTCATTTGAAAAATTTGGGTTCATGTTTGTAGATAGTTTTAAAACACTAGGGAAGTCAAGATCATAATAGTTAGAAGTCTCAGGACCACAATAGTCAAAATTCATAGCAGTGAAGTAGCCAGTATTATCAATTTCATAGCAAACTCCCATAGTAGTTGTACCACAACTAACTATACTAGCTATAAGAATTCAAAATATGGTGAGTTTTTGTCACCCTGACACCATATGATGGGTCCTATAGCCCTAAAAAATACTTTATTACCTAAGATATGAAATGAAAAGTGAAGGGAGTGACCTTAGAAGATGTGAAAAAGTGTGATCTCATTGGAGCTCTAATGGGTCAAGCATTAAAATTCATGTATAAACTAGATATTTCCCAACTATATTTAAAAGAGGTTAAGGATATACTAATCACAGAATTCAAAATGAATAAATGTTCAAGTCAGACAATTCAAGGCTTTAAGAAGATGAGGCAGAGAAGCAAAGAATATTTTTGGGAATATGATCATAGATTCTCAGATGTAATAAACAAGGTAGATTTCATTATGGAATCCAAAGATAAAATTGTTTGGTTTGTAGAAGGACTGAATCAAGTATAAGATTTTTTATTTCCTAATATCAATTTTCTACTAAGGTTGATGCTATAATAATAGTAATTCAAGTGAAACATATCAAATATTATGGAAATGCTCCCACTAGTACTAATAAAATCGAATCAAATATAGATGTGATGCTAAAAAGAATGGATCAGATGCATGATGAGAATAAAAATAAATTAGGTGTATGGTGTATATAATGTGATAGAGAAGGGAATCATAAGAATGATTTCTCAAAAATTAAAACTAAATTCTATGAGATTTGTAGAGTATTCAGGTATGTGACATATAATTCCACCTATGCAAATGGTACATCTAGAAAATTTAGACTGTATACTATAATTTTTTTAAGTCCCCAAAGCATGCTGAAAGGAGTTATAGGGCTCTACAAGAACTCAAGGAGGTTATCACCAAAAATGTTTTTGTAATTGTTGCACAATAGATACCTTTATCAAAACTAATAGTTTTATGCCCAGAGATCAAAATGATCAATGCACCTCAATATCAACTACAATCTTTAGTATGATGCCCCAACCTTAGTAGACAATTTTGGCTTCATAATCTCCCTAGAGATAGGATGGTGGGTATGATGCTCAACAACAACAAGAAGCATGGACTTCCCCACAACATCAAGGAGGATTTGGTGTGCAAAAATCATAACAACCATAAGGTTAGGATTTTCTACCAAACAAAGGTGTATATAAAGGATGATATTAGGGAGGATATCAAGGAGGTCACTCAAATAATGACCATCAAGTTTGTCAGCCTATAAAGTGTTATTTGTGTGGTGAGTATAATCATTTTAAATGAAAATTCCCACTAAATCCATAGAGATAATTATACTATGCATATTGAACCATATTAGACTAGCATCATATTGAAGACTATCTAGTTTTAGAGCAATAAATGAAGGAGAAACCAATGCAAAACGTGAACATGGTCACTTCACAACAAAAGAAATGCTTTTCTGAAAGTTGTGACAAGGCAATAATATATAGAACAATGGTTGCCTCCATTAGAAATTCAACAAGATCATGGATAAGGAAGGTACATTGGGATAAGTATCATGATCCTAATACAGAGAAGAGCTTGATAAATCAAGATGGATAGGTTCTTCAAGATATAAAATATTAGATTGTGTTAAAAGGTGATGCCACAGCTATTGATGCATAAATGTATGGATAGATCATGTGAATTATGAGGTAGGAAGGTGGTTTAACTGCTTTGATAGATTTTTTGAAACTTATCAGTAGTTTGTGCAATTAATAGTCTCACATAACATTACCAATATCTTTCATAATATATTGGAGTGGGCTCAACGAAGACAACATCATACTGATAAGGTCATCTAGTATGTCAAAACTATGACTCCCTAGGATGTTGACTCATGTATGGACATTAAATCATAGGGTATGAGATTATTAATGTAATATTTGACCTTGGAATTAATGTTAAAATGATTCCTCAATCTACTTTGGAGGCTATTAGTTAGCCAAAATTGATCTCCGATCTTTTTACTCTTAGTCTTGTAGACTATGAGCGAGTATATCCAATTGGTCACTTGGAAGATGTGGAGATTAAAGTTTTTGAGCTGAGTATATGATAATATTTTGAGGTCATCAACATAAAAATAAATAAGGCTCATTATTCAACTTTGATTGGTAAGAAATGGGATTATTATGGCCAAATGACTATCAATATAGTGAGAAATCAATTACAGGCACATAAAGGGGATAAGATAGTTTTTATACCACTGATAAATTAGAGCATAATCCCTATGTTATTACAAAAGAATCAAAGTCATCTTATGCATATCAAGATAACAGTTAGTGTAAATATAAATTAAAATGATTTGTATGTTGTGTTGTCCCCAAAAATGTCACTCATTTTTGGGACAACTTATGAACTATTTTGGGCCCTGCAAGACCAAAATTGTCTCTTCTCTTTTCAAATTTTGTCTTGAACATTAAAATTCCTCATGTTTCAAAGCTTTTTAAATTTTATATAGACTCTACAAACTCAAATCTATAGACTCAGTTTCTACAGACTCCACATGTTGGTTTCTACTGACTCTACAGGCTTGTGGTTAACTGGTTTAACGCACGGGTTTTTCATTTTGCCTAAAGTTTTGTCTAAGTCTCAAAGTCCAGTGGAAGCTTCCAAGTGTCATCTGCCAAGACACATTATAATTTGTTTCTATAAATCCATAGAATGTACCACATGTCCCTTTTAGAGTTTTGTGGAGGGTGACAAGTGGCAACTATGGAAGGCTTCCATGTGCTTTTCTAAGAAACTATGGAAGTTGCCATGTGTCCCTTGAAAAGCTCAGTGGAAGCGGCCAAGTGTCAACGGCTACTGTGTCTTCCTTTGGTTTCAACTTTGAGTAAAGATTGTGGTGGACCCCAACTAAGTTGGAAAAAGTTAGTGAAAGGTGCCAAGTGTCATCTACTGAGACTAAGTTTCTAATAAGTTTCAAAGAAGTAGAATGTGCCACGTGTCACGTTCTAGCTTAGCAGAGCGTGACAAGTGTCTACATCCACGTCTCTAGTTTCTAGTAAGTTTCAAAGTAGTAAAATGTAACATGTGTCCTGTTATAACTCAATGGAGCATGATAAGTGTCAACATCCATAGTTTCTTCCTTCTACTTCTTTGTTTTGTAATGACTGTGGTGGGCCCTGAGTGAGTCACTAAAACTCAAGTGGAGTGTGGCAAGTGTCATCATCTGCATGAATCCAAGTGAGTCCTAAATGTTTTTACAGTGTTTATAGGAGCTCTATGGAAGCCACCATGTGTCATCTTCTCTAGGACTCTCAAAGGGTGTCTAAAGTTGTTATAAGTTAAGCAGATGCTGCCACATGTCCTTGCCTTTTTCATAATGGAACACGCCATGTGTCACTTGTTGAGATCAACAGAAAGTGACCAGAGCAAGTGGGAAAGACATGAAGGAATTGCTAAGGAGGATGATAGGCTTGTAGATGTCAAATTTAAGATGACTAACTAGCTATTAGCTTTCAAACGATGATGGACCTGCAAATGTCAAATTTGTGGCAATAAAGTGTCTGTTGATCTTTGCAGGCTTAAACGCAGACCTGAATGAATTCAAAGGCCTTAAGGCCAAGGCCAAGAGGAAGAACCAAAGGAACCAAAAAGGGGAAAATATAACTTGAGGGCTCAAATTATAGTAAGAAAGGGGGAAGACAGAAATATCTATGTAATAGTTATTTCAATAGGTGGAACACTCTGCAAGGTGGATTCTTAAGCCCTTAAAACATTAAAGACATGGCCTATTAGTCCCCCTGGGAGTAAAGACAAAATGGACAGTGGCACAGACACCAAATTATCAAGACCCAAGAGTAGACACTTGAGATGAATCGACATGCCATAGTTAAGACATCTACCGTAATTAGCATGGTTCCCTGATAGAACCAAAAATGCATTCAAGGCATTGAATGCACAACATGGGCCATTCTATGGAGCAAAGTGCCAAGTCTTTCTTGGCTGATATATATTGTAATCTCTTGTATCATTCTAAGGGAGATCTTTCTAATACAAAAGCAAAACTCTACACAAATTGAAAGGCAAATACTAAGACTTTGAGCTTAGATTGTTGTTCATATCATTTTATCTGAATGAGAAAGCAAGTTATTTGCAGACTTTGTGTTGTTATAGCTTGTATCATTTTAGGAGATTTTTCTTATGTCTATCTTTTGAATGTGTTCTTGTTTATTTAATTTGGCAAGTAGAACTAGTGAAAGTAATCAGGAAGGTGTCCTAAAGCCAACTGTGGAGAGACTTTGTGCCCCCATAATTTCCTTTAGTGTGTTTTCTTTCTATTCTTGTGTAAAGGACCTTGGGATGACTTTGTGCCCTCATTGTCCTTCGTATCTCACTCTTGGGTAGTCGAGGTGGAGACTTTGTGCCACATCTCAAGCTGTTGGTTACTATGCCCTTGGTTGCCAGTTACTTATCACTACCTAAAAGAACTCCTGTTGTTTCCTACAAGAACACTTTTGAAAGAAGAGAAGTGCCTTCAGTGTCTTCACCAAGATTTTCTCCTCTATTTGTGAACATCATCTCTAAAAAAAGAGAGATGGATGGTGTTGTCCTACCCCTGAGTGTTATTTTTTTCTTATATATATAGAATATAGCTACCTCATACTTATAGGGAACCTCCCCTTGATGAGAGGAGAGATTTGTCCCCTGTTGATGTAGTAAACCTGCACACCTGGCCGACCAATCTCCTTATGCTATGGTTGAAGAGATCTATTTTTCTCACTAGTTAGCTAGTTGACAAAATATTCACCCAATAATTTTTGGTGACTCCACTAGGGACACAGTAATTTTGTACAATTTGAAGCCTCAAGCTTTAGCTTGAAACATCACCTGTGTCTTACCCATTATCATTATAGCCTTATCCATTTATCCTGCTATGGAAGAATGAGCTCCAGTGCTTTTCCATTGTTAATTTTTCTTCCCAGCTTCATGCAATAGTTTTTGGTGACTCTGCTAGGGATTTACATACAATATGAAGCCTCAAGTTTTAGATTGAAGTAGTACTTACCCTTATCCATTACATATTATAGCGACTCCATTCTATGTCTTACCCATTATCATTATAGCCTTACCATCTTCCTCCATCTCCATTATATTATCTGGTCTACAAAACTAGAGCTACTAAGATAGAACACACAGTCTGAAGCCTCAAGCTTTAATCTGAATTAGGGCTAGTTCTTTGCCATTTTTGTTCTACAATCTGGCAACTCCAAGCTATACTAGAAGCTAGAAAGCCCAAGGTGTTGTTGATCCTATTTTTGAGTTGGTGCAGTAGGGTAATTTTGACTTGTTCCCTCCCCAACTTCAAGTCCAAATATCTTTGAGTGTTCCTCCTACCCATACTAGGACACCAGCACAAGGCAGATTTTTCTTTTCTACTATCAGTAGAGCTTTGCCTATCCACATGCTACCCAGATTTTTTATCCCTCTTTTTCATAATCCCATCATGCCAACTCAAGGCCCCTGGGGTAACTCTTTTGGTCTACTAAATTTGACCCCACCTCTACATGAACTTCCACACAGTTCAAAAAAGAACTTCCCCAAATTCTTTGGTGATGGGAGAGTTCACCCTGATGAACACATTGCCTATGGTGTGATAGGAGTAGAATTTGAAGATGTGGTAGTTAGGGTTTTTGTGGAAACCCTACAAGGTGCTACTATAGACTGGTTCTACCATCTACAAGCTCAGTTAGTGACTAACTGGGACACATCAAAGCTAAGTTTGAAGCAAGGTTCAAGCCTGCAGAAGATGCACATGCTTTGCTAGCCTAGCTCACACAGATGAAAAAGGAGCCTCATGAACCCATGAGGGATTTCATTGCAAAGTTTGACAAGCTGAGGAATCAAATTCTTGCTATTTCTTAGCCTACACCTAAAAACCTCAAATGCTTCTTCATCAACTCACAGCTACTTAAAATGAGTTTTCTACTGAGACATGCTAGCCACATAGACCTTGCTGCTACTCAAGAATTGGCTACTAAGGTAGAATATGACCTTATCTTGGCAAGAAAGATAAGGAAAGACCCAAATAGAGGTAAACCCTCTTCATCTTTTGAATATCCATCTACAAGCACCACTAATCAAATGGTGCAGATGCTAGCAAATAAATTTCTAGCCTTGAAGAGACAAATGGCCCAAGGTATGTTTGCTCCTACTAATCGAGATATGCCAAGGAAGACATTTTAGAATCAACCATATCAAGGTAATGCTGCTAGGAATCAAGGGTAGCCAAATCATCTTCCTCCCCCGCAGAGGAACCTTGCCCTTGAAGCACCTCCAACCAACTCAACAATTGGATATTTGGAAATTGAACATGATTTCGCTTTCCAACCTATGTTTGATCAAGAAAATGACGTTGACCTCTTCACGGAGGATCAAGAAGAGTCAGCTGGTGACTCCTACATTAGTTTCCTGAATTATCAAGATGAACCCAAAAGTAAAGGTGAAGCAGTCAAGGGATCATACATGATATTCATCCAGTCCAAGAATCAATCATCCCAACTAGCTAATAAGGAGAAAGTAGAGGAGCGACCTCAACTAGCAATTTCAATTGCTAAGTGTGAAACCATTCTGCCTTTCCAGCCAAAGGACCCCGTGATTGCCAAAAAGGTAAGTACATCAAACATCTCTGCACCTTCTACTTCAAATTTGTAGGCCAGTCCTCCCCCTCCCAAAAACTAAAAGGATGAACTCCCATCCTCTCTTCCTAGTCCATTTTAGTCATTTGACATAATTAACCATGTCAAGAAAACCAAAATCCAAATGATTGAATTTGAATTCCTACAAGCCAATCTTGAGCAGTTGGATAAGCTGGTAGAATGTGTGAAGAATACAACCATCTTTGCAAGAAAAGAAGCTAAGAAGGTAACTGATGATTCCCCAAGGAACATGCCCAGCCCAAATAACCTTGTCATTACTCCTCCTACTGCCCTTAGGAAAATAGAGCCTTTTTATGTTTCCCTATTGATAAATGGTCACAAGTTGAGCAACTACATCATTGATTATGGTGCTTTAGACAATGTCATGCCTACCAAAGTGGCAAAATATTTTGGTCTCACATTGACCAAAACATTTGGTAGATGCTTCTCCATGGAGAACAAGCAAGTGCCATTACTGGGACAAATCAAGGATGCCCAATTTGCATTTGCAGCATTCCCAGACAAGAGAATCAAGATGACAGTCTTACTAGCTAACTTCTCAGCCTCATACGACATCCTTCTTGGATGAAATTTCTACAAGGATGTTGGTGGAGAATTAAGCATGGACCTATCTGAGGCAAGGATCCCTATCAAAGGTGTAATGAAGAGGCTTCTTCCTAAAAAGGAAGCAAAATATGTTGTCACTCAGACATCAACACCCAAAGCTCAAATTCTATTTGAGTCTTTAGGCAGGGGTAATTATTTTTTGTCCACAGAGGATGTTCATGTTTCTACAGATGAAAGTCCTGTAGGTGGCAATCTAAAAATTGATTCAAATAAGACATCAAAAGAATTGGTAGGGTGCAATACAGATGAAAAAGCATCTTCCACTTCTAATAAGAGAAATCTAATAGAAGATCAATTTTTAATGATGTTTGGATCCTGGAATCCAATGGTAGCAATTATTCTACTAATACTAGAGTTAGGACTATGTTGATATCTCCTCAAGGAGATATTTTTCCTTCATGTAAGTTGTAGTTCAGCAATACCAACAACACTACCGAGTATGAATCACTATTGCCTAGATTGAAAGTTGCTCAGGATAAAGATGTCAAACTCTTTCATGCCAAAGGAGATGCTGAGCTAACAATTTGTTAGGAGTTTGATGCTGATAATCAAAACATGTGCTAGATCAAACCATCAGAATATCAAGCTATGGTAGTGGACCATACTGCTATACTCCAAAGTTAGCAAAAGGAACTCTTCACCAAGAGAGCAAGGAGTTAAGGTTTTTTAGATTGAAAACCATATCTTACCATGGAGCAAGAAGAGAGAGCCAAAAGGAGTGCACAAAAAATGTGATTCTTGGTGGAGAGTTCCATTTGCCCATCACCAATTCTGGGGACAAAATGGTTTCTTATTGATTTATCAGGATGGAATGCCATCTTCATTTTCTCATAATGGGTAGCATCTGAATCACTTCAATTCTTGAAGTATTAGATGAGTTCTCCTGTACATATGTATATTTGTATAGTCTTTATTTCTATTTTGTGATTTTCATTTTCATTTTTGGTGCCTTTCTTTTTGGGTAACATGACTCTATAGCCCAATGGCATACTTGAAGGCATTGGAGATTTTGGTTTCTACTTCCCTTAGCTATTTCAAGTTTTCAACTAAAGAAATTTCCCCAATTAGAGCTAGATGTTGTCCCCAAAAAATGTCACTCATTTTTGGGACAACCTATGAACTATTTTGGGCCCTGCAAGACCAAAATTGTCTCTTCCATTTTTGAAATTTGTCTTGAACATTCAAATTCCTCATGTTTCAAAGCTTTTTCAAATTTCTACAGACTCTATAGACTTAAATCTACAGACTCAGTTTCTATGGACTCCACAAGTTGGTTTCTACTGACTCTGCAGGCTTGAAGTTAACTGGTTTAATGCATGGGTTTTTCATTTTGCCTAAAGTTTTATCTAAGTCTAAAAGTCGAGCGGAAGCTACCAAGTGTCATTTGCCAAGACACATTATATTTGTTTCTAAAAAGTTGCAGAACATGCCACGTGTCCCTTTTAGAGTTTTGTGGAGGGTGAAAAGTGGCAACTGTGGAAGGCTTCCATGTGCTTTTCTAAGAAACTATGGAAGTTGCCACATGTCCCTTGAAAAGCTCAGTGGAAGCAACCAAGTTTCAATGGTTGTTTTGTCTTTTTTTGGTTTCAAATTTGAGTAAAGATTGTGGTGGGCCCTAACTAAGTTGGAAAAAGTCATTGAAAGGTGTCAAATGTCATCTACTAAGACTAAGTTTCTAATAAGTTTCAAAGAAGTAGAATGTGTCACATGTCCCATTCTAGCTCAGCAGAGCATGACAAGTATCTACGTCCATGTCTCTAGTTTCTAGTAAGTTTTAAAGTAGAATAATGTGCCACATGTCTTATTATAACTCAGTGGAGCATGATAAGTGTCAATATCCACAGTTTCTTCCTTCTGATTCTTTCTTTCATAATGATTATGGTGGGCCCTGAGTGATTCGCTAAAACATAAGTAGAGCATGATAAGTGTCATCTGCATGAATCCAAGTGAGTCCTCAATGTTTATATAGTGTTTCTAGGAACTCTGTGGAGGCCGCCACATGTCATCTTCTATAGGACTCTTAAAAGGTATCTAAAGCTTTATGGAACATGCCACGTGTCCCATTAAAACTCAGTGGAGCATGACACATGTCTGTGTCTGCATTTCAAGCTTCAAATCTTCTTTCAATAAGTCTCTTTTAGAGTCCCATGGAGGGTGAAAAGTGGAAACTATGAAAGGTTTCAATATGTTTTTCTAAGAGTAGCAAAACATGCCATGTGTTCCTTGCAAAGATTTATAGAAGCTGATAAGTGTCAACATTCATAGCTTCTTCTTTTTATGATGTAAGGACTACAGTGGGCCCCAGGTGAGTTGCTATAAATCTAGGGAAAGTTGTTAGGTGTCATCTACTGAGACACCTTATGATTTGTTTCTCAAAGAAGTAGACCTTCCCATGTGTCCCTTATAAACTCAAGTGGAGCACGACAAGTGTCATCATTCAATTAATCCAAGTGAGTCTCGAATGTTTCTATAGTGTTTCTAGAAGCTCTACAAAAGCCACCACATGTCATCTTCTGTAGGACTCTTAAAGGGTGTCTAAAGTTGCTATAAGTTAAGTGGATGTTGCCATGTGTCGTCACCTATTTCATAATGAAACATGCCATGTGTCACTTGTTGAGATCAGCAAAAAGTGGCTAGAGTAAGCGGGAAAGACATGAAGGAATTGCTAAGGAGGATGACAAGCCCACAGATGTCAAATTTGAGATGACCAACTAGCTGTTAGCTTTCAAATGATGACAGAGCTATAGACATCAAATTTATAGCAATAAAGTGTCTGTTGATCTTTACAAGCTTAAACGTGGACTCGAATGCATTCAAAGGCCTTAAGGCCAAGGCCGAGAGGAAGAACCAAAGGACCTAAAAAGGGGAAAAGATAGCTTGAGGGCTCAAATTATAGCAAGAAAGGGGGAAGATAAAAAATATCTATGTAGTAGTTATTTTAGTAGGTAGAACAGTCTGTAAGGTGAATTCTTGAGCCCTTAAAATATTGAAGACATGGTCTATTGGTCCCCCTAGGAGTAAAGACAAAATGGATAGCAGCACAGACACCAAATGATCTAGACCTAGGAGTAGACACTTGAGATGAATCAACATGCCATAGTTAAGACAACCACCCTGATCAACATGATTCCTTGACATAACAAAAAATATATTCAAGGCATTAAATGCATAGCCTGGGCCATTCTATGGAGCAAAGTGCTAAGTCTTTCTTGGCTGCTATATATTGTAATCTCTTGTATCATTCTAAGGGAGATCTTCCCAATACAGAAGTAAAACTCTACCCAAATTGAAAGGTGAATACTGAGACTTTAAACTTAGATTGTTGTTCATATCATTTTATTTGAATGAAAAAGCAAGTTGTTTGTAGACTTTGTGCTGTTATAGCTTGTATCATTTTAGGAGATTGTTCTTATGTCTGTCTTCTGAATGTGTTCTTGTTTATTTAATTTGGCAAGTAGAACTAGTAAAATTAATTAGGAAGGTGTCTTGAAGCCAACTATGGAGAGACTTTGTGCCCCCCTAATTACCTTTAGTGTGTTTTCTTTCTGTTCTTGTGTAAAGGACCTTGGGACGACTTTGTGCCCTCATTGTCCTTCGTATCTCACTCTTGGGCAATCGAGGTGGAGACTTTGTGCTACATCTCAGGCTATTGGTTACTACGCCCTTGGTTTCGAGTTACTTGTCACTACCTAAAATAACTCTTGCTATTTCTTTTAAGAACACTTTTGAAAGAAGAGAAGTGCCTTCAATGTCTTCACTAGAATATTCTCTTCTATTTGTGAACATCATCTTTAAAAAAAGAGAGATGGATGGTGTTGTCCTACCCCTACGTGTTATTTTTTGCTTATATATATAGCATATAGCTACCTCATACTTATAGGGAACCTCCCCTTGATGAGAGGAGAGATTTGTCCCCTGTTGATGTAGTAAACCTACACACCTGGTTGACCAATCTCCCTATGTTGTGGTTGAAGAGACCTATTTTGCTCAATAATTAGCTGGTCGACAAAATATTCACCCAACATGTTATAATATATTAGTTTTTAATCCTTAGCTTAAGTAACACATACATTTACAAATTATAGAATAGTTGGTATACAAGCTAGTGCTAACAAATCTCTAGATCATCAATTCCAAATTGAAGGATGTACCTATCTATCTATGCAATCTCAAACAAAGTTAAAAGTAGATTTCTTATATAGTAAATGAACAAAAGCCATGGATTAAACAGATCCTACACAAGAAGGCATTCTACCTTAGAACATAAACATATTATAATTGGATTCAAGGAAATCATGAGGTAAATCCTCTATGAATGGTATTCACCATAAAATGCTAATTTTCACAATATTTTATGACATAGGATCTTAATCAATTTATCTTATGTTGGAGTACCATGTACTTGATTTAGATCCGAGACTCATCATAATCACTTATTCCTTGAAGGGAACTGTTATGACATGATAGGCTATTCATAGAAAACTAGAGTTATAATGGAATAAAGTGTGTGAATTTATATGATAAAAAAATTAGATACCATACATTGTTAAATTATAGTTTTCATTATTTCAAGGCCAATTTCCATAGCTAGATGTTCATAAATGTGTAGACATATGGTCTACATAGGGTGTTGAGCCAAGATACTAGGCACATATTTTCAGTCACACTCTAGCACCACTTCTAACTATGTGGTATATGCATCAGGAGAATAGGAGGAAGCTAAACATTGGGCACAATTACAATAAGACTTTATTCAAACTTTTGTTTTTGAAGACAAAAATATAGTAGTGAATAATGCATTGCAAATATTGAAAAAAATTCTATGTTATGGCCAAGTAGAAGATTTGGAAACTATGACATATTCATGATTATAGCAAGAAGTAACTCATAAGGTAAATAAGACCATCCTCTTCTTAAACCCTATAAAATAATTATAGATGATTTGACAGAATCCATTGATGGGGATCTAGATCTAGAAGGCTTATTTGCACTAAACTGATAAGCAGATCCAAAAAAAGTTTAAATCATAGAACAAGATGAGGAAGAAAAACTATGAAATATAAACACTATAAAATAAGAAAGAGAATGAACTCTATGAGATTCCTTGCCTAGTGAATCTAATAGATTATATCAAGAACCATTGAATAAGCTTGATGAAAATATTAGAAGATATTTTATGCCTAAAATAATAACTTTGGGAGATTATTGGAATTAGAATAAGATTTTAGAGGCATTGTAGATGTTAAGAGATTTTTAGGATGTCTTTCTACCTAAGTTCACAAAATTTAAAGGTGTAGATCCATCATTGGGGGAGATGCACATTGAATTGAAAGAGTGCAACAAACTAATTTATAAACATCCAAATAGATTGAATCCTAACATGAATTTGAAATTGAAGGTTGAACTAGATCTCATACAAAAAGTAGGGATCAACTATCTAGTAGAAAAGATAGATTGTGTTAGTCCCATGGTAGTGCAACCAAAGAAAACTAGTGAGATTTAGGTATGTGCGGATTACCATACACTAAATTATGCTTTCATTAATGATCCATTTCCCATAGACTTCAAAGATGAGGTTCTTGAATCATTCATAATCCAAGATTTATATTCATTAATGGATGGATTCCATGGATATCATCAAATTCCTATCACAGAGGAAGACTAGGCTAAAACAACTTTCATTATAAAATGGGGTTTGTTTACATATAAGGTAATGCCATTTAGTCTTAAGAATGCTCTAGTAATTTTTTTAGGGTTGTTTTTATATTTAAATATTTTATTCATGATTTTCTAGAGGTCTATTTAGATGATTGGGTTGTCTTTTTTTTTTTTAAGGACCATTTGTCTAAACTATGTCTAATGATAGTATAGTCATATAAAATGCAAAAATTAGTAACTTGAGCATGGCTAATGACACCCAACTCTTAGGTCCCTCTTGCTTTCTCTCATAACCCTCTTATGATTATTTTCACTTATTCGTAATCATCCATGGCCTTATAGACTTCATACCAACTGAGCCAGGACCCTCTTTTCATGACTAATCCATCCCCTCAAGTCTCGCAAGCTCTAAACAATAGGCCACACTTAGACTATAGCATCGGTGCCACTCTTGTCCACTTTTAATGTTGTTGTTCAAGCTCATTTTTGGCCCCAATAGTTAATTTCTTCCAATTCCCTATCCTTCTCCTTATCGACCTAATGTGAGCACATTCAACCCATGACCAATAGACCCCTATAAAATCCCATTCAAAGATCATTTGGAAAGGGTTGGAAAATATCACTAAGAAAGTAAGAATACAAGCAAGACTACTCTAGCAATCTTTCCTATTCGTTGCATACAACCAGCCTATACACTTTCAAGCAAATTCAAATCCTTACACCATTCCCTAGCCATCTCAAGTACATTCAATTTAGCATTTTGCATATTCATACACTCAATTTCACAAATCACATCAAGTGGGAGAGCTACATATGGCTTGATCCCTCTTTATAGTATTGGTATGTAGAAAGCATGCCCACACAAGGGGTGTGGATCCATGTCTAGTGAATATTACACACACTAACCCCCCCTCTTATTCAAAATTTGTCAAAGCATAATAGAAGATAGGGTTTGAAGATAAAATCTACTCTACAAGGAGCTTTATAGACTTCCAACTACTAAAAATTTAGAGACAAGGTCACATAGACCTGTCAAACAAAACTTAGAAAGCTTAGAAAGTTTAGATCTCAACTTAGAAAAAATAGACTATAATGCTAGTGCCACTCATATCCAGTTATGACACTCCTATCCAATCACAAAACAAAGTTTAGATCTCAATTTTTGATAGCATCCTAGTCTAACATAGTGATTTCCAACCTCTATCTTAGTTGGATCAACCAGTTTCTAGCTAAGTTTTGTTTTCTTCCCTTTATTACTATTTTAAGAAAAGTTTAAATTGCAATCAAATTTCAAAAATTAGTAGGTTAATTATTGTATATTTATTTAATTATTTTACTACTCAGACCATTTAACTAAATTAAGAATAAAACCCCAATATTCCTAAAATAAGATAAATCATTTGGTGAACTCAACTTATTTCATTTACACACAAAACCCTAGAAACCCTAGGGTAAAATTCCTTCTAATTTTTCCTATAAATTTTTTAATTTTTACTTGAGTATTTAAATCAAAAATTCATTTCAAATTTTAAAATTTAGTACTAAATTTTAAAATATTTTTTTTCAACCCCTAGTTACCCATACTATGTCCCAGTATTTTTCTAGTAATTTTCTAACACTTTTCTGAATTTTTACTTACATTTCAAAATCATAAATTGACTTCAAACTTTAAAATTCAATATTAATTTCAAAAAAAAATCTCAAAACTCTAATTTTAAATACTAGCTCCTATTCAATCATTCATTTTCCAATATTTTTTTGAATTTTTAGTTTCATATATTAATCAAAAATCCAATTTCGTTTTCAAAATTTCATAGTATTTTCCAAAAATATCATTGTCAAAACCCTAGTTACACATACTAGGTCCTATTCAATCAATCATTTTTCAATATTTTTTTAAATTTTTAGTTGCATATATTAATCAAAAATCCAAGTTCATTTTCAAATTTTCATAGTATTTTCCAAAAATATCATTGCCAAAACTCTAGTTGCATGTACTAGCTCCTATTTGCTACTTGAGGTATCACCTTACATGTTTTTTAGCTGTGTATCCTTTTTATGCATATTCTAGTTCCTTGTTTTAATTATATATGTTTAATATTTTCTACTATTGTTCAAGTGGTTTTCTTTATTCCCCCTAAGCTCCTTGCATATCTTATTTTAAGATGAAGTGCAAGACTTAGTGGCAATCCTCATGAATCCACCCAAATTCCTTCAACTTGACCATATACTATGGATAAACAACCAATATATGTCCCTATTATATATTATACACATCCAAATTACACCAGTTTCAATAAAGATAACTTTGATAAAGATCAGTATGAAAATATCAATGATAATATACACAACAATGCTCATGCTCCACCACATTGGACTAGTGATCCACTTTCATTTGTTATTGATAATGGAGTTGTCCTCAACAAAGACTTGGTTCTATAAATTTTTAGATAAAGACTCAGGGAATAGCCCTAAGATCATACTCTTATCTTGAAAACTATCATATAAATTAAAAAGGATAAGCAAGTTGAGTCTTTCATTCCTAAAAAGTAGCCAGTTGTAAATGACACTACGAGGGAAACTATGTCTCAACAACCCCCTATAACAGCCCAACCTTCTTATATGCCATCAACTATAGCTAGTACATCTTTGTCTCATGATGTGGCATCCCTTGTGCAAGAGATAAGATATCTCGAATCCAAGGTGCTACATCTTAAGGTACCTCTAGACCTACACAAGCTTCAAATTCTTTTACGTTACTAAATATACCATTAGCACGTCACATTGCTTCTACACCCTTGACATAAGATTTTGTTTAACCCAAGATTAATCTTTATGATGACAAGGATGATCCAAAGAAACCTTTGAGAGCTTTTCACATAGCATGCTTGGATTATGTACCAAATGACTGGTTACTTACCAAGTTCTTTCCATGGAGCTTGAAGAATTATGATTTACAATGGTTCTATAGTTTACCAAATCAATTGATCAATGCCTTCAATCCTTTAGTTGACATATTCCTAGCTCATTTCAACATTAAAATTAGTGACACGGTTTCATATGCCCAAGTTGCACAATAAAAACAAAGGTCAAATAAGCATCTCACAAATTAAATTCTTTGATATAAAACTATCTTAGTTAAGATGACTAATACCATGACCGATCAAGAGTTACAAGATCTCTTCTAACATAGAGTCTCTTACCAGCTTGGCATGAATCAATTATGTTCAAAATATTATCTCCCTTCACTGAATTGTGTCATACACTAAAGGAAAGAGAAATCAAGTTAATTTTAATGGGCAAAATCAAGTACACAAATATCTCAGAAACAACCAACAAGAGTAACATCAAAGTCCCATACAAAGTCAAGGTCAATGATAACAAGACTCAGAATCAACTAACAGTTAATGCAGCTTCAAATCCCACTTAGCATGTGGTTTTATCGATACCTCCTTGGTGTACATTTACTAATCTACTAGTTTCTCCAACCAAAGTTTTACAACAGCTTTTGGAATGTAATATCATATCTCTCCCTCCTATTTCAAAAGTTGACCTAAAAAGCCTCTTCCACAAGGATAGATTAGCATGAATTTTGTGAGTTTTGCAAGGCACCAGGTCATACAACAAATAGATGCATTAGTTTGAGACACAAGATACAAGATTTGATAGATGGCAATCATATGGATTTTGGTACTTTAGTTGAGCCTCCTGAGGCAAAGTAAATATAGAATAAAGCATTGAAAATATTCTTTGATCCTTTTTCAAAACATTCCAAATAAGATATAGGGGATACATCAAGTGTTTACCATGCATATCATGTACATCCCCCACTAGATACATATAGGACACCTTTAGTTGAGTTACATCCTTTGAACAACATGATTGGTGTATATAATTCTAGAGTTCTAGCTAGACCTTCTATCTCCTCAAATTAAGAGATCATCAAAGATGATTCAGATTATCATGCACTTTTTATTATAACTTACATTCATATTCATCCTATTCATAGTGTTCTTATAGATCATGTATCCAGTGTAGACATGTGCACTATGATATTACTGCAATATTTGAAATATTTAGAGTAGGATATTACCTCGATAGACATAGTTATCAGTTGATTTAGTGGGCACATATAGAGTACATTGGGTGAGATTGTGTTTCCTCTATAGGTTGTTTTAACACATGTGGCCACACCATTCACTATGGTTCCCAGTGTAGGAGTTTTTGATATGTTTCTTGGTTGACCATGGATGTAAAAACTCTTAGCAGTACCTTCTATAGTTCATATATGCATGAAATTCATTCATGTTAATTAGGTTGTTATAGTTGGTGGAGTTATATAATAGTTACCAATCCCCACTTTAGATTCATCTTCTACTTTGTAGTCATTAGTTTTAGTTCAGTCACTAGTTTTAGTTCAACCACTAGTTTCAAATTTGTAACCAATTTTAGTTCTTCCTCTAGTACAGATTTAGACACAATTGAGGCATCCATTATCAGTACAGAGGGTTCATAACCTCTATAGTTTTAGGATTCTAGACAGCTTCCAGCTACCATATTCACACCTAGGGTAGTCTCATTGAGATCTCATGCATCTACACATAGATCACATGTTCAGAGAGCTTCTCTTACTTTTAGATGGGTCCCTAAAATCCCTATAGTTGCATCCACTTCTCAAAGTTATAGAGGGACCCCATAGTCATTTTTTACTTTAGATATTTTAGATCATCTACAACATATACAACTTTCAGAGCCATAGTCTTAGCATTTCCATCATATTTCATGATCATGCATGATTTCACCCCTTGTTACATGACACTATGATAAGGAGTCTCGCATGCGATTCATCAATTAGTATTATTTCTTCTTAGTATTTCTTATACATACTTTCTCATGCTTGATTGTACATAATTTTCTTGTGATTGATTGTACATAGTTCAAATATTCTAAAACTACAAAAATAATATAACATTTTAAAATTCAAAAACATTAAAATATGTCAAAAACACTTTGATTGTATGCATCATCCATGCTTTATGACACTAATTCTATGATTAGACTTACATTTATTATTTTATGCTATTATTTGTTGATTTATATAAATTACCATGCTTCATTTGATCTTCTTTGAGTGTATGTAATGACTTCCATCTACTTGATTACTTCACTCTACCCATTGAGGGGAATATTACTTCTACATTTGATATACACATCAATATACATACCCACTGGGGAATATTCTACATGACTACACCATCCAAGTTATGTCATTTGTACACCACACACTCTAGTTATCATGTTGATGTAAATTATTTACTAGCTTACATAGATCACTCTATCCATTTTTCATTAGTATTTAAAACTTGTGTATTTTTTAGCATATACATAGTATTTTACTAACATGTATTTCATGTGTTCACTCTTGATTTGATTAGTTAGATGAAATTGTTTTTTTAAGTCTTTACTTGCTTTATCTTCTTGCTTAGCATAGCTTGATGTGATTACATTTCTAGTTCCTCCTTGTTTTCTGAGTGTCCTTTAGTAAATTTGCCAATGTCATTTGCTTCTATGTATTGTGTGTGCCTTAGGACATTTTCTAATGTCCTTTGCTTCTATGTATTGTGTGTACCTTAATACATTTGCCAATGTCCTTTACCTATACTCCTCTATGTGATTCGGGATCTCACACCAACCTTTGCTTGTTTTAATTGTATGTTTACATGGAATTTTAACATGCCTTGTATACTTATTTTTAGTCTGAGTGACATGTGTCCATGTCCCTTGTTTGCTTGGCCCCTTTACCACTCTTATATTCTTCTTACTTTGTGTGATTTTTTCTTGATTGCTTTTCGATTGTTTTGCAATGCCATGATCCATATCATGCATTCTCTTATTTTCTTAGATGTCATGATGGACATCATGGTCCATCCCTCCATGCCAACTAAAAACTAACACTTTCAATTCTAGCTCACTATATTTCACATGCTATTGCATTGTTATATCTATCTAGGCATACCCATGTTGATTTAACAATCTCTTAATACAAACCATGATATATATTGAAATATCTTGTCAATTATCATTGTTATATCATGTATATTTATATAATAACACACTTGTAGGGATCTTTCTTTTGAAATAAATAATTTTAAGGTCTCTATTCCTACCCTTAGAAGAGGGGGAAATAAACAGGGGTTTTGCTATAGAGATAAGAGCTCCTACCAGTTGAAAAATCTAGTTTTAGAACACTCAAAATAGTAACCAAACATAAAACCAATTAGAATAGACTAGGGAGGTAATGAAGATTCCAAAATAGTCATTAGATTTATCCCAGGACAATAGTGTTGAGACTAGATTATAGTGTCAGTGCCACTACTATCCATTTTTGATGCCCCTATCCAAATAGTAGAAAAACCAAATTTTTTAGAAGCAAGCAAAAAGGTAGGTTTAACTATAATTTTTCACTACCAGACCAGTTCAAATAATAGTAGTTTTTAGAACACTTTCACTCAGAGAATCTATATATAGGGGCATCATGTATGACATGATTGTCTCTCACTTCCAATTTTAAATACAACAGTTGGTATAACTTTTAAATTAGAATCCATGTTTCAAACACCAGTGATTGGAGTCGATTTGCACAACATATTTGTTTTCTTTTCTATCTGAGTTTAGCATTACCCAAGAATTCTCAATAGTTGTATGCCTTACTTAATCTACAGGTGGTTGGCATCATTTCAGAGTGGCTTTCATACAAGCCTAACCTCCACATTCTTGATTTATCAAGTTCCTAAATTCTCAAGTGGCTTCCATATAAGCCTTATTCTTAGTTTCAGAGTGGCTTTCATACAATCCTAATCTCTATCTTTCAAAGTGGCCAAGAGTGACCTAGTTTCTAGCATACATTTGACTATCCATGCTAACATTATTAGATTATAGAGCATTCATGGGATTTAAGAGCCATCTCATATGACACACCTTTCATACCGATATATGTTCATAGCTTCACTTCATAGAGAAATGATGGAGCCAAAGCTCTAGCTAGCCTTTGTATTTATTGAGCTACCTATTCAGAGGGATTGGACACATAATCCAAACATTGATCAACACATTCATGACCACCTAGCTTCACTTAGTTGGTGATGATAGAGCCAAAGGGCCAACCTTTGTATTCTTGAGCCACTTTATAGGGAATTGAGCACTCAACTCCGTTCATGATATTACTCTTGGTATAACATCATCCAATATTATTCAGCATCACAACATATTTTGTATTGGTACATGTACCTGATGAGGTGTATTTGTTCTTTTCTCTTCTTTTCTTTCTTACCTAGCTTTGTACATTCTTATTTTAGATATAACGTATCTAGTAAGAACTAATCTACTATTTTTTTTCTTCTAGATTCACACTTCATAGCATGCTCTCTATACACACACCCAACATCACAATAGTATTATGAGCTTCACCCTCACATATAAGTTTAGGTACGCTTTCTCTTTTTCCTTTATCCTAGTATTTTGCTTTGCTACATCACTATAATAAAGGGAGGGCAAATGTAGTCATATAAAATACAAAAATTGGTAACTTGAGCATGGTTAATGACACCCAACCCTTAGTTTCCTCTTGCTTACTCTCATGATCCTCTTAGCCTTATTTTCACTAATTCCCAATCATCCATAGATTTCTAGACTTCATTTCAGCTAAGCCAAGACCTTATTTTCATGACCAATCCATCCCCCTAGGTCTCACAAGCCCCAAAAAATAGTGTCATACTTGGACTATAGCATCAGTGTCACTCATATCTACTTTGGATGCTATTGTCCAAGATCATTTCTAGCCCCAAGGGTCAATTTATTTTGATTCCATATCCTTCTCCATGTCAACCTAACACAAGCACATTCAACCCATGACCAATAGATCCCTAAAAAAACCCATTCAAAGATCATTTGGAAAGGTTGGAAAATATCACTAAGCAAGCAAGAATACAAATAAGACTACTCAATAAATCTTTCATATTCTCTACATATGGCTAACCTATACACTTTCAAGCAAATTCAAATATGTACACCACTCCCTAGCCATCTCAAGTACATCTAATTTAGCATTTTTCATATTCATACACTCAATTTCACAAAGCATATCAAGTGGGAGAACTACATATGGCTTGATCCCTCTTCAGAGTATTGGTATGTAGGCAGTGTGCTTACATAAAGGGTGTGGATCCATATCTAGTGAATTTTACACACACTAACCCCCCCTTATTATTTTAAAATTGGTCAAAGTAGAATGTAAAATAGAATTTGAAGCTAAAATATACTTTACAGGGATCTCTATGAACTTTCAACTATCAAAACTTTAGAGCTAGGGTCACATAGACCTATTGAACAAAACCCAGAAAGCTCAAATCTTCAAGACAATAGTGGTAAAAGTTGACTATAGCATCGATGTCACTCCTATCTAGTTCTAGCACTCCTATCCAATCAAAAAATGAAGTTCAAATCCTAATTTATGATAGTGTCCCAGTCTTGCATAGTGATTTCTAACCTCTATCTTATTCAGACCAACAAATTTCTAGCTAAGTTTTAATTTCTTCCTTTTATTACTATTTTTAGAACAGTTTAAATTGCAATCAAATTTTTACAAATCAATATGTTAATTATTGCATATTTAATTACTGATTATACTACGTATACTATTTAACTAAATTAGGAATAAACAATAATATTCCAAAAATAGGTTAAATTAGATAGAATGTTGTTGAGCCCTATGAATTGAATTTAAAGAAACATTTATTTTTCACACCTTTTGGTGTTCTTATATATGTATACACATAATATTTTCAAACTTTTATTGATTACTGACACTTCATATCTTGCAGGAACCTATCGAGTCTCAATCTCCTTAAGTGCATGCTTCAAGGGGTGCACTGAGAAAGGGGTAGATAGACCATCGGTACTTCATAATATTTTTGTTCTTTTTACCACTTGTCATCCACATACTAGCCTCTTAAAACCTTGAACCCTAAGCTTATTCTTCTCTTTCCTATACATTCTAATCATTATCATGCTTTATTCCTTTAATTTTTTCTTTGTTACCCTTTTGACTTATTCACTATACTAGGTCTACCTAGTCAACCTAGTGTATTCGAGGGACACTTTAGCTCTTATGACTTGTTAGCATCCTAACCAGCCTAGCATAGACCTAGTTAGTTAGCCTACAAATATACTAGGTCAACCCGATCGACCTAGTACAACTGACATGTCCAAATGCTTTTAGGCAAGATAATACTATATATACAAGGTCATTTACCACCATTTAAAAAGAAAAGAATAAATAAGCAAAGAAGTGTGAATGAACATTTGCTTATTGACCATTCTACTTGAGGAATAAATATTTAGGGTTCAATACTTTATTTAGAGCTCTGATCTTGTCTTGTGGATAAGTATTTCTGATGATTAAGTAGGTCATGTATCCTAGATTTGACTTATTTTGGTTATCATTACAAGCCACAACAATCTCTTTTGAAGCACCTTGGCCAAGGGAGAGATTGAGACTCAGCAGGTTTGTCTTCAAAGGTAAGTATTCCTAACTTTATTTATCCTTTGTAAGAGTAGATAGATAATTTAGTATGTATTCTTCTCTTCCATGTATTATGATTCTATATACACTGACATGAGTGTATGTTTGCTATGCATGTTTTGTTTAGTTTTTATTTATTTGTTTTGTTCTAACCCCCACTTTGTGCCACAAGCTTTAGTGTGCACTAGATTAGTTTACTTTTCTTGTTATTAGAATAGTTTACTTTCTTGTTTATTAGCATAAGTGAATATCAAATCATAATAATATTTTAGGGTTGTGTGATTGTGTTAGACTATAGGCTTTGGAACCCTTTTTAGCATGATATGTTATGACAAGTGATCCCCTAATCAGGTCTAGTGGATCCTCATATTGGTCATGCTCCTTCCTAATAAGTGTATACCTAATCAGAAGTGTATGTGTGCTCTATTTTATCCAATCTAAGATTGATTCATGTACATCATTCAATTCTGATTGCATACATTTTTGTGAACCCAACGTGAATCAAACCCTTGCTAGATTTGTTCATTTTTTTCATTTATTATGTCATAATTTATATCATATATTTTGACATACTAGTTTGATTTTATTGACCTAGTTATTTTTCTCTGTGCATAAGAATAGGTAATTAGATTGAATAGCTTAACCCCCTATAGGTTTTTAACACTTTTTAGACTTCCAATTCATCCTACTAGGTCAACTAGGTTAACCTAATACATTTTTTCTACCTCTATAATAGGTTCATGTATAGCTTGGTCAACTAGCTTGACCCAATTCTATAGATTGGATCAATTTTCTCCAAATTTCTTGATCAACAATCTCCTTCATTTCCATCTCTAAACCATCAAGTTCAATCTTTTATTCTCTATCTCTTTCTATTTTTTTCTTTCCTTTCAAGTTTATAATCTTCAAAACTACCCCTACACAACCAACTAGATTGACCTGGTTGACCCATTTTTTTGTTATGTGTGTTATATGAAACAACTAAGTTGACCTGGTCAACGTAGTAGGTTTTTCAAACTCTATATTCAGCAGTACTAGATCAAACCTATCAACCTAGTTTTATATGTTGTGTATATAGTGTTTTCATTATACCTTGTTTCAAAGTTGTAATTCACCTTGTGTGTTAATCACATCTTTTCTTTCAATTATTTGCATGCTTAGAATAGTTCACATAGTCTAATTAGGAGGTTTTAAATTAACCACTTATTTTCATTATTTCTATTTTATGTACACACAGCTAAAACACATAACATCAAAAATCATTTTAACATTTGATTACCTAGGCCAACCTACTTGGATTTCATCACCAAGGGGGAAGTTGACTTTGATGCTCTAGTCAAGTATAAAGCATGGTTAATGATATATTCTAGTTAAACACTCAACACTGTTATCGCTATGGTGTGTGAAGTGAAGTGGTAGATCCCAATACCAAACCTGTATCATTGACACTATAGCCCCTTTCATCCTAAACTCACCTGAAACCATTTATAGATTATTATCTATTACCTTGATTACAACCAACTCCCTATCATTTAAAATCATTCTTAATAATCTAATCAACATTCTAGGTTGACGAAGTAGCTATTTTTACTTTCAAGTTATTTTCTTACTCTTTGATCAATTGTTTGTGTGAAATCTTGCATTAGCCAGCATTAGTGAAATATTTTGCTTTGTGTACATCAATTGGATTGGCCAACATCAATTTATTTGACTGTTTATTTCCCTTTAGTACTTATTGCTTTTCATTATTTCAAAAATTTATTGTTGTTATAATTCACAACTTGATATTAGCTTTCTCATATTAACTACATCATCATTAATCCAATGCATTTTATGTTTTGTAAAATAGATAAGTAAAACTAAAGACATAGGTAAAACAAGTAACTTGTTTGTTGTACTAGGTCAACCCTATCAACCTAGTATCTTTTTCAGCCTATATCCACTATACTAGGTTAACTTGGTTGACCCTGTACTATTTGCAACATTTTTTACCTTTTCTCCCAATCTCTATACACTATACATGATCAACCTAGTTGTCCTTATACATTTTTGTAGTCCATGTTTCTATGCTAGGTCAACTCAGTCAACCCTGTACTATTTTATATCACTTTTTATTCTCCTTGTGTGGTTATCTAGTCCTATTTCATCATGACTACATCTTTGTAGCCTTACCTTAGTCAATAACATTGCATTATTAAGGATTTGGATAGTAACCTTGTTTATTTCATTACCTCTGATGAAACTACCCAATTTCTTCCTTCCCCTTCTCCTAAGCCTAAACCACTCACTACACAATGCAATGTAGTTGAGATCCTTCATCATAATCCTCATCCCAATACCAATGTTGGGAATCCTTCATCACATCATACCAATCAAATTGATAATCTATATGGTTCCCAAATATTTAAAAACCTTGATGATAATACTATTTACAATCCTCACAAGAATGGTGGCTTGACTAAGCTTCCTTCTTCTTATACCAGACTTAAGACAACTAACACTAATATTTAGAATCCTCCACCTACAAAGAATCATCCTCCCACCAACACTAATAATCCTCTTCCTATCAAGACTAAGACCCTTCCTACAAATAATATTCCACATATTTATACAACTCAACTTCTTGCACACGTTATTCAACAAATGAAAATCATGCAAACTTCCAATCAATCTCAAATGATGAACATGCAACAACATTTATGCAACATGATCAGTCAACCACCTCAAGTCATCATGTCTCAACCAAATCAAAATTTTGTCCCTCCTCCTCTTAGAGATACCATTGGGAATATCATCCCTCAACCTCCAATGAATAACAAAATTATTCAATATATTCAAAATGAACCTTTAGCTCCATTTATTGCATCCATAAATATATGAAATATTTCTCTAACTATCACATATAATGGGACTACGCATCCTACTATATTTCTCAAATCTTTTGGTAATCTATATAAGGAATGAGTCCAAACTAATACCTTTGCTACCACCAAGATCTTAGCCAAAAAATTTGTTGGTGATGCACTTGAATGGTACAACCAACTTCCGAGGCATTCCATCTCACAACTATAAGATTTAGTCAATGCTCTAGTGAAGGAATTCCAACATGATGACCTTCCTAAAAATTACCTTAGACATTTTATCAATACCAAGCAACTTCCTAATGGATTAGCTCATACTTTCATCAAATTATGGAAGTCCCTCACTCATAAATTGGACCATAACATGAATGCTGACACTCTTCTAAAACTATTTGTCACTTCTCTTAAACCTTCTCTTTAATACAAAGTTGAAATTTTTTCACCAAAAACTTTAAAATAAGCCTTAGACTAGGAAAAAAGACAAGACTTTCTTATGACTCAATTTAAAACACTTCAAAATACTACTAAATCATCTTTCCAATCTTGTTCTCATATCATTGATTCATCTAAGCCTCCCTAACCTCAAAATGGAGCATCTAGTTCAACTAGTTTTAACCCAACCCACCCTCCCTTGAATCTAGAACAACTTAAAGATAAATTGCCACCCTCTAAACCCATGAACTTTGATCCTTCCAAACCTCCTCCAAAATGGTACAATCCAGATAAATTTTGTTGGTGTCATGCTACTATAGATCATTCTCATGAGTCTTGTCGTGATCTTCACTGATTTGTTTTTTCTTCCTTGATTGGTCCACATTTCAATCCTGATATCCTAACCAAAGAACATTATCAAGACTATCTTCAAGCTTCTCAAATTGAATCTCAATAACCAAAATCACATCAACATCAACTACCTAATAAACACACCTCATCTGCTAATTTTGTTCAAAAAATAATTGATCCTTCTTCCTACACCAATAAGGAAAGGATATCTAACATGAACAATTTTAAACATGTTGTGGTATCTAATGAACCTCAACCTCTTAGGCCACATAAACCAAAAGATTACATATTTCAAATGCCTATTCCAAAGCACATCATACATGGTCCTCCTTTGCCTCCTTTATCTCCCCATACCTCTCCTACACATCATATGTCACATTCAACCTCCTTAAAATATACAAACCAACACATTTACCTATTTCTAAATACACCTATCAATCCAATATAAAGCATTTTAATGATTCAATATTACCTCACTCCAACTCACATGTTGGGGCATCTTGTGATTCCCATCCACATGTCCCTCTAGACTTTGGGGAATCTTGTGATGCCCATCCATATATCCATTTAGACTTTGGGGCATCTTGTGATGGCCATTTCTACAACCACTTACCTTTTGGGGCATCTTGTGATGCCCACTCTTCTTCTACAATGCATAATAACAAACACATCTAGCTTCAAGAAACCTTTCGAGACTTATAGACTTGTATTTCACGTGCTCATATTTGATATAGACTTTAGCATAGATTTTACTTGTTCTTTTTGTCTCATGTTTCTTTGTTTTTAAGCATTTTTCTTCTTTTTCACCTTCCTAAGAATCATCTTTTTCCTTTATGTTCTTTTGGCTTTCTTGTACATCACATTTGGCATTTTTTTTCATGTTTTGTCTTTATATATCTCTTTTATTCTTTTTATTTTTATGTCATTCTTTTCCTTATTATATTTATGATCATTTTTGCCCTTTTCTTTAGCATCTACCTCTTGATGTACCATAGTCTTCTTTATCTTCTTGTATTTTATCTTTTTGACACCCCTTGGGTTTTTCTTTTGTGATTTTCTTTGTAAGACCATGGGTAAGACCTGACATCCCTCACAACACCATCTTTTTTCTTACCTCATTTTATTTATTTCACATGTTTTTTTTGGTACCCCTTGGGTTTCTCTTTTATGCAGTTGCAAAGTAAGACCATGGATAGGAACTAGCCCTCCTCATAAAATTACCATTCTTTTCATGTTCTTTGTAATCCTTGTTATTAGACATTAGATTTTGCTAGATGGAATCTACATAACAATCTATCTTAGAATTTTTTCCTCCATTTCCCTCATTCTTATGATAAGGAATCACACTTTACTATCATTGTATCCCTTTTTGTCCTTTGTCACATTTTTTGTGATTTGAAGCAAGTCAAGATAGCACTTTTATTTCACCTAGATTTATAAAAATAATAGATCCCATAATCTTTGAATTTATCTCTCTTAGAAACCTTGTCCCAAGTTTTCAAATGAAAGTCATCTTTAGCACCCATGTTTTGTCTTACAAATCCATATGGAGGAGGAATCTAAAAAAGCCATCAAAATAAAGTTAAAAGCCAAATAATTTGAAACAAAAGGTAATGATATCTAAAAAGGCAACATAAAAAATATTAAAAGTAAAAATCACACCAAAATACATGATTCCAAGCACATCTCCCACTCCACAGTCGGCTTCATACAAAGTCAAATTCCTTTGGGGTGTGATAGGCCAGTAGATTGGAATAGCGGAATTCAAAAAAAATCTATGGTGTTACCTTCTTTCTCATGCAAGTACCCAATATTCATATTAGACCAACGACTCTATAAAGAGTCCTAAAGAATGGGGAACACATCGTGGGGAGGTATGTCCATTTTACTTTTCATGCATATATCCTTCATGGGATGATTTATATACTCCATTTGTTGACCGAAGACTTTTGTAGCTAAGAGAAGTTAATAAAAATCCCTAAGGTCAACAGTCCTCTTGTTTTGACAAATCAAATTTGAGTGTCTTGACTTCAATAATGAGTTCCTCTACCTTGGTTTTTCTTCATTCTCCCCTCTACCCATTTCATTTACCCCCTTGATAAGAAAATTGTGATACCAAATCTATTTTCCCTTTTCTCTATTATTCCTTCTTCTTCACCTCATTAAAAACATGTTAGCACTACTTTGTTTAAGTTTTATCTATCCTTAGAGTGAAATAATATGTTTGATTAACTATGGATCACTCTTTTATTTCATTTATCATTATTGTACTACCTTTCTATTGTGGACAGTTGGGTATGTACCCTTTTACCATTCTTAAATGTTTCTCTTTATGTATGTTTTCTTCATATTTATCTTACATCTTGACTTACATTTCATTCGACATTATTTCATATTTTTCTTTATGTTTTTCTTTTGCCTATCTTACATAAGCTTACTTTTTAATTTCTTACATATCTTTGTTCAATTTTTTTTTTGCATTGATATTTCATTTTTCATTCATGTTTTACAAGTTTCCCAATGTGATTTAGTATGTTTTACATTCTTTTTTTCCATTTATCTTTTACATATTTCTAATGCAATTTATTGTGTTTTCCATTCATTTTCCATCCTTTTTTTCATTCATTTGTCATTCATTTGCCTTTATTTGTCATTTATTTTCTATCATTTATCAGTCATTTGTCTTAAATATTCTAAACCTTGCCTTAACAATCATAATTTTCCAAATTTTCCTAAAAATCTATGTTCCTACTAACTATCATATGTCTGCCTTTCAAAAAATTTGATTTTTGGCTTTTTTTCCACTAACTTCTATAGGTTTGCCTAGTGTGATTTACATTAGATGCCTTCACTTTCTTGCAGTCTTCTTATTTATCTACAACATTAAGGTAAGTTAAAGGTATGTGTTTTTCAATTAATTCCTTCCATTTATCTTATTTGCTTCTTAATGCACCATACTTAGCATTAGCATTATGTGTTATCTTATTCTATCTCCAAAACACCATCTTGTGTTACACTTACGTGACACGTGATGAGCTTCGGTTGGGGAATATATATACACATAATGTTTTTAAAATTTTATTGATTACTAACACTTTGTATCTTAAAAGAACTTGTTGAGTCTCAATCTCTCTAAGTGCATGCCTTAAGGCATATACCAAGAAATGGGTGGGCAGACCATTGGTGCTTCGTAAGATTATTGTTCCTTTTACCACTTTCCATCCACACATTAGCCTCCTAAAACCTTAAACCCTAATATTATTCTTCTCTTTCCTATCCATTCTAGTCATTATCATGTTTTATTCCTTAATTTCTTATTTTGTTACCCTTTTGACCTATTTAGTATACTATATCAACCTAGTCAACCTAGTGTATTATGGGGACACTTTAGCTCCTTTGACTTGTTAGCATCCTGACTAACCTAACACAAACCTATTCAATTAGCCCATAAATGTACTAGGTTAACCTGGTCAACCTAGTACAACTAACATGTCCAAAAAAATTTAGTCAAGATACTACTATATATACAAGGTCATTTACCACCATTTTAGAAGAGAAGAAGAATTAAGTGAAAAAGTGTGAATGAACATCTGCTTATTGACCATTTTACTTGAGGAATAAAGTTTTATGGTCCAATACTTTATTTGGAGCTACGATATTATCTTGTAGATAAGTCTTTTAGATTCTTAGGTAGATCATGTAACCTAGAGCTGATTTATCTTGGTTATCCTTACAAGCCACAACAATCTCTTACAAAGCACCTTGGCCAAGGGAGAGATTGAGACTCGGCAGGTTCATCTTCAAAGGTAAGTATTCATAACTTTATTTATCCTTTGTATGAGTAGATAGATAATGTAATATGTATTCTTCTCTTCCATGTATTAGGATTCTATATACATTGACATGACCATATGTGTCCTATGGATGTTGAGTTTAGTTTTTATTTATTTTTTTCTAACCCCCACTTTGTGACACAAGCTTTGGTACACACTAGAATAGTTTACTTTTCTTGTTATTAGAATATTTTAATTTATTATTTATTAGCATAAGTGAATATCAAATCATAGGACTCTTTTAGGGTTGTTATGTGATTGTGTTTGACTATAGGCTTTGGAACCCTTCCTAGTATGATATGTTTGTACAAGTAATACAAGTGATCCCCTAATCAGAGCTAGTGGATCTCCATATTGGTCATACTCCTGCTTAACAAGTGTATACCCAATTGGAAGTGTAGGTGTGCTCTATCTTATCTAATCTTGGATTGATTCATGTACATCATTAAATGTTGATTGCATATAATATACATCCAAAATTTACATGATGTGACATTCTTGATATGAATCCAATTATGATGCACTAATCCCTTGCATTGTGCTCCATAAGAAACTCTCTATCTCTTTCCCCTCCCCATACCTTCATACTCCTTCCTTAACCCCTTTTAGTCCCCTTTGTTTTGACTTCCATAGCTTCTTTCACCTTGTTTTAAAAATTGGCCATTTGTGATAGAACCACCACTCTAGGTGACACAATTGGCCCCCTTTGTTACATAATTGCCCCTTCAATTACACAACCATCATGAGAGTTTTAAAACTTATGTGGTAGTTCTACACTTAAGCAGTGATTGTGTATTAATATAAGGGTGGTTTCATATTTTATAGTGGTAGTTATGTCATCTAGGGTGGTGGATTCATAACTACCCCTATAGGAAAGGGTGATTCCATCACAATTCATATGTCTTCCAAAATTGCTCCTGAAACTTTAATTTTGACATGTTTTTCATGTCCAATGGCCTGTTTATTAATTTTATCAACTTGTGTTCATCTTGAATAAGACCCAACTCACTCCCTCTTATATTTTTTATCCTTTCTAGTTCCTCTTAAGTTGAAATCCCTGTTGGACTTATTTGAGCTTGTCCATACAAGCTCTCAACTCTTTTTACAAGAAGACCATTTCTGACCTAATTTCATGTCCAAAAATTTATATTAGAACTTGTTATTGTGAATCTTTTGCAACCATATTCCTGCTATAATTTTATAAATATATATCCTTTATTATTTTTAGGTTGACTACATTGCCATAAGTGAAGAAGTTTTATCGGTGCAACAACTTAGACTTTGAAATCCAAGACATTAGCCAACCTTAGTTTAGTTACTCCATTTTTTTTTTGTCTCCTTTTTTCCCCATCTTGTTCCAGATCTTGTGCATCATCTAGCTAGAGATTTTCTATAATACATACAAGAACAAAAGGAGCTAGTATACCAAGTATTATTTTAACAAATACATCATATGCACTCCAGCTGATATATGCCTTGGTCAGGTTAGATTTATCTTTATTTTCAACATTTATTTCTTTATTATATTATATTAGTGTAGTTGTTGTTGTAATATATTAGTTTTTATATTTATAAAAAGAGAAAATCTGACAGGGAAAGAGATATGTTTATTTTTATTACCTTTGCTACAAAAAAGTATATAGTTGACTTTCATTGTGTTTGCATTTTATTCCATTATATTTATTTCAATTAGAAAAAAAATAACTGATCATTCTAGGAAATAACTTAGCAAATTCTTAGGTCATTTCTATCCAATACAACATTTTATTTTCAAGATATAAACAATTTTATTACACTCCCAAAAAACACCTAGGTAATCACAAAAACTTAGACAATTATAGGTGCATAAACAAGGCTAGTACATTTCTAATTATATTTGTTTTAGTGACTTAAAAGTGTTGTCATTTTCATTTTAAAATATAAAATCAGAATTTACATCTTTTGTTTATGTCTTATTAATTCATTCTAAAATCTTATTTATGGAAAATTAGAGAAATTAAAAAGATAGTCCAGTTTGATTATGAACAAAGAAATTGAAAGAAAGTGTTGTGTAGTTGTTTTAGATCAAATTTATTCTTGTGTTTCTTTCATAATGTAGGTTAAATTTTCATACTTATTCCATATTATATAAAACAAACAAGATAAATAAAAACATCATCATTTAGTTTGCATATAAATAAAACTAGGAAAAATCAACATCTTGCACAATAGTATAGGTTTCCTCCTATCTTCTTGCATGCATTATAAACCTTGGAAAAATATAAAAATAGAAGTTTCACTTTCATTTACTTTCAACTTTGTCATTTTTTGAATTTCAGCATTTCAATTTTAGTGAACAAGTATTTATTTCCATAAAACCAAGAAAATCCAAAAATAATAAAAACTTAACAAAAACAATGTCAAAAAAAGCCTTACTAAGACACACAAGCCCTAGATCTTACTAAAAGACTTTCCAACACATGAACACAAACATATTCCACCCAAGACTTTCCCATTCAATCAAGCATCTTATACCGAGCCTTAATTTAACATCCCATCAAGCACGCATAACAAGACATCACCTAAAAAATCTCATACATTTTTTTTGGTTTTTGACTAGCTTTCTTCGAATGACCATTCTCAAAACACCAGGCCTTGTCTAGCATAGTTTTTTCCCTAGAGTTAGAGCACTCAGTCCCATAGTTGTTACATAGTCTGACATCAACACTGAGTTGAGATGTGAGTCTTCTACTCCACTCCAATCCCCCATCTCAAAGTAGACTCTTTATCTACATTACACAAACAAGAGTGAATTCTTGATCCACCCATCATCATCCTTCCCCATAATAAAGGATGTTAGTACAACCTCATCCATTCCTATCTTTCCATCTATATCTCTTTATTCTCCTCAAGTCTATCCTCATCCTATATCATTCACATTCCTTGGATGACATAGAATGGACATAGTCAACCTAATAGAGTAAACCCTTTCCCATGAGTCATTCAACCTAATATTTTTCATTTCTCTACTCTTAGTATTGACTAGGAGCTTCACCTTCATTTTATATCATTGATGCTCTATTTCAACACAATTTGATGCTCTTAACGAGCATTGAGACATTCTTGAGCTCTTTTGGTTTTATCATGAGAACACATTACCACCACCTATTATGAATCTCATTACACATAAAAACTATCCAAAATCATATCCCATTCATTATGTCAGCTACCTCAACTAGATATCAGGGAGCTGAGTGCATAATTTAGCATGTGTTACTCATGGTCATGAAAATTGGTGAACCCGACATGAAGCACTTCATCCTTTGCATATCCCTTTCTTCTTATTCTTCTTTCCTTTCTCCATATTACCTCCTCACATTTATTCTATAGTTATTCATATACCCCTATAATGGATCTAGATAGGACATAAGTGAATATCTTAGCCTAGGGGGATATAGGAGAAGCCAACTTAGTTCTAGTGAGCCTTAATTATGAGTTGGAATAACCCAACCTTCGACACCAACATAGACTACCAATAATACAATTACTCTCTTCCCAACACTCAGACAAGGAGTAGGGTTGTCATTTAGAAGATACAAGACTATCTAAAGCCCCAAGTAACCACCCCAAATCCAATGACATGACCCTTACTAGGGGGCATGACCACTCATCACATGGCCATAAGGCCATCTATCAACATTCAAAGCCTAGATGCAAAAAGTGTCACCAAGTATGATCATTACCTAGGAAGGATACATCACTTATAAGATGAGGTCATTTGTATATAAATTATTAGTCATCCTCCTAATAGGATTCAATATGTCTCTAACCCACTGGCATCAACCATGAACACTACCCTTGGGGATCTGGTCTTGAACCAACATCTTCACACTACCCCATCTCATACATATATCCCTCATTCACCAAAGACCGATAGACCCTGTTGGAGTCAAAACCACTGAGGGGGGTTGAATTAGTGTACAAACTTTACTTTTAATTCCATAAATCATTCATTAGTCTTTCAAACTAATATAGTAATCAAGAAATGCATAGAGAAGTAATCACATAGATAAGAATTAAGATATCAACACATAAACACAAGAGATATGTTGGAAACCCTTATGAGGGATAACACCCACTAAATAACCACTTGGACTACTATCCTATAATCAATGGATCAAATTTTTAGTGAGGCACCAACCCCTACTCAATTAACCTCCCACTCAACTAGTCTTTAGCAAGATCCAACTTGAAAGGATGATCCAACCAAATACATGAATTGGAACCAAATTAGGCACTTCAAGGATAATTATACAAGCTAAAAATTTCAAGGTAGATCCAACTCCATCTTGACTAATCACCAACTTAGCCAAGACAAACCTGATCACCTCATGACACCTTATTACTCAATCAACAGATGGTGACCTATTCCTTAGCTCTTTATCTTTTCCACCTAGATTCAAATCTTTAGCATAGACCTATAACAGACCTCTGATGCATTTTTTATGATATCTCAACATAAAATCAACACATTGAATCCTTCTCAACCTTCTACCCCTCTCAAACAACCTTCTAGACTCACTCACTCAATATACCTCTTGAAAGGCTCATTAGGTCAATTGACCTTATCAATAACAATCATAAATCATATTATATGTTAATTTATGATCCTATACTCCCATTTTTTGGTATCCATGACCTCCTTCTCCTTAAATATCTTTTTTCTTTGCTTATCTTTGCATCTCATCAACTAGCTCAAATAGGCCTATTTTACCTTGTATTTATACTTGATTATTTCTCTTACCCGTATTGGTCATCCAAGAATATTTACATACATGGATAAAAATTTTAATGGTTCATAATATAAATTTCACAAGTTAAACAACCATCACATAGGTCAGTCATTACCCTTAAGGTCCAAAATTACCATTAGGCCTTTTCTGAGCATGTGTTTCACTTAGACCTCCTTGGAACACTTTTAGCCTCTACCAATAGATGTAAAACATTAAATATGAATCAAATATACAATTAATAACATTAATATATATCCATACCACATTTATTCCAAATCACTTCTTGAACCATGCCATTAGGTTTGCTTACTATTAGCCCTTCACACACACACAAAAGTCTACCTCACAAAATTGAAGCATACAATCAATTTTCCCATATAACCACACAAAAATAACATTAAAATATATTTAATTATTTCAAGTTCATCACCATGTAATTTAGTCTCCACCACACAAGCTAAAATATCTCAAGAATACTCCTGTAAAAAGCTTACTTGGCATTGCCAAACACTACCAATGTATAGTCAAGAACATTTGAATCTCCACACTTGAACAAGGAAAAAATTGACTATAAATAAATTATCATGAACCTAAAATACTTATATAACATATTAATATAAATTATATCCTTTAACACTATCCAAAACACCCCAAACTCAACTCTGTGAGATGACTACACAAAACTATCTGACTGTTCCAAAACCCAAGTGAGTAGAAATTTGTTTTTAGTAATTGTAAGGAATCTTAAATGACATATAATTAAAATTAATGGTTTTATATGTGACCTATATATCATCATACAATATATATATCAATTGTTCTAATGTCAACCATTGGTTTAACATACCAATTTTTTAACTCTCTATTTCACAGTGAATACATAGTCAGATAAGCTATTTTGGATTTCATATTAAAATATATTATCATGACTCAAAACATTTAAAAAATAATTTATAGGTAAAATATGTCCTAAAAAAACATCATTCTCATTAGATACATCAAAATTTTTCATAGAGTCTCAAACTCTACACTTCATCTTGCATACTTGGAACTATCAATCTATCTTAAGAACTAATCATGGTGAACATGAATTAGAACACCTATAGAATCACTTCAATTATATGTATAAGCATTAAAATTATCCTATAATATCATTATATCTACCTCCAATATCTATATCATAGGCTCAAAGAGTAACATTGGTCTTGCAGACCAATCTCATTGTCTTGGGTTTCATTGTCATATCTTCTCTAGATAGGTCATCTTGTGAACACCATTTGAAACCTTTTCAATACAATCCAAAAAATATAATCAATATTAAAATTATTTATAGGTATTTAATAATTATCTCAATCAATTGTATCCATTCCTAATCCTCTACAACCAATCCCTAAACACATTCTCACTTTGACTGGGTTTTCTCACTATCTTCACTATTATCCTAGTTTAATGATAGGTCAACTTGAGTGACTAAAAAAATTGAAACAAATGATATAATTTTTCCAAATAACACCATGGAAAATAAAAACCAATCACAATATTCAACCTCCATTTATTTGCATTATTTGACCTAGTCAACCCTTCTTGTTATATCAAACTTCTAAGAAATAAAGGTTTTTTTATAGGTTTCACTTATTAACCTAATAGACCACTACCACCTAGAGATACATAATGGATTATTATACCACCTATAATAATCAAAATATCCTTACCAATCCATTTTGGGCCATTTCCAACAATATTTTCCTTATGATGTCACTATAAGGGTTTTGAGAGGGTTTTATACCAGTTTTCATTCTTAACATTTGTTCATATAGCTTTGTCCTTGAAAAAACTCCTAATTCTTGAAAAACATTTATATTACCCTTTTATATCTCTCACCAAGAGCTTATGAACCCATTAAAAGTTTACACGTGCTAATAAACATTAAAATTTTCTTATCGAGTCCTTATCTCTTCAATTTGAATACATAAGAGACCTTCAAACTTGTTTTCTTGCTTTTTCCTTCAATTTAAGACCTAAAAATTCATGATAAATCTTGATTAAACCTGTTATACATCTTTCAAAACTCAAATTATCTCAATCACCTTGTAAATTGACTTTGACCCCTCATTAGGCTTGGGTCTCTTTACATACTACCAGTCATGCTTAGACCTTGAACATGCCTTTCAATACTCTTGTATTGATCTTAATACCTCATAAACATGTTATAATACTAAATTTTACACCTTCAATCTCATACATATCCATATTACCACCAATAAGCCTCTATAATCCATATTCATGCTCAAGGACTAGTTCATCTCACAACCCTATTGTGAATTATACCATTTTGAGATCTTCAAGACACCTATTGTAGCTTACTATTCACATCTAGATATCTGAGATAGGATCCATATCATCTCCTAGAATTATCCTTTAACCAAGTATCCTTAGACCATATAGGTCACTACCCAAGACTGAGCTAGCCTTCTTTGAACATATAAGAAATCACAATTCATTTAACATCAATGACCTTAGGCATATGATATCAAATACAAATCTCATCTTAACATCAATGATAGGCTCAAACACATCAAATCAATGAAAACTTGAAAAAATCTCCCCCTTTGTCATTAACGTAAAATTACATTGATGCAAACCATATTTCAAGTTGAGCATTCTTTCAATAGATAATTTCTCTATCAATCTAATCTCTCTCCCCCTTTAACATTAATGATAAAGGGTCTTTATGATTATCACCTTTTATTTTCAATCCAACTCAAAAATGGTACTAGATAAACTTGACCAAATTCTTACATATTAATGATTGGACTGTTATCTCTCAACTTACCTCTATGATTCAACAACTTGACATCTATCTATCATGACTCCACAAACCTTCCTTGTAGTTCATCATCTACTCTTGATCTTACTTGAATCTATTCATCTCTTCATCTGATCTAATATTCAAATCTAGACTTTCTCTCACTTGAATAAACTTTTCAAAATATCCTTTATACCTTGCCATCTAATCCTTAGACTTGATTATTTCATAGAAAAAATAGGATCCCCCTTGATCTTCACAACATATGCACCTCAATCTTGAATTGTATATCTACCTTTATCCTTCAAATCACAAAGATCATAAGCTCACCCTATCACCATGATTATCTAAATCTCCTTGTCTTTTAAATGAGATCTTGAACTATCCCTTATATAATCACAAGCCATCATGGCTCAAACACTTGTACGGTACCTTCTCAGTTAACACATAGTCCTACTAGGTCTATGAAAACACCCAATCTTTGTCAAACATTTGATAAGAATTATTTCTTTAAAGACACACAAAATATGTTACCAAAAATATTAATCCTATGCTGCATGACTCTAAGGTCATAATCAACCTCTTATACGATTGATCTCTACTGATACTCTTCAAAATGACTTAATGGCTCAACTTCAACAAACATTATCAAGACCCTGTTAAGGAAATTCAAAACTTTGTCATTCTCATATCAGTAAATATTATTTATGGAATCTACAACATATCATCATATCAACCTATCCCTTTATGACCTTATTAGGTCACCTTGATATCAAATAAAAATTACATTCAATGACACAACCTCAAAAGAACACTGTAGCTATCTTCTTTCAAGTTTGCAAGATTCATGTGATGCTACAGGATAATGATAACTTTCAAAACTTTATGAACATTAGTAAGACACAAACAACATGTTATATAACTCTTAGAACACCACAATACCTTAGATCATATGAGCAAACAATCTTTATATTTAAGAGCATTGGTCTTGTAGACCAATCTTCAACTATTACTCTACTAGTTCTGTCATTGGCTTTTTACACATCAACGTGAGCTTACACATGCATTATAGGCATTATGTCTTCTAAAAGAAATATTGTACTCATTTTATCTAGCAAACACTAAACTCCAAATTCCATGAATTAGTTCATTTTATACAAGAAAACATACCTAAGGTTTACAGTCATAGTTCATCATGATACCCTAACATCTCTATCTTTTGAGTTAGACCTTCTCAATTGGGATCCATCTAAACCATACAAAAAGAATTTATAGATATTATATAGCCTTAATAACATCTCAAAATACTTAGAACACTTATCTTGAGTGACCAAGAACATTATATAACTCACTAAGATACCCCTATCTACCATTCTCAAGGAATAGTCAACTTTGAATAGAAATAAATACACTTGTACAACCACCTAGATAATGATCTTCATGGAGTCTAATACAACTTTGTCTTTTACACCAACTTTATCTGACCTCTTCCATGGATTCTAAAATATCTTCTCTCATCTTGGGTCCTCATTTCATACACAATCATATGAAATCCAATGTTTATATTTTTGAACTTCAATGGCTATTTCTTGTAGCCTAAAATTGACATCCTTTTGCACTTTATAGATTACTAGATAATCTTTACAAGCTTATATATTGAAGAGGAAAATGGATCATGACACCCAAATTATAGGGAACCTTTAGGGAACTAACTAAATCATCTCTATTTTTAATTTGACCGAGGTTAACTTTATGAGTACCTACAATAAATGCACAAACTTCTCAATATATTCATACCTATGTGATGGTTTGTGATGGTTTGGTCCTTTTTAGGCTAGTGGATGCATGTTTCTCTCTCCAAAAGATCAAATGACACACCATAACTTCACCAAAACATATATGGATGCCTCATAAACTCTTCTTTGTCCTCCTTAACCTTCACACATGTTTTTACATTTCCCATGAAGCTTTAATAGACCTAGCAAAATCTATGACAAGGTTAAGGTGTAGACCTAAACCAAGCAATATCTTACTTCTACCATGATAGATGAACATATACACCACCTTCAATATGAAATTTATTTCAACATGTCTTCAAAGTCCTTAGTTTTGATTTTTGACTTGGCTTCAATATAGTCCTTCTTCTTCTTAGTCAATCTTGCCAGTACCATCATAGAGTCTTCAATCGTGACCTTCACTAGCTTAGCCATCTTATGATTCTAAGATCACCTTCAAGCGATAAATCCTCCTCTAAATTACCTAATATAATAAAAAAATTGGAATATTAACCATTGAGAGAGGGGGTGAATTAGTGTACAAACTTTACTTTCGATTCCATAGATCATTCATTAGTCTTTCAAACCAATATATTAATCAAGCAATGCATAGAGAAGCAATCACATATACAAGAAGAAAGATATCAACACATGAACATAATATATATGTGGTAAACCCTCATGGAGGATAAAACCCACTAAATCACAATTTTTAATAATGTATTATAATCAATGGATCAAACATTTAGTGAGGTACCAACCCCACAAGGAGCTCCAACCCTAGCCTAGTTAAGCACCCACTCAACTAGTCTTTCGCAAGATGAAATTTAAAAGGAGGATTAAAACCCCTAAGTGACTTGAAACCAAAAAAAACTATTCAAGGAAACTTATTCAAGATCCAACTTGAAAGGTAGTTCCAACTCCCTCTTGGCTAAGCACTAACTCAGCCAAGACAAACCTGATCACCTCAAGATAACTTATTGCTCAATCAATAGATGGTGAACTCTTATTCAACTCTTTATCTTCTCTATTTATATTAAAATATCTATCATAGACATTTAACACACCTCTTATTAATATTTTATTATATATCAATATAAAATCAACACATTCAATCCTTTTCAACCTTTTACCCCTCTCAAACAGCCTTCTAGGCTCACTCACTCAATATGCCTCTTACTAGGCTCATTAAGTCAATTGAACTTGTAAATTACACTCATATCTCCTATTATATTTCCATTTATGATCCTATAATCCCTTATTATTTTCTCCATGATCTCCTTATACTCTTTAAATAGCTCTTTTCTTTGCTTATCTTCTCATCTCATCAACTAGCTCAAATAGGCCTATGTTTCCTTGTATTTATACTTGATTCTTGATCTTACCCATCTTGGTCGGTTAAGAAATTTTTAATATAGGGATCACCATTAGAATGTTTCATAATATATTTTTCAAAATTTAAACAACCATAACATAGTTTGGTCATTACCCTTAAGGGCTAAAACCACCATTAGGCCTAATAGAGACCTAATGCAATTAGGCCTTTTTTAAGCATATGTTTCACTTAGAGCTCATTGGAGAAATTTTAAACTCTACCAATAGATGTAAAACATAACATATGAATAAATTATAACCTTAATAACATCCATATATCATCATACCACCTTTTATTCCAAATCAATTCTTAAACCAAGCCATTAGGTTTACTTGTCATTAGCCCTTCACACACATAAAAATTATACCTCATAAAACTAAAGAATAAAATAAAATTTTCAATATAAAAACATAAAAAAATCATATTAATATATATTTCATGACATAAAGGTCATCACCATGTATTTTAGTCTCCACTGCCCAGTCTAAAAGACCTTAAGAATACTCCTATAAAAAGCTTACTTGGCACTGTCAAACACTACCAATGTATAATCAAGAAAATTTGAATATCCACACTTGAATAGAAATAAAAATTCATTATAAATTAATTATAATTAATCTAAAATAATTATATAACATCTTCATATGCATTATATCCTTAAACACTATCCAAAATACCCCAAATTCACCTCTATGAGATGACTACATATAACTATGTAACTGCTCCAAAACCTAATCAAGTAGAAATTTATTTTCAAAAATTATAAGGTAAATTACATGAAATATAACTCACATTAATATTTTATATATGACCTCTATATAATCATATAATAAATATATCAATGGTTCTAGTATCAACCATTGGTCTAACAAACCAATTTCTTAACTCTCTCTTTCACAGTGCATACACACTCAGATAAGCCATTTTAGATTCAATATTAAAACATTTTATAGTGAATAAAAACATTAAATAAATAATTTATAGTTAAAATAGGTTCCAAAAATAACATCATACTCATTGGATACATCAAAGTTTATCATAGAGTCTCAAACTCTACACTTCATCTTATATACCTGGGACTATCAATCTATCTTAAGAACTATGTCATGGTGAACATGAATTATATAACCTATAGAATAAATTAAATTGTATTTAAAATAATTAAAAATATCATATAATATCATTATATCTAACTCCAACATCCATATCATAGACTCAAAGACCAACATTACTCTTGCAGACCAATTTCATTATCCTAGGTTTCACTGTCACATCTTCTCTAGATAGGCCATCTTATGAACACCATTTTAACCCTTTTAAATGGAATAAAAATAATATAATTAGTATTTAAATGATTTATATGTCTTTAATAATGACCTAAATCAACTGGATCCATTCCTAATCCTCTACAACCAATCCCTAAACACATTCTCACTTTGACTAGTTTTTCCCACTATCTTCACTATTAGCCCAGTTTAGTAATAGATCAATTTGAGTGACCAAAATATTTGAAAAATAAGATATAATTTATAAAACTACCACCATGTAAAACAAACACTAGTCTCAATCTTTAACCTCTATTGATTTACATTCTTTGACCTAGTCAACCCTTCCTATTATATCAATTTTTTGAGAAATGCGGGGTTTTTTGTAGGTTTCACTTACTTTCCTAATATAAAAATACAAATTGTATATGCTTGATTGAGTCCTATACCACCTTAAATAATCAAAATATCCTTACCAATACATTCTAGGCCATTTCTAACAATATTTTCCTTATCAGATTACTATAAGTGTTTTGAGAGGGTTTTAGACCAGTTTTCATTATTGACATTTGTTCATATATATGTCATTGAAACCATGTAATAATTATTATAAATAATTTATATGAACCTTTTTCATCTCTCCCCAAGATCTTATGACACCATGCAAAGTTTACATGTGCTAATGAGCATTAAAAGTTTCTTCTTGAGTCTTTATCTCTTCAATCTCCATACATAGGAGACCTTCAAACTTGTTTTCTTGCTTTCTAATTCAACTTAGGACCTGAAAATTCATGAGAAATATTTAATAAACCTATTACACCTTTTCAAAAACTCAAATTATCTCTATCACCTTGGAAATTGACTTTGACCCCTTATTAGGCCATACTAGGTCTCTTTGCATACTAGACCTAGAACTACTAGTCATGCCTAGACCTTGAACATACCTTGAAATCCTCCTATATAGTTATCAATACCTAATAAAAAATTTATAACACTAAAATGTACACCTTCAAGCTTATACATATTCATATCACCACCAACAAGCCTCTATAAGCCATATTCATGCTTAAGGACTAGTTCATCTCATAGCCCTATTATGCATTATACCATTTTGAGATATTAAAGACACCTTTTTTAGATTATTAATCACCTATAAATATATAATATAGGCTAAAAATCATATCCCATCATTCTCCTTTAACCAAGTCTCCTTAGACCATGTAGGTCACTACCTAAGATTGAGCTAGCCTTCTTTGAACACACAAGACCTCACACTTCCTTTAACATCAATGAACTCAGGTATATGATATCAAATAAAACTCTCATCTTGACATAAATGATAGGCTCAAACACATGACATCAATGATAATTTTCAACTAGTCTAATACCAACACCTACCCAAACTAACTCATCAACACCTTAGTGAGTCATATCCATGACCTAGAAAATAGTCAATAGGTAATAGATCAAGGGATGGACCTAAACCCACTTACACTATATCATCCCTCTCCTTCTCCCATTAAAACAAAAACTTACCCAAACTCACAACAAAAAAATACATGATTCCACCATAGCAAGAGCATATACCACCATAGAGCCATGTCTCTTACCAACCCTTCAGAGATATCCTCAATTATGAGGTCCATACAATTGACACCTATAAGACCCATTCATCTTATCAAGTACATATCTAAGCCCCATTAGGGATTGTATACACTTACACTCCATCATTACAAAACATGGTAACTAATAATCCACTATTCTTTACACCTCCAAGCCATGTGCCTCCCATATACAACCCCCCTCTATAGATAAGTTATGTTCTACCTTATGTAGCATCAAGTTACACATAAACTACATGCACCCCACCACATTAAATTTACATAACTCCTACATCTAATAATATCTCCCTTACTTTCACATGTATCCCAAATCCACTAATTTAGACAACTACTATTTGGCTTACTCCACTTGCCTTATCAAACTTCCTCTTTTGCTTCTAGTGGCTACCAAAACAATCCCTATGTGACTCAACCCTTTCACCTTAGTCCCATTTTAACAATGATAGACTTTAACAACATGGGGACCTATGTTTAATACCTTAAAGAGCTTATTGATGCTATTATATGGGGGTCTTTTCTTACATCCCCTACCAGACCTTTCTAAGTTAAAAGGTTTAGGGGATCCAAATGTGCACATAAAATCATATGATTTACTCATTAGGGAACTCATACCTTGGGATGGGGTTGTTACAAAGATAATTCCCAAAACCCTAGAAGGGATAACACTTATTTGCTACTACCACCTCCTTGAGGGGTCTATACATTTTTTTGATATCTTATGGCTGAATTTGTCAAAGCCTTTGAAATGAAAAAACTCTTGAAGACTATCATACATGAATTTTTGAACATTAAGAAAGAATAAAATGAATTAGTCACCCATTTAATCATGAGATGGTGGAAAGTCTTATATAACACACCCAATATGGATAAACAAGAATTATGCAATCTCTTCCTCCATTACCATAATAAGGAGATGATTAGGAATGTCCAAAAAATCCCTTGTTAGTCTTATGAATAATCCTTTGAGATTTCCCCATGAATTGACCAAAAAACCATTGGTAGTGGTTAACAGACTTATGGGACAAATGGGCACATCATCACCCCAAGCCAAAACAATGTGGGATCTTAAAATATGAACCTAAATAATATAAACAACCAATGTCCTAAAATATTGAATCATAATAGGAATACCACCATAGATGATGTCACTAATCAAAACAAGAATCAAAATCCCATACATAACAATCAATATCAACCTATAAATAACACCAACACTACTAACAACATAGGGACTATGAACCAAAATCTCCTTCCTGCCATTCATGTGATCGATTTTAATTGATCGCTACCTCATAACATGCAATATCATAACCATAACCAAATTCAATACCCACTAGGCAAATGATACCCCAGTTTCAAAACCAAAACTATTACCTATGAAATAATCCATAAGGGTTCAGGCAACAAGGACAAAACATGAGACTTGAGGATTATGATCCCAATGTCTATTACCTCTTCCATAGAGTCATAGATCATGACACTTAGAACTATAGAGAATATAACAAATTCACAGAGTCATGGATCATGAGATGTTCTTAAAAAATGCTAATACAAACACGCAAACCTTTTCAAATAGTCACAAAAATTTCACTTAAGCATTTAATTTGATTTAATTAATTCATTTTTCTTAATGTTTTTGCACTTTAAGAATTGTTTAAGTGCTCCACTTTATGGGTTCAAAGACCAATCTATCAATTTACTAGGTCCCAAGTTGACTGGAGACAAATCTATGAGAGGTTACTATTGTGTACATGATAATACCCCTAATAGGGATGTTTCAACATAATTTTGAGTACTAATATCTGATATGTGAATGAAATCAAGACATTTAATGATTTTTAGGCTTAATTTACATTGTTTGGTAGAAATTAATCTAAAGTCTGGTTGGAACATAATTGTGGCCAAAATAGGGTGTCTATAGTTTTCCCCTATTTGGGAGATGTTATAAGATAGGCATAGTAACATCTTCTCAAAGAGTGAAAAATTCATTAATGCATATTGCCTTAGAAGGCAATGGATGAGTCTTGGATGCCACCTAGAGGGAGTGGGTGGTAAATAAGGTTGGTGAACATTACCTTGAAAATAAAAAAATGATGTGACCAAGATGTAAAAAGGGGGGAAGATTAATTTTCCCAAAGGTGGATATAATCAATGGCATAGTGAGATGCCCTAGTAGGGCAGATAAAAAGGATGATTTGCCCACATTCATCATCATAATGAAGTGAAAATAAAGATTTACCCAAAGGTAGTTATAATCATTAGCATAATAAAAAATGCTCTAGTGGGGTGGATAGAGATAATGATTTGCCCAAATATAGTTATAATCATTAGTATAATGAAAATGACCCAGTAGGGTAGACAGATCAAAACATATGATTTACCCTAAGGTGGTTATAATCATTGGCACTGTTAGTTGACCCAATATGGTAAATCAAAAAAGAGGGATTTTGTATTGAATCGATAATCGTGGAGTAAGACTAAACTAATATAGAGGATAGGCATGAGTTTGGGTTAGCTACTAATATAGAGATGTGCATCCTAACTATAAGGGATTTAAAATTTATTTGTGATTTAATTACTCTGTATTTGGGTAATATTTAGATAGGTCATTAATCTGCCAAGCAAGAACAAGGAAAAGTATTGTGGCACCATTTATTTTAATATCTACCAAACTAATTTTTATTGTAGCTTGGGATATTATATATCATAGTTATAAACAACTATAATAATAACAATATATATCCAAATCATGGAAAACTCAATTTAAGTGTAAGTACAAATAACTAAAGCATAAGATATGAAAAATAAAATCCCAAGTGAATATACTACAATAAATTAAGTGGGGGAACGTAAACTAATTCAAATATTAAGTACAAATAAAGTGTAAGAATCCTACAAAAACCAAGAAAGAAATAGGCCAAAAGACAAATTAAAAAAATAAGTAAATAAATAAATAAAACAAAACGTCAATAAAAAAATAATAAAACACCACTAAAAATAAACACACAACAAAACACCAATAAACATGGCCACAAATAAATAAAACAACATAAACAATCCAAAGAAAAGAAAAGTGCAATAAGCAAACTATTCTAAATAGAGAAAGGCAATAGACAAGCAATGGTTAATCATAATGTTGTGAAACTAAAAATCAAATTATTTGTGCATGTGTAATAGAGGTGTTACTCTTGGTGACAAGGTGACCCCTAATCTAGAAAACAACTATGTAGATATAACAATGAAAGAACAAAGGATTTATGAATGTTTAAGGATTTTGAAACTGTTTCAAATGTTTTTGGAATTTTTGAGGTATCTTAACTCATTCAATAATTACGAGATACTAAATGGTCCAACACATAAAATAGTAAGAGAGAGGCTTAGTTTTCTCTCAAAATGGTGAGATCATGACAAATGGGTGATTTATCTGACCTCAATGTGAATTGAGCACTACCTACATAGTCCTATTAGGACCTCAAGTTACTATAGTTTATCCTTATAGTGGAGTAATTCAACTAGATAGCAAAAAAATTGTGAATTATGTAAATGGAAAAGTATATCATAGGAATGGAAAGATGATATGGAATTGCATGGTAAAGGTATTGCTCCTAATTTAACCATAGGTGGTTGTAATTATGAAACAGTGGCATGGGTCAATTATAATAATTTTCCCAAAGTGATTTATAATTAGTAACACTAGGAATGAGATATAAAGTAACAACAATGAAGAATATAATTTCCAAACCACTATCATACTACTCTTAGATACTGCTTATTTTGGAAATACTAAATTAACTGCTAAAACTTCATCTGAATCCCTTCCCTTAAGGTGATCAAAGAATCAATGGGTCAAAACAAAGGTTAAAAATGGTAGGAAGGGATGGTAAAACAACTTCATCTCATAGGGATGGTATGGAAGGAATGATATAAGGTATGGTGCAAGGAAGGTGATATTATTGTATGATGTAAATGATACTCATAGACAACACCTCGAGTGATGTAAGGGTATCTCTGTGGATCCCAAAATGGACTCATTTTTGGCTTGAATTTTCCTTGTAGGTGTTTTTTAGGTGTATTATGTCCTAATGAAATCATAGGAGTGATCTAAGTTAGAATAAGTGGCATAAAATTTGAATTATGGAGTTTCTCTCCAAAACTGCCACATTTAAAAATTTGAATTTTTAAGCCTTGTGGAAGGATTTCCATGTATTGTTTGAAGGTGGAAAAGTGTAATAACAAGTTAAATCCATGTTCAAGATGTCTTATGGTTATGTAAAGTTCATAAACATGTTCTTTTTTCTATAAGCATGGTCATATAGTATGCCTAGTGGTAAAACATACAAAATGCAATGTAACCTTAAACACCTCTACATGGGAAACCTCCAAGAGTTGGTCATGCATCTTAGATCAATTATAGGAGAGTTGTTTTTGGTCATGTAATGGTGATTTTCATTTGAAGGAGGATAGAGAATGTATGTGAAGCAAAGAAAGTTGATGAAAACTAGTCTGTGATGATGAAATTTTTGAGTGTAATGAGGTGAGTAATTATGAATCTATTATTTTTGTGATCATCTTTAAATCCCTGGTTTGAGATAGGTAACATGTTTTGAATGGAAAATAAGTGTCCCTTAAGAAGATAGATAGGTCTATCAAGAAATGTATGAAAGTATGCAAGATGCTCAGTTGAGAATGTGATATTTTCTCATAAGTTTCTACGTTTAATAAAGAGATGAAATTGTTTGTCATGTCAGAGAGAACTAGTGTGACCTAAAGGATGTCTCAAAGATGGTAAGTTTCTATTTTAATAGTGTTTTTTATCACTATTAACATACAAATCAAAATACCCTGAGTTGGAGTATTATATTCTTTCCTTGGATTTTGTTTCAAACTTCAAGTGCTTAAGAAAGGTCATAGATAGCTTTGAGACATTGTTGTGATGTGGGAAGAACCTTGATATAGGTTGTAAATGTTATTGATAAAGTTTGAACAATTAAAAACCCTACTAACCCTATTTCCTATTAAAGAATGTAGTCAAACATGACTAAGATGTTTTTTTGGAGAGTGATATGAGGGTTATTAGGTCATGGTTATTGAAAGAAAAAGTTGAGTCTTGTTTAGACAGAGATAACACAATAATTATTTTGTCTTGAAACCTTACCTAGACCAAGATATTGATTTTTTATCACCCTCGGCTTATGACAGGATTTGAAAAGCCCTAAACTAGGGTTTTGCTCATTGGAAGAAATATAACCATGGAAAATTTGCAAAAACTTTTGATCATGTGTATTTTGATGATCCCTAACTGATTTAAGAAATTTTAGTACCATATCATACTTGTATTACAGATTTATAGATAGAGGTCTTGAAAAAGGGCTAAAAGAGGCCTATTGGAGAGTTCTAAGTAGGAAAGTGGACTTAGGAAGAGATTTAGGTCCTCAAAATTGATCTACATGTGTGTTTCAATAATATAAATTAGGTTTTAACATTTTCAAGTCATAATAGTGTGTAATTTTTTGTACTCACCCATATGCAGGCAGGAAAGGGCTACAAGGAAGGCTAGTGGAAATGGCAAATTTGCATGAGTGCAAGGTAAGGAGTTGAACAATAAGTCAAGAGGTTAGTAAAGATTACAAAAACCCTCTTATGATCAAGATTAATATTTGAAAATTTTTAATTCAATCCTAATCATTAGTGCTTTATCTTAATGAGTGGTTTCTTGTACCTAAAACTTGGAAAGTGAACCTTTGATCAAGAACAAAGAAAGGAAAATTATGAAAGATATGTATCATCAAGTATCTCAAGAAAAATAATGCTTGAGATGTATTATGTTCATGTGATCATCAAGTTCATAGCCATCTGATGTAGCTAACCTATAAGCTCTATAGCCATAATTAGAAATAATGACATAAAGGCCTATCCAACTAGGCTTAAATTTGCCTTTCTTATTTTTTTCATATGTGGTGATCATATGGTTATCATTGAGGAAAATATAACCAATCTCAAATTCTTTATGCTTGACACACTATTTATACTAACCATATAATTGATTATGATATGTTTGAAGGCTATTTATAGTAGCCATGCATTTTTCATCCAGTAACTCTAGCTCTTGTAGATGAGTGACTCTATAATATTCATCATAAAGGATATGTTTCAATGAGATATGTAGGGAAGGTAACATGACCTCAATGGGAACAATGGCCTTAGTTCCATAGATAAGATAATATGGTGTGTCTCTTGTTAGATTATGGTAATTAGTATGATAAGCCCAAAGGGTGCATAAGATCTGTAAGTGATAATTATAGCCAACATCATTGACAATCTTATTAAGAATTTTGATAATGGTATTGTTATATGCCTTATTTGGCAATTATATTATGGGTAATATGCAGTGAAAAAGCGTTGTGTAATGTTAAACTCAACATAAAGGGATTTGACATATTTGTTATTAAATAATCCACCATTATCAGATATAATGTTGGATGGGATACCATAATGGAAGATGAGATGGTTGGAGATGAAATTGGAAATTTATTTTCTAGTTATGTAAGTGATGGGTATATCTTCAACCCACTTAAAGAAATAATCAATGGTGATAAAAATATGTTTATGGCCATCTAAGTAGGTAGGGTTAATCTTCCCAACAAGATCAAGTCCCCACATTGAAAATGGCCATGGAGTAAGCATTGGTTTGAGTGTTATGTCTAGAGAATGAATCAAATTGGCATGTTTCTAACATTTTTTACATCTTTTCACATAATCAACTACATTCACTTCCATGGGTGGCCAATATTAACTAGTATGTATGAGATTTTTATCAAGGATGGCCCCACTAGTTTAGGCTCCACAAACTCTTTCACGAAATTCCCTCAACACTAATATAGCTTTTATTGAATTAAAACAATGAAGTAAAATTACAACAAAGCTTATGTGGTAAAGGGTTGGGCTAAGTAGGGTATAATAGGAGACTTGGTGTGTAAAGTATTTTTGTTATTTTCATGAAAGGTCTAGTGGAACACTTGGTCATGAAGGTAGTTATATAGGTCTAAATACCAAATAGAATTGGGACCAAAAATATCATAGATCATTTCAATGGTCAAAGGTTCATGAGCAGGCACTATAAGATATTCAATGAGGAACTGATAGTATTTTTCCTTGTCTATGTTTTGGATCAAAGAACTAATGGTATCCATGGCATTGGTTGTCTTGTTATTGACCTGAGGTATGTGTTAAAACTAAATGTGGGTAATCTACTTCTTGAAAATGTCTACCATGGCCTTGTATGGTACCATATTATCATCTTTGGTCTAGAACTAGTTAGTAATTTGATTGATGATTAGCTAAGAATTTAATGAACCATGAGATGTTGAATGTTCCATTATACTACTTGACAAAGCCTTACAATGAGCACTTCATATTCAACCATGTTATTAGCAAAATAAAAATTGATACAAAATGATTTGGGAATAATATCCCCATATGGTGTGATAAATATTAGGTCTTCCCCTAATCCATGAGATGTGAAAGACCCATCAAAACATAACTTTCAGTGATGCTCATCAGGAGGTGTTTCTATGATGTTTATGATGGACTCATCTAGGAAGGCAAAAGTGAGTGGTTTAGTATCTGAAAGGGTAGATTTAGTAAGCTAATATATAAGTACTTATCCCTTTGTTATGCCCCTAACCTATCACATGTATGAGGATAGTATTAGCCAACTTATGGCTTACTTATCCCTCTTTGACATTATATTACATTTATCTATGCTTTCTTTTGATTAGTAGGTCGGCTTATGGACTAACCATGGCCTAGATAGACTATATATAAGAGGTAGTGGGTAGTCATTTATCATCATATTGTGAATTCTGCTCTTATTGAAGCTTGTGGAGGTTGCCCCCTCGAAGTGGCTTATCTATTATCATATATTTGGATATATTTCAGTCATATTTGGATATAATTCTACTGTTATACTTAATTCTTGAAGTAATTTCATTACAAGTGGTATCAGAGCTATGATTTGGGCAACCTTGTGGGTGAAACACTAAAAGTTTTAAATTTTGTGATATATAAAAAAAAGTTGCCAATTTCTCTGAAATTTTTTTACTAGAGGTGATAAATAATCAAATTAATCTTCCATTAAAATTTCAGCTCATTTGGATCTGTTTTACAAAAGTTATCTCTATTTTAAGTTTTTTCATAAAATTGCTCTATAGTGCGCAATTCAAAGAATTTTTCTGATTTGTTTACATTTTTGGAAATCTTAGAAAAATTTGGTAATGGTTTGTTCTTTGTATATTTTGATTTGAGGCCGAAATAATTCCAAAATCACTTGGTCAAAGTTGGGTCAAAAGTGTCAATAAGGGTCGACATCGTAAAACCCTTTTATGGCAGGTCTACAAACTCAGGGCCAAGGAAAGGGTACTGAAACTCCTGATAAAACTCCTAACAAGGATGAGATGGAGTCATAAGGAGGATGTAATAGACCCTTTATACAAGGGTTTTCTGACATAGATCACAAAGTGAGCCAGCTTGACTATAGTGTGCAAGGCATTCAGAGTGAGGTACAAGTCATACAATCTAATATGAAATCCATACAAGATAGTTTGGGAGATATCATGATAGCTTTGAAAATTAATCATTTAAATCATCAATCTAACTCTATTTCACAAACCCACCAGGGTGGTTCTCCTCACTAGTCTACTTCAAATCCAACTCCATGGCCACAGAGGCACTTATTACCAAAGGTGGATATGTGCAAATTTGATGGAAAACATCCACTCAATTGGCTCAACCAAATGGAGATTTTTTTGGACCTAAATCAGATTCCAAGTGGACAAAAGGTTACCATGGCATCCTCGTATCTTGAACTTGATCAATTCATTTGGTATCGATGGTTGTGTGCTCAAAAGAAAAAGATGACTCTCAATGTCACCTAGTTAGTTTTTATAGAAGAGCTACAATTACACTATGCCAATAGTGTGACAAAGAATTACTTCAGCTAACTGGAAAAAGTTGTGACAAATTAGCTCTGTCAAGGATTATATTCATCATTTTTAGAACCTATCCTTACGTGTGGAGACAATTTCTGAAGCAAACTTGAATGACCTATTTTTGGGTGGACTCAAGGACCACATTCAACATGAGGTACGCATGTTTAATCCACTTAATATTTCTGAATCTATTATCCTAGCATGTAAAGCTGAGGAAAAATTCATAGCCAACAAGAATCAGCCATTCACTCACTTCAAAGATCATAGCATATCATCACCAACAGTTCCTCCACCTACTAGATTGACCCCTCAGCAAATTGAAGAGAAGCATTCAAAAGGATTATGTTTTGGTTGTGATAGAAAGTGGAGTAAAGGACATAGATGTGCTAAGAAGAATTTATTCTACATTGAGGGACCCAATGAAGATGAAGAGCAGATGATGCCTCCAATGATGATGAGGAAGATATAGAGGAGGTACCTAAATATTCCCAACCTATAATCTCTTATCATGCACTTGTAGGTATTAGCACTCCACAAAATCTTAAGGTAGTGGGTTTCCTAAAGAAATAGAAGGTGACAGTGTTGATTGATTCAAGGAGCACACATAACTTTATAAAACATAAGGTGGCCACTCGATTGAACTGCTTCATCTACCCAGCACCAAAATTTTAGGTCATGATTGCAGATGCTGGCACAATTAATTGTTCAGGCAAATGCCATAGTATTAAGCTTACTATGGGTGGGTACATTCTCGACTCTCCTATGTTTGTTATTCTCATGGGTAACACAGACATTATTTTTGGAGTCCAATGGCTCACAACCTTAGGTACGATTGAGATGAACTTCCAAGAACTATTCATGCACTTTCATTCTGAAGGTAAGAAAATTGAACTACATGGATTACATGCAAAATCTCCACAATTGGTTAGTTCACATCAGATGACCAAGATGCTAAAAAAGGGGGCAGAGGGAATTATTTCATGATTATTCTCCATAGAAGTTTAACCCACACAGGTATCTACACATCCTGATCTACAAATAATTCTTGAAGACCACTCATCTATTTTTAGGGCCATGCCAAAAGGACTACCACCAAAAAGAGAACATGATCATGCCATTCAACTAATTCTAAGTAGTCAACCACCAAATATCAGACCATATAGATATCCATATGCACAAAAGAGTGAAATTAAAAATATGGTCCATGAGATGCTAGAGGCAAGGATCATCAAGCATAGCCAAAGTGCATATTCATCACCAGTGGTCATGGTGTAGAAGAAAGATGACACATGAAGGATGTGCACAGATTATAGGGAACTCAACAAGTACACCATCAAAGATAAGTTTCCTATTCCAATAATTGATGATTTACTCGATGAGTTACATGGTGCTAATTATTTCACAAAATTGGATCTTCGCTTGGGGTACCATCAAATTAGAATCAAGGATGAAGATGTTCATAAAACTACTTTTAGAACACATGAGGGCCATTATGAGTTTCTGGTAATGCCCTTTGGTATTAAAAATGCACCATCTACTTTTCAAAGCTTGATGAACACTATTTTTAGGCCCTTTTTAAGGAAGTTTTTGATAGTTTTCTTTGATGATATATTGATTTATAGTCAGACATGGGAAGCACATCTGCAACATGTGAAACAGGTGTTGATAGTTTTGGAGAAGCACCAACTTTATGCGAAGCCATCTAAATGTGCTTTTGGAGTACAGGAGGTAGAGTACCTTGGTCACATTGTTTCCCATGAAGGGGTAAAAGTTAATCCCTAGAAGATCAAAGCGATAATGGAATGGCCCATGCCAAAAACTCTCAAAACCTTCGAGGGTTCCTTGGACTAATAGGTTACTATAGAAGATTTGTGAAAGGTTATCGCAGCATAGCAGCCCCACTCACTGCAATGACAAAGAAGGATAATTTCCATTAGAATGATGATGCCACCAAAGCATTTGAGAAAATAAAAGTAACTATGTGCACCACTCCAGTTTTGGCTACTCTAGACTTCTCACAAACATTCACTGTTGAATGTGATGCTTCTAGGTCTAGATTGGGGGCAGTACTAATGTAGGAAGGATGACCCATTACATTTGAAAGTCATCAATTCAAAGGTAAGAATCTACAAAAACCTATCTATGAGAAAGAAATGATGGCTATTCTTCATGCAGTTAAACAATGGAGGCCTTATCTAATGGGTAGACACTTTAAGGTGAAAATAGATAACGATAGTCTCAAATACTTTTTAGAGCAAAGATTATCACCTAAAGAACAACAAAAATGGGTAATCAAAATGTTGGGTTATGATTTTGAAATCATCTATAAGAAGGATAAAGATAATGTAGTAGCAGATGCACTATCTAGACGGGATGCATCCACAGAAGCATTACTTTGTGCAATGTCCATATTGAAAGCAGATTGGGTGGATGAAGCTAGGTTAGAATGGGAGCAAGACAAGGATACACAAGTTCTGATTCAGAATCTCTAGCAAGGTAATTTATCCTCTGACAAATTTGAATGTAAAGGTAATGTACTATGGTATAAGGGTAGGTTATACTTGTGCAAAAATTTAGAGCTTAAGCATAAGATTCTTGCAGAGTTACATGCATCTCCAATTGGGGGACACTCAGGGTTCTTGAAAACTTATCATAGAATTAAGAAAGAATTATTTTGGGAAGGACTCAAAGGAGATGTATAAAAGTTTGTGGAAGAATGCTTGATATGCCAATAGAATAAAGGTGAAACAGTTAAGACCCCAAGTTTGTTACGACTGTTAGAAATTCCTAGTCAAAGGTGGGAGGAGGTTTCCATGGATTTCATCACTGGGTTGCCTTGTTCTGAAGGTAAGAATGTTATTTTGGTCATTGTGGATAGGCTTACAAAATATGCCCATTTTTTTGCTCTCTCATACCCATTTTCAGCAAGTACAGTAGCGGCTATTTTTATGGAAGCAGTTATCAAATTACATGGAACCCCAAAAATAATTGTAAGTGATCATGATCCTATTTTCACTAGTAATTTTTGGACTGAACTATTTTCTTATTTGGGTACTCAGCTAGCTCATAGCTCATCTTATCACCCCCAATCTGATGGACAAATTGAAGTGGTTAACAAATGTTTAGAGGGGTATCTCTATTGTTTTGTATCAAATAAACAAGAACATTGGGTTAAATGGCTACCACTTGCAGAATGGTGGTATAACACATCTTTCCATACCTCTTCCAAAATGTCTCCATTTCTATCACTATATGGTTACCATCCACCTTAAATCACTTCTTCATTAAAGGTGCACACTAAGGTTCGAGATGTGGAAGAGCACACTCAACATCAACAAGAGGTTTTGGCTAATTTGAGAGAGAATTTGGCCTTGGCACAAAATAGGATGAAGCAACAAGCAGATCAACACCGTAGTGAGTGAAATTTTGAGGTGGGTGACTAGGTATTTGTTCATTTGTAGCCTTACAAGTATATGTCCTTAAAGCAACAAAAAAAGGATAACGAACTTGCTCCTAATTATTATGGCCCTTATCAAATTCTACAAAAAATTGGAAGTGTGGCTTACAAGCTTAAGTTACCTCATTCATCTCACATACACCCAGTATTTCATGTTTCTTGTTTGAAGAAGGTCATTGGATAGAAAGTTTCCACCCAGACAGAGCTCCCAGAACTAGATGAAGAAGGACAAGTCATTTTAGAACCAAAGAAGATCCTCCAAACACATACTAAGAGGTTGAGAACCAGAGAGATTAGGGAATATTTGATCAAGTGGAAAAACCAAAGTAGTGAAGATGCAACTTGGGAAGGTGAAGATTTTTTGCAACAACATCCAAAGTTGTTCAACATTGAGGACAACATTGGTTTGAAGGGGAAGGGCATGCTACGCCCCTAACCTATTACATGTATGAGGATAGTATTAGCCAACTTATGGCTTACTTATCCCTCTTTGACATTATATTGCATTTATCTATGCTTTCTTTTGATTAGTAGGTCGGCCTATGGAGTAACCATGGCCTAGATAGACTATCTATAGGAGGTAGTGGGTAATCATTTATCATCATAATGTGAATTTTGCTCTTATTTAAGCTTGTGGAGGTTGCCCCCTCCAAGTGGCTTATCTATTATCATATATTTGGATATATTTCAATCATATTTGGATATAATTCTGCTATTATACTTAATTCTTGAAGTAATTTAATTACACACTTTATGGCCTTCTAATTGACATACTCAATCTTAAACTCACTAACAACATGATCCACTTAGCCATGCATCCCTTTAAAGTTGTATTTGATTATATATATTTGAGTGGATCTACTTTGGCAATGATTATGATCTTGTTGTTAAGAATGTAATGACACAACTTGTAGGTTGTAATGACCATATGTTTAAAAGATTTTTATTTTAATGTATATTTATTTTCATATGCTACCAATATATGACTTACATATTACATGGTGTGTTCTTTTCCATTTTCAACATGTTGAGCTAAAAGTGGCCCTAGGAAAATTTTAGTGGCAGATAGGTATAGTATAAATGGCCTTCTTGGCATTGGTGGTAGAAAAATAGTAGATTGGCAAGGTATTACTTTAGGTGCTCAAAGTCTTTCTAACATTTTGTATCCCAAATAAATTTAATACTTTTCTTCAAAAAATGAGTGAAAGGATGGCATTTATCATCCAACTACAAAATGAATCATTTGATAGACTGGATTTTTCCTTGTAAAGTGTAAAATTGCTTCAAAGTGGAATGTGGTGGAATCTTGGTAATGGCTTGTACCTTAGAAGGATAAAATTCAATACCTTAACCAAAAATAATAAAGCCAAAAAAATTTCCTAAAGTGACTGTTATCATTCAAAATGTGTACCTATGGATGCTCTATAGTGTAAGGAAGCTTGGTGATCAGATGTTGAGTGTGAAGACCTTGCATAGGGATTAAGAGTCTAATGTTCTAGGTGTGGAAGTATTGTTTCTCAAATATGTGCATGACCATTGATCATCTCATCATAATGATGTAAATGTCCCCAAGGAATGAGACCCTTACACTCTTTGGGATCAGCATCTAGAGTAGGTTAGATTCCTTCTATTCTACATACACCTAGTTTAAGACCAGTGCACAGACCTAAAGAGCAAAAAGGTAAACTACCATTAATATAAACCTAATATCTTGAGGGAAAAGGAAGGGAGAAGGTAAGAGAATGATAAAATTAAAAGGTGATGCAACCATAATAGAGCAAGAACTCCTACTATCGTAAACACAATGCAAACTTCAAAGAAAAAGTCAATATCACACAATTCCCACCAAGCTACTCCAAATGCATAAATGATTTGCATATATGCATGGGAACACAGTGTAATATCAATAGGGATGATGATTATTAATATATAAAGCTTATGCAAAGCTTGGTGCACACAAGATACAACCTATAAGTGAGCTCCAAGTTCAATGAGAAGGTGCAGGGGATGAATGACAAATGAGAGGGACGAATATTACCCATAGATAGAAATCAACAAACACATAGATCATTATAATAAAAAAAAGGAGGTAAACTTAATTCTTATTAATATGCAAGGTATAGCTAACACAAGTGATCATGGAGGGTAAATTTAGGTAGCATGAGGTTACTAAAGAAATGTTGACCCCTTTTATAGAAAAAGAACTAGGCCTTTATAGTAGATTAAGCTAGTTTTATAATAATTGTACCACTTGGGTGGTAGATTTATCATTTAATTCCCTTAAAACACCATGATACTAATTCATGAATTATTGCAGGTTGATTACATTTAGAGATGGTGACAATGTTAGGGTGTGGAGCTAAAAGCTTCAACTTGTTACAGACAAAGAAAAGGAGATTGCTAAAGTTTAATAAGCACCGGCATCGGCATTATGACCGACGTCAGTCGTGACCAGTGTAGAAGGCAACCGGTGATGGCAGGTAGTTAGCCAACCTCGGTAGCACTAGGCTAAGCAGGGACCAATGTCGGTCGCTTGTGTGTTCCAGAACTATTCGTTGCACCGACAATTAGTTAAGTGAACGAAGTGTTTGCATGTAAAGGCCAGTTAGAGTCTTGAGCTACGTGGATAATTCATCTAAATTAAGAGTCTAAGTTATTGTTTAAGTCTGATATCTATTTATAGACCCATTGGCATGTATTGTAAAGTATGAGCTGATAAGAAGGGCAAGGAAGTTCCTTCCATTGTAAGATCATTGAGTTGCAGGTTGTTGCAAGCTCATAGGAGATCTACATGTGTGAGTATGGTCTATTGAATTGCAGGTTACAGGTTCATGGGAGATCAACTTGAAGTACTATAGAGTGCTTGGTGTACTGGTAGGGTTATTACTGACTGGTTGGAGAGGTGAACACCAATTCTGTGTGTGAGTTGGTTGTTGGGACCATTTTTGGTAGGAGAGTGTTGAAGAAGAATTACTGTACACTTGAGCTGTGGGAAGCCTCTGTAAGGTGGAAGAGTGTGGCGGCTCTTTATTGTATTCTTTTCTGTAAAGTGTTAATACAAGATAGTGTATTGTCTCTCATATTCTGTGCTATTTGTGAATTCTAGTTACTTGTGCTTCTGGTTATTTTCGCATGTTTAATTGATTATATTTGGTAATCATATTGTGCTCTTTTTAAGGAGCAAGATCCTAATAAGTGGGATCAGAACAGGTGTGTTTGTTCTTAGATTCCCCTACAACTGGTATCAGAGCTTTTGGTTGGGATACTAACAGATTGGATTAGATCTGGTTAGTGTGTTTTGATTACAGGTTACTCACAGGGTTTCTATTTGAGTGGGAGTTGAGTAATGGCAGAAGACAGTAAGCTACGAATGGAGAAGTTTAATGGCAAGAACTACCAACTATGGAGGATGCAAATTGAGGATTATCTATATCAGAAAGATTTGTACTTACCGTTGGGTGGGGTTGATTGCAAACCCTGAGATATGAAGGATGAAGAATGGGAGGTTCTTGATCGGAAGGCTCTGGGATCTATAAGATTGAGTCTTGCATCATCTGTGATTTCTAGCTTATCACAGTGTAAGACAACGGTGGAGTTGATGGAATCTTTGGCAAATTTATATGAAAAACCCTCAGCTTCTAATAAGGTATTTCTTATGAAGCGTTTATTTAATTTGTAAATGTTGGAAGGTGGATCTGTTCATAGCCATCTTAGTGATTTCCATGGTTTGGTAAACCAGTTAAGTTTAGTCAATATTGTTTTTGATGATGAAATTAGAGCTCTCTTAATCTTGTGTTCATTACCTGAAAGTTGGGAAGGTTTGGTAATGGCAGTTTCTAATACTGTGTCTACTTCAAAAGTCTTAAAAGTGGATGATGTTGTGAGTGTGATCTTGAATGAAGAGATACATAGGAAAAGCATAGGTGAATCATCAGGAAATGCTTTGAGTGTTGAAAGTAGAGGAAGGCAAAGAGAGAAGATAGAGCGTGGGAGATCAAGGTCCAAGATAGGTAGGAGATCCAAGTCCACGTATGGTAGAATAACCTGCTAGAAATGTGGAAAGCAAGGGCACTTAAAGAGAGATTGTAGATCAGGTGAAGATCAGCATGAAGGACATGAAGAAGAAGTAGATGTTGCAGATTACATTACACAGGATGCTCTGGTATGTTCTTTGGATAAATTAAAATCTTGGGTTTTAGATTTTGGTGCCTCTTTTCATGCACCCCACATAGGGAATTTTTTCATGAGTATGTCCAGGGAGACTTTGGAGAAATTTGTGTAGGGGATGGTAAGCCTTGTCAGATGGTTGGCAAAGGGAAAGTGAAGCTGAAATTGCAGATAGGTAACACATGGGTGTTAAAGGAGGTCATGCATGTCCCAGTTCTAGAGCGGAATCTGATTTTTGTAAGAAGTTTGGGTGATGAGGGTTGCACAGTAACTCTCACAACAGACTCTTGGAAGGTTACCAAGGGTACACTTGTTGTAGCTAGAGGTAAGAAAGTAGGTACGCTTTATCTATCTACTTGTATTACTGATTCTCTTTCTGGGTTATCTACTTCAGCTGTAGATTCAGAGATGTGGCTTAATAGGCTTGGTCACATAGATAAGAAGGAGATGAATGTTCTTGAGTCAAAGGGTATGCTTTCAGATTTGGAAGGTATGGATCGTGATTTCTGTATGCAGAAGAAGAAGGTGATGTTTCTTGAGGAATCCGATGTTAGTGATAAGAACAGAAAAGCCTTGGTTTTCAAGGAGAAGGTGACCAACAGAGTTCAGCACAAGGGGCAAAATAATTTTGAGTAGAGCAAGGGTGATTTGGACAAGGGTTTGATCCAAAAAGAGCTCACAATAAAAATTCAGGTCTCACTAGAAAAACATAGAGACTGACGTTGGCAAGAAAACTGGCATCGATGTCTAGACAGGGACTGACATCAGCTATGTGCAGCCCGACATCGGTGACTCAGGGTAGATAACTACCGACATCAGCCATGGGGAACTGACGTTGGCAAGGAGGTAGTCACAGGGAACCGACATCGGTCAGGTGCAGACTGAGATGTGACCGGCATCGGTCACTGAGACAAATTTTGGGTGGACAGCAAGCTGTTAAGGATTCTCAAGCACCCATATGGAGGACTAAAGGCGTAAGTAAGTTCTTAAATTCATCATTTCCTTTCTTTACACTACTTATTGCTCACTTATGGTATAGGACTAAGAAGTTATTGAAGAAGCAGAACAGGTAGATCCAGGAAACAGTGGGAGCTAGGCATGGATGAGGATGTGATTCCTTGGAGAAGAACCAAATGGGAGTTTTGGATGGAGTTGCCAGCTAGAAGTAAGCACTGAGAGATGAATGGATGTTTAGGATGAAGAAGAGCAGAAATGGATACGTGAGACGGAAGATCAGGGTATATGGTCTTGTATAAGCTGCAGGGCAATGGAGGTTTGATCATTGTGTTTCTCTTTACCAAGTTGGATAATATTAGCTACATTATCCTATTACTGTATGATGAGCTTGTTGCAGGGTAACATATACAAGTATTGCTAAACTAAAGGTAAAGCTAGTTCAGAGGGATGTCATGAGGAATCTGGGAGCAGCAAGATTATTTGGCATGAGTGTGTTTTAGGGACATGGAAGGTCACAGGTTGACTTTGTTTCAGGATGATTGTGTGAGACCGGTTAGCACGCCGATGGTTGGACAGTTCATAGAACAGGTTCTTGATTCACATAATGAGGTTGAGTGCATGGTATGTACTAAACTTGAGTTTTCCCAAGCAGTGAGATTTGTCACAAGTTAGGAGCCAATTCAAGAGAGAAGCATTGGAGGGCAGTTCAGTGGATTCTTAGAGGGACCAGCAGCAGGTGCACATGCTATGCAGGTTCAAGTTATTTTCTACATGGGTTTGTAGATGTGGATATGGCAGGTGATTTGGATGACATGAGTTGCATCACAAGGTGTGTGGTGGTTGGTCTTCAAGAGTGATCTTGAGGAGGGATACAAAGCCAAGGGAACAAACTAGATAGAGTATAGGTATAGGTACAGGTTGCAACTATTTATCTCCAAGTGGGAGATTGTTAGGGTGTGGAGCTAAAAGCTTCAACTTGTTTCAGACAAAGAAAAGGAGGTTGCTAAAGTTTGATAAGCACCGGCGTCGGCATTATGACCGACGTCGGTCGTGACCAGTGTAGAAGGCAACCAGCAATGGCAGGTAGTCGGCCGACGTCGGTAGCACCAGGCTAAGCAAGGACCGATGTCAGTCACCTGTGTGTTCTAGAACTATTCATTGCATGGATAGTTAGTTAAGTGAACAAAGTGTTTGCATGTAAAGGCCAGTTAGAGTCTTGAGCTGCGTGGATAATTAGTCTAAATTAAGAGTCTAAGTTATTTTTTAAGTCTGGGATCTATTTATAGACCCATTGGCATGTATTGTAAAGTATGAGTTGATAAGGAGGGCAAGGAAGTTCCTTCCATTGTAAGATCATTGAGTTGTAGGTTGTTGCAAGCTCATAGGAGATCTACATGTGTGAGTATGGTCTGTTGAATTGCAGGTTGCAAGTTCATGGGAGATCAACTTGAAGTATTATAGAGTGCTTGGTGTACTGGCAGGGTTATTACTGACTGGTTGGAGAGGTGAACACCAATTCTGTGTGTGAGTTGGTTGTTGGGACCATTTTTGGTAGGAGAGCGTTGAAGAAGAATTACTGTACACTTGAGGTGTGGGAAGCCTCTGTAAGGTGGAAGAGTGTGGTGGCTCTTTATTGTATTCTTTTTTGTAAAGTGTTAATACAAGATAGTGTATTGTCTCTCATATTCTGTGCTATTTGTGAATTCTAGTTACTTGTGCTTCTGGTTATTTCCGCATGTTTAATTGCTTATATTTGGTAATCATATTGTGCTCTTTCTGAGGAGCAAGATCCTAACAAGTGGGATCAGAACATGTGTGTTTGTTCTTGGATTCCCCTACAGACAAGGTCCTCTTGGGATACACATGCATAGGGGAATGGAAGATCTCTCTGACAAGGTCAAAGGGTGGCATGTATCTACATCTTGATGACTAATAGCCACTTCTACATTTAATTTTTTTGATGATTCCTTGATTTCCTCTTAACTACCTCTAACTAATTTATTTATATCTGACATCTACTCGACATGTGGTGCTTCTTAACTAGTCTCGAGTGTGGTACTACAAGAGTGACATGCATCATCTCCGTGGGCTCTCAGAGGATTTTCTTTAGATTTTTAAGCATAAGGAGCACAGACATGACATGTGGAGGGATGGAAATATTGTTATGCTATTACTACTTAGTGGGTCCCCCTTTCCTTCTACACCATCCAATGTTAATTTTTACATTTATGTCAAAAAGGGACCAGCTTTAAATGAGCATCATATCATTACACGGAGAGTTGGTGATTCTCTTGGGCAATTGGGAACCTATACGTGTTTGATTAAGCATAAGGCTACTACATGGTAGTGGCAAAAGAGATGTTTCATCTTGCATAATAGAAGGGCATAGATGTACAATCATGTGCATGGGTGTAGAACTACATTAAATAGGTGTGGGAGGATCCTTGAATAATATTTTACATGATTGAAAGTCTTTAGTGCATTATTCCTAATTTTTTATCACTCCTCATGCACTTCCTTCACTTAGCCCTTTTAGAACCTGGGTCTTATATCTTGAATTCATGTGCCTTTTGATTCATGCACCATAATATCCTACACGAAGGCATGTGTTGAATCTTTATCCAGGTGTGATTTAACCTCTTACTCATACATAGACCTACACCTCTATCTTATGCCTATGCATATATAAGAAGCACCTATACACCTTTTTACTGAAGTGTTTGGGTCCTCACAAGTGCATGAATCTTTATATAAGCCTTGGGAAGCCTTGTGCCAACCAGGGGGTGACTTATAAATTCAATACTTCTGGTGACCTCTATGGGTTGTTTATCTGCTAAGTGAGAATCTAGTGACCTTTGAAATGATCCATTAAGCATGAAGTCATTAAAACTATAACCTGCTTAGTCTATGCCTGAATAGATTGAATTGAGTCCTAACCCCAAAAAAGCAAAAAGGAGAAGAATAAGAAATATATGCACAAAATGTGCTTAGAGGAAAAAAATCTAAACTAATACTACATAATGTGCACATAAGCATTTAGGGAAATACAATGTGAGCTAATCTAACTTACTATATACAAACTAAAATTATGGGCCTTCACCCTCCTGGGTCAAAACAAAAACCTCTTAGGTCCTTTGCATTATACACCTCCCTATTGTTGGTATGTGATAGGTGGATGTGTAGTGGCATCTACTTTTTGCAAAGGAGTTACTTAAGGATGTTCATTTATTCAAACTCTTTTTTTATAAATGTTTCCACCATGCTATGCCAAAACTTTTTTCTCAGATGGTTGAGGTCTTTGAATTCAAACCAATCCTTCCTAGATATCTCAGTGCGTAGTTATGATTTTTACATGGACTAAGCCCTTTGAAGTGTAGGGGGTATGTACATGATGTTTGGAAGCTCATGAATTAGTTAGGATGCTCTTGTGAGCTAGTTATATCTTTTTTGAACTCCCCTATAAAATGCTCAAGATAATGGACCTAAAGTCCACTTATTGTTATAGCCTCCTCGTCATCCTTACACTACTTATTGGGAAGCTAGAGTTAAAACAGACATGTGATGTCTTCAAGGGGTGCACAAGTGCATGAAACATCATCAAAGAGTTGATATCCATCATTGAATATGTCAAATATATTAGTGATTTAACCTTGAGAAGGTTCATCTAATGGGTTGCCTCCCTCACATCCCCTTACCTTTTTAATAAATGTGAAGTCCTCGATTTTGGCTAGATCATAGTCTACTTGCAAGGGAGCATATCCTATGCATAGGATTTTGAATAAATCCTACATCTCCTCATCACTTTTTGGCACCTACACATTTCTTTCAAACTAATTATGGGATTCCTCCTGAATCATGCATTTCCCTTGAAGACTTGGCTCATCCTTGAGGTCTTCCTCCATCATACAGAGTGGTAACTCATATACCCAAGGAATATTTGATTCTAATTCTAGGGCCCATTCTATAATGGCATGAATTAGACTCTCACCATTGTAATAATTTATTCCATATTAAATGGAAGCTACTCTATCTAAGGGAGTACATCATCACCTCACACTTACACACCACCCTATTACATAGGATGATATTACTCATCCTCTTCCTACAATAGCTCTGAACTTTCTAATTTCATGGTGTAAAGAGGGTTGCCAATGATTATTTCTTCATCGTACTCACTTGAAGTATCATCTTCTTCATTTGAATGGTCTTCTCTTGCCTTCCATATAGCTAGTCCTCCTTTGAAAAGGGAGATGGTGAGAGGGAAAATGGTTTTAACTGGCATGGAAGTAGGGGATTCTACAAGGTTGGACATCATAAAGTTGAGATACATAGTCTAGGAAGGCTACCATGGCTACGCTTGAGGCTTTTAAGGGAGGATGGATTCTTGAATTAGTGTAGGTGTAAGATATTTTATAGGAAGGGATCCTCTAAAGCTTGGTAATTTGAAATAAAGATGCATATTTGAAGGTGCATAGGGTTTAACTTACTTGAATCTAGGGATTTTGGGTGCAAAATGTTTTTTCCCCATAGGTTAGCTTGTAAGCATGGGGGGTATACTTGAAGCTAGGAAAATAATAAGTGGAAGCAGTCAACCATGATTCAATTATATACATTTATGAAATCAACTAACACATTTGATCTTCTTTGGTTGCTATCTACCTAGCCAAGCACTCTTCAAATTGGTGGTACTCCATCATCCTCTATTGAGCATGATCTTGATGAGTAAGCTCCTCTTGTTGCCTACCATAACCTTGCTTTCTTTCCATTCCCCTTAGTTATCTCTATAAATCAAGATGTATATCATTGATGCTCTTCTAAGGTATATCTAGATGGTAATAATGTTGATCGAGAATGAGGTATCTTTCACAAGACTAATTAGAATCATAAGTAGGTTTCCATAGGGGCTAAACTAGGGGACTCTTATGCAGGGCTGATTAGAAGCATAAACAATGTGTTAGACTCTTACACCCCATGTAAGGCCTTCATGCTCAATGCCCCACTACCAAGATTCCTTACATCATGGAGCATCCTTAGGTGTAAATTTTTAATGGCAATAGTGACACCAAAGATGCACTTATTGGGATTAAGTAGAACCTAGTACTCAAAAAGCCTTTCAAATATCCTTCATAATATGGTTGGATGATCTGCATGGGTCTTAGATTTACCCAATATATCATTCACATATTATTTGATAATATTTATGTCACTTAGATGAGAAGGGTAGATGATAAATTTGTAAATGAAGACCATTTGGATGAGGAGGAGGATATTTCAATTGATAATGATGAGGAAATCATTGTTGACATCCCTCTTTATACCACTAAAATGAAAAATTTAGATCTACTGCAAGAAGAGGATGAACTTGATCAACTAGAGCATCAAAAAAGTGAGCAAGTGGGAAAGGGTGGAGAAGAATAAGGTGGTCTTGATGAGGATAATCCATTTTTATCTATTCAAGTTTGCATTCAAGGGGGAGATTATGAGTTCCTCTATTAGACAAATGAACTTCCGTTCATTATGGAAGAAGAGCAAAATTAGATTATAATAGATGACAATCAAAATGACATCCCTCTAAATGTCATAGAAGGCCAATAATAGTGTTTCAATGAGCCTCAATAAGGTTATGATGAATATTTTTAAGTGGTATCTATATTAGAGTTACAAGTAAACTTTCCTCAAGGTGGTTATGAGGAGGTTCAAGAAGACATGGTAGTTGAGAAAGTTATATCAAGGCATGAAAGAGAACTTGATAACATGTGGTATTCATACTTGGACATTTGAAAATAATCTAAAAATATTAGTAGGCCTACAACTCATGAGGAGGAAAAGGATGTGTCTCCAAGTCACTCACTAGGACAAGCGCATCTTAATGAACAAAATGATCGGGTAGTGGAAAACTAGTATGAGAGCACTCATTGCTCAAAATTTGTCTTGATAAGAGGATGCCATATCAAGTACCTAGCTTGGTTGGAGCCTAAAAAAGATAAGTTAGAGGCTAACAAAGAGAAGCCATCATAGGTTGTGCTTAATCTAAAGCGAAATATTAAGCATTATGGAGACTAGAATCAAATTACATATCCATTCCAAGGTAGTTGCATTTTTAGTCAATTAGATTAGGTAAGTGATTTTGTTTATATCCTTGGAGTAGGGTTCATTTTAGTAGTGAATATTCATTAATTAATGAATATTCATTTTTGGGAAAATTAAATTTGGTGAGTTTTTAGGGTGCAATAGTTGACCCTTTCACCTAAAATTCTAGGATTTCATTTTTTTAGGGGTCAGCTCGCCAACAATTTATAATATCTATTCTATTATCCATATAATATATATATATATATATATATTAAAAATATATATTTCCCACTCCTATAGGTCATCATCTTACCACCGAATTATCTTTCTTTAACGGATTATGAAGATCTTGAGAGTTGAGGCCACACTCTACCACTCAACTACTTTTAGACTTACAGTAATTGACCTCTACCAAAATGATGTCATAAAAAGGAAATTTGATGACTAATGGCATAGCACCATGTTAAATCATACTTATATTTGATGGCATCATTCCATGTGATGGAAATCTATTGCCCACTAGTGTTATGATGCATGGCAAAAAACTGCCACTTGGTTGTAAGGTGTCACACAACAATAACTTGCCATCAAGTGGTACTATGATACGTGATGGTAACCTACCACCTGATGGAAATGTACCACACAAAAATGATGTGATATGTGATGTAAATATTCCATGTGATGTCAAAGTACCACTAGGTGGCACCTTGCTACTTGGTAGTACTATATTACACAACTGCAAGTTGATGTTTGATGGCGATGGAGAAGTCGATTGCAATAAACCACCTAGAAATAAATCTATGGCATTAGGAAGTAATATAAAGGGTAAAACATCATATAATATACCATCAAAATCTAACATCATGTCTTATTTTATAAATCTAAGAAAGAGGGTTGCATAAATATCAGGCACTTTGAATATAGGTAATTCTAAAACTTATTTTAAAAATATCAGTTTAATTTTTTTTATTGTAGAATAATTACAAAACCATTTAAATACATAAATTTACATGGATATTGAAACTATTTCACTTGAAAGGATTAATCTCAATAACTTATTTCCACCTAAATATTTTATTAATGAAATACCACCCATGGAAGACACACCTCTGGGTATTTCAGTAGAACACACTCCTCTGGGCACTTCACAAGAAACATGCAGTTCTTTTCAGACACCTAATTTTGTTAAAAATTTCACTCAAAAAATTTGACAGAGGAAGATAAGTACATGGATAATAAGAAGGTCTTTTCAAGTTGAATGGGTTGCAAAATTTTCATTTATAAAACTTTTAGAACTGGAAAATGGTAATAAGCCTCCAACAGAATACAGATGTACAATTTGCAGTTGGAAACTTAGAAAAGATCATGAAATGCAACTTAAATTAGATACAATTCAAAAGCATTATAGGAAAATATATATATCCATCAAGCACTTAGATGGATAGATAATAATAAGTCATAGATGTAAAAATGGATAAGAATTCATGCATGTAAGATATGTACGAGAATATGAAAATGATCAAAAATGACAAAAACATCTTGTTGTGAAAGGGGAAACCATCAAAGCACAATTTGTAAAAGTTATGCACTCCAATCTTAGGGAAAAATATGTACAGTTCTCTATAATTTTCCACATTTTAAAAAAGGGAAGACCCATTTTTGATTTTGTAGATTACAAAATTTTGTTTCAACATAATGGGTTTCTAGATATTCCATAGTCACATTGGTTAGATAACAGTGCTTTGGAAATGGTAAAATGTCTATCCATTGTTGAGAAGGAAGATTTGAAAGTGTTAAGAGATAATAGTTTATTTCTCTGTCCATTGATGAGATCACTACAGTTGACAACATAGCATGGGTTTGCATGCATGTGTACATCTTCAAAAATTATTCAAGGCAATTTCATCTTTTAGCTATCCATAAAATGAGAGAAAATAGTAATTCAAAAAACCTTCATAAATTGGTTGTATCCAATTTAAGGGAGAGAGCTAGGATGGATGATTATGCCATAGCTAAAAATTTGGTGTGTGTTGGTGTTGATGGAGCATTAGTGATTTAGGGGCATAGAAAGGGTCTTTGTGTTTGACTACAAACAATAGTTTCTCTATTTATGATTCCAATCCATTGCATGGCACATAGCATGAATATTTCTTACAAAATTATTAGCACATTCAATATTGTTGTAAAAGAGGAAGAGCTAATTCATGACTTGCATGCGTACATGTCAAGTAGCCCAAAAATATTTATGGAGTTTCATAAATTTACAATTGAGGTGACAAATGGTAAGAAAATATTGAAAGATGTTGAAACTAGATGGATTTCCATGTATGAACGTACCTACAAATTTTTTGAGGAATATCCATCTATGACAGGGTTTATGTATAAATATTGTAGGGAAGTTGACAAAGCAAAATATTTACTGTCTCATTTAACATATTTATAAACATTACTCACATTATGCGGTATTTTGCCAATGTTGAAGGAAATCAATTATTTAATGAAACATGCCCAAGAGAGATCTATCTATATTGTTGACCTCATAAGTTTGAGAAAATGTGTATGCCAATGTTTAGATATATTATACAAATCAAATGAAAGCTTTCATGGTCCTATTTTTCAAACTTGACAAATTTTGATAGATATTCAAAATCCAAAAGTTATTTGAAATTCAAAATACATGATCATCTTTGTGTTATGGTAAATGGCATTAAGATCCTAATGCACACATGCTTTAGAAGACTTGAAGTTGTAGGAGTTAAGCCTAAAGATTTACCTATGACATATTTATTATATGATACTATTTTGCCTAAAACATGAATCAAATTGAGAAAATTCTCACAAAGTTTAGCCATGGAGATTAGAGAATGTTTTCAAAGAGATGAGTTGTTGGAAGGCATGGGAGTTGTGAATCCCATTTTTTGAAATAGTGTTAATAGTCAAGAATAGATCAGCACATTATTTCACAAATACATGGGTACAATTGTAATGCATTTCTATAGATCTGTAGATGTGAATGGAGTTTAGATTAATGATATTTTAAATAAATAGTTACTAATGTCTCAGTCAACACAGTTTGGGATTACAATGATGGATCAATTTCAGTGTTTAAGTGACCCAATAAAAAATGGTGCCATTACTCATCTATGGAAAAAAATTATCCAAGAAACATATTAAAAGAAAGTATTCATGAATATTTCAGATTATATGAACTTGTTCAAACAAGGAATTTGTGTTTTGTGGAAGATGAGTGAGTGTTTAGTTCATTATCCTTCGTGAAGTCAAAACTAAGAAATAGATTGGATAAAAATCTAGAGACTTGCTTGAGACTATATGTTTCACATTATTCTATGGACAAGTTTCCATATGGCAGAGTAGTGGAAACATGGAGTTCCCTAGAGGAAAGAAGAGGTGTGACTAATACAACTACCAATACAGAGGATGAGAATACGGAGACTGAATATAGCACTGGCATGGTAGATGCAAATTGCACTTACGATGAGCAAGTTTCTCAAGGATTATTTCAACTACCCAAATTTTAATTTGATAAGTTTATCAATTACTTTTTTTGAAATATTTTTTATTCTTTAATCTAAAAATACATTAATTTTATGTAATCTATTTCATATTTATTACTATCATGAAGCTTATTCAATACATTTGAATTGATATTTTTTTGTCCTACTAAAATTGTGTATTTTAAATAGTACTTTCATCTTTCCAATGCATGTCACTCATTAAACAACAATCATAATTGTCATTAACATTATACAGAGCATTTTTCTATATCATTCATTGAAGCATACAAGTCTTATGTCTATATGTATATGCACGGTGCATCATAAGATGCCAATTTTATTATCATTAAAACTCCCATTATTAAGATTTATTGTTTTCCATTATCTTAATTGTCTATAATAGTAATTTGGAGAATAGATACATAGATATAATACATACATAATAGTGTAACAATAATTATTCTATTTCATGTTTACATTAGTACCATTCACAAATATATAGGAAATATTTCCAAATTCCACCACAATCAATGCATTCAATGCAACAACTACTCAAACAGTGTAATAATGCATTCAAATCTACAACTGCTAGAACAATATAACACTAATAATGCATTCAAGACTAAAATTACTACAACACTATCATTATATGGAATATTTACTCTATAATAGGCTATTTTTCCTACAACTACTACAATTTTCAAATACTACTACTAGAAATATTTTTTCTTATAGTTATGTTCACATATTTCCAAATTCCACCAAAAACAAAGCATTGAATTCTAGTAGTACAATAGTTTAAAAATGCATTCAAATATACTACTAGAAAAATATAACACTATAACAATGAATTCAATACTACAACTACTATAAGAGTATAACAATGCATTCAAATAATAGAACTATGGTAGAACAGTATAATTTCATAGAGTATTTACTCTACTTTTTCTCCATACAATATATAAAATTGAAAATAATACATTTTATATATAAAATATTAAAATTATATAGCTAGAGGTATTTTGAACAACTATAAACTATCATTTAATAAAACATTTGTCTTTCAAACAAACAATGTATAAACTATTTTAAATAATGGAAACTATCATTTTGAATAACTGTAAACTATCATTAACTAAAACAAGTGTATTTGAAATAAACATGGTATAAATAGTTTTAAGTAATACAAACTATCATTTTAGATAATTTAACTTAAAAAAATTAATATTTGTTTGGTTGAGACTCTTCACCACCAAGTTTGCCATCCCCACCCATGGAAACCCCACTTTCTTAACATGTCTATGGAACTAAATCATCGATTATCATTCCCTCCTTCTAAACATCATTTGTAATAGAATTCATTTATGCAAGAATCACCCTCTACTCCTTCGGTGAATCCCAGGTTGAAAGAATTGTAGGATCCTCATCTATTTTTTGCATTAATAGAATGCTCAGATCTATACCATGCTCCTTAATTATTTTATTCAACATGTCATTCTATTTATTCAATAGAACTAACTTTTCTTTTAATGCAATAGCCACGAAGATACTTTTTCATGTGTTTTTCAAATGCACATTAAGAACATGCGTGTCTTGCTTCAAATTTTCATATTTTTCTGCAATCAATAAATAATATGTGTCAAGCACATACAAAGGCATTATAATAATCAAAATACATGCTATAAATAAAGAAAACTTACGACAACTTTATCCTTCTTTGCTTGAGAGATGGTCATCAAGTTGATATCTTTAGCCCATTTATTGAAATATGTTTGGGCTTCACCATTTAAGTTTTCTAACCTATTGATCATAATGTCTAAAATCATATCATTGTAAGCATTGTCCACAGAGATCAATCCAAAGTGAGCTTGCTCAAATAAAGCATCAATCTTAGAGGATTCATTTTGAACAAGAAAAAATAAATTCATTCTTTTATAGTGGTTATGGTAATGGGTATTTATTTCCTTGATAAGAGCTTTCACCCTTACCTCCCATTTTTTTAATTCATTAAATTCATCAATAATACCCTCCTATAGATTAAAGGAAAAATTAATAAGGGAATCGTCAGAGACATTTAAATTATCATGGGTGGGGAGGAAGAGGTAGTTGGGCCTGGGGAAGAGTTATGAGGTACTTGTGAAGGCACATTAGAAACTTTAATAAACTCATGTGGATTGAATCCACAAATAGCCAATGGCCTAATTTCAATTCCAAGAAATTCTTCATCCAGATCAATCTAATACAAACATGTCAGTCCCTGTGCACTCCAAAGACCACCAATCGAGAAAGTTAGGAAATCTAAAATTGGTTGCATTCTTCTACTTTGTGCAAGGAGGGATATGTTCTTTCCTCTTCTATGACTTTTGGCTGGTGGTGGGGGTGGTGGCATACTTCTCAGTCTACTAATATAGGTTAGATAGACTATAAAAAAGCATGCATTCAAAAAGAGTAAATTTAATAACATAAAATAGATGAAAATACAAATTGAATCTATTAATACTATTACTTATTTGTGATGGGGTGACTACCTCACCCATTCTGAGTGTCCTTGCCAAAGTTATCACTTCAGTTCCTATTATGGTTGAGGGAGTTGGCTCTTGATGATTTATTGTGTTTGTGGGAGAGACATTGGTGGTTTGACCTACAAAATGAGTAAATTATTCACTTATTTAACTAGCAAATTCTAACAAACTTCAAATCAAAAAAGAATGTTGTAATGACAAACATTGATCATGTTGTATGGGAGATTCCTCAATGGCAAAAATTCAAGAGTCAACTACAAAAAATAAAATAAAAAACAATATGAATATAATTTTTTCAATTGAATAATACAAGAAAAAGGCATTAAAAGAAATTTGGAAAACCTAGAAGTGGAGATGAAATAGAAATAGTTCTTGAGTGTTTTGCAATTCTAAATGAATTGAATGAAGACTCTATCGACTATCACCAGAGCCCTCTAAACCATGCCAACCTTTATTTAACACCTATTATCTTATGTCATAAACATGCACTCTTGCCTATAACAAATAATAGGCTTAAAAATGTTAAAATTTAAATTATATATTAAAAAAAATGAGACTTGGGAAAACTAAACTTACCTCCTGATCCTCGATAAATAAAGCATTGGCCTTTATTTTTTTATGTAGGCCAATGGGAATTAAAGTTTTTTGGATTTCATATAAGGCCTCGAAGTATAATTCCAAAATGTAGTTAGAAGAATAAATTGTGTAGTAATCCTTAGAGAATGCAAAATTTAACTCCTACCTAATCTTACTTGAAATAAATGTGCACCAATCACATATAACACCTGAGAGAGAACAAAGAATATAGTAAATATCCCACAAGGGAATGTCTGATGGTCATCCCTATAAAACAATTCTCACTTGAAAGAAATGGATAATAGATTTGAGAAATGGATCACTTATTTTCTCAATGGGGATCCCCCTTTGATTTCAATTATTAGCAATGAAAATAGAAAATTAAAATGTGTAATGTAATTAGGATACTAAACTATTTATAATAAATGATTCAGTTATATAAAATTAAAACATGTAATGGAATAATAACACTTACCATATGGGTCAATGGATAATTTATAAATTAACTCCTAGTAATTTTTATCATTGTCACATAAGACAGCCTTAGTGCTAACAAGACTCACATTGTAGTTATAACTGCCAAGTAGAGATCATAGTAGATTATTGTTGATAGCCAAATCATATTATGGCATCTATGTCAGGTCTCTAAGCTGACATTAATCAACCCATCCAGCATATGATTTTGGTTGTTCCAACATCTAGAGTAAATTTTAACACAATAAGTTTTTGAAAACATAATTATTCATCCTCTCTAATGGACTTTGAGTTTGTATAGATGTGGAAGCCATGGAAACCTAAATTTTTTGAGTTGGAGCCTATAACTAGGTACCTTTAGGTTGAATTAGAAATAGGTAGACCATAGGGATGAGTAACAATTGGTAGGTTGTTTGGACAAGAAAAAATTGTAAGCAAAGTGTGAAAAGAGGTCACTATAGATTTATTTATAGGCAAGGAGGATAACTGGGGAAAATAGTTCCCACAATTGGTGACTGGCAAAAGGCATCAATTGGAAAGTGGGCTCTAGGTAGTAAAAACATCCTATCACATGATATTACACTATCACATAGCATTGTGTTATCCTGTGATAACATGGTGTCACATGATATCATGGTGTCACATGACATCATAATGCCATACGATAACATGTTATTGCATGATAACATGTTTCCATATGACACCATGGTGTCGCATGACACCATGTTATTACTTCACACCATGTTATCACCTGACACCATGTTGTCATGCAACACCATGCTATCACATGACATTATGTTGTCATGTAACACCATATTTTCATGTGATAGTGTAATATCATGCGATAGTGCAATGTCATGCAATAGAAAAATTTCACATGATAACATAATATTATGCGGCAGTGTATTGCCACCTAGCATCACACTATTTGTTGTGGAAAATAAATGATGATTTTCCACTTACTCTACATGCTTTGATTCATCAAGGAAGCAAATGTGATTCACCTACACAAACCTAGGGGGTTTTTATATGGCCTCTTAAAGTGAACCCTACCTTGGAGAAACATAACATCCATTTGTTGAAAATATGATCCTTTTCCATCTTTGGTTGGTTGTTCTCAAACATGTAAAGGATATTATATTAGTAATAAAGGGTAGATATTTTGTATAACTAATCAATGGATTTGTGTAGATGGCCTTTTGGTTGGTTAGCTTAGAGTGGATAGTTATTTTATTTCCTCTAAGTGCTTATGTACACATTGTAATTTTAGTTTAGTTGTGTTTTTTCCTCCAAGTGCCTATGTGGAGTAATTATTGTTGATCCCCACTTGTGGGAAAGGTATATTTTAGTTTTTTAGAGATAGTTTCAAGGCATTGTAGACATGATAATAATCATATTTTTGATGGAACACATATGAGTCCATGCCCAATGGACTGCATAAGGCTATTGTTCTTTTCTTAGCATGCAAGCAATATACAAAGGTCACTAGTAATGTTAATTGTTCTAGTCATCATTTAGTTGCAACATGGATTGCAAGGATTACCTAATTTTCATGAGATCACATGATGTTTAATGATAGATGTATGATTACTATTCATAAAACACTAGTCACATAGACACTATTCATAGTGACTATGCATGGTGATATGGCATAGTGATGATGTGACACAAAGCTAAATTAGATTCTAGATGATGTAGCATGGCCCACAAGGAATCTTCATGAGTAAAAGATGGCATTAAAAGAGTGGGGTGACATTTTTTGGTGTCACATGGTGGTGGGTCTCCAAGTCAAAAGTTAGAATCATATTTTGACCTTGAACATGTAAGGACAAGAATTACATTATTAATTAATCTATAGCACATGTGAAGGTGCGGCACAATTTCTAATTCACATGGAGGTAGTGGATCTTTTCCCCCTTGGTACTCTTATTTTTTACTCATTTTTACATGTGGAGACAAAGATCACTATTGATAACTATGCATGAAATAATGTGGCATATTTTTTCATCTTTCCTTGAAGCTTCTCTTTCTTCTCTCCCTCATGTATTTTTTATATAACGATGGTGAATCCTTTGTAATTGTATTCTTGGCAAGTTTGGAATGCCTTTGGAGCATTAGAAATCTTATTTTTTCCTTCTCATATGCTTGTATGTTGTGTGAATTCATGGAATATTGATCTTATCAGTGTGATGAAGATAATTTTTCCTTGATTGGTTGTCCAATTCTCTCACCTACATATAGGAAAATACTCATTTGTAGGTTGTGTAATATCTAGGTTTATGCAATATTTAGTTATGAATTTTCCATTTACCATCCCTTCTAACTATTTTCAAATATCCATACCTTCCTAAAAAATACTTATGCAAATTTGTAAAGTTATTATTTATGTATGTTGTTACTTTCCTTTAAATTCATTGTACATGATCAAGCAAGTGAAGGATTAAATTTATGGTGCATCACCATAATTTATTTTGATTCCTTGTTACCCTTTTATTTCTATCCATTTTGCTTAAAATAGTAGAGTTAGTTTTATATTAGGTGATTCATTAGGGGAACCAACCCTCTCTAGAGTTCACTCCATATTTAGGTCACCCATAACCTAGGAGTGTTTCCATTATGTCATTAAGGTGAGGAGGCCTAAAACGCCACCTCAAAGGGTGAAAATTTTAGTGATAAAAAAATATCATGAATCATGTCATGAAATATAATGGTCATATATCTATAGTATGTGGCCCCAACATTATTGAGGCTGAATGATATAGCCTAATAATAAAACATTCCCTAAGGAGTGGTGAATGTTGTTTTGTGTTGATCTTCTAGTGCAATCTTAATCTAATTATATCCTATAAATCCATCCATGAGGGAAAACATTTCATACCCAACTATGGAATCAACTATCATCTCGATATTCAATAGAGGAAAGTCATTCTTGGGATAGGCCTTGTTGATGTCTCTAAAATCAGTGCAAATTATGATCCCTTCTAGATTGTTACTAGCAGGCACAATGTTTGAGATCCACTCTGAATAGTTGATTGGTTTAATGCATCTCACTTCTAAGAGTTTTTCAAACTCTTTATTAACTAACACAATAATATGAGGACTCATCTTATGAAATTTATACTTGATGGGTTTGGCATCAAGATGTACAATGAGGTGGTGTACAACCAAGGTGGGGTCCAAACCTAGCATGTCTAAATAGGTGCATGTAAAAATGTCAACAAACTCCCTCAAAGGGCCTATAAAAACTTCATGTTCCTTAGTGAGGTATGTAGCTAATTTGATCCACTTTGGGTCCTATAGAGTCCCAATGTTGACTTCCATAGTATCTTCTACTAGAAGAGTCGATCCATCTTCTAGAATAGTTGGCAATGATGTGAATTGGCCAACAATGGTAAAGTCCTTTGGTCAAATTGGTTCTTCAAGATCTCCCAAATAAGATGAATCTAAATATCCTAAGGGTATCAAGGGACATGTAATAAATGTTATAAGGCATTCTTGGATGATTTGATCAAAGGCATGATGTTCCTCTCTACTAAGCTTAGACCCAAAAGCAAGTTTGTTATTGGTAGTCTCCCAAGCTTCTTTTGAATAAGGGTGAACATCCCCATCTAGTGGCACCTGAAATAGGTTTTCACCAAGAGATGGGCCTTTCTATTTTCTTTTACACTGGTCCAAAAGTGCCTTAAAGAGGTTTTCACTTTGGGACCTCAATGTTTTATTCTTTTATTTTTGGCAAGGGTTTTCATCCAATCTCTAAAATAGGCTACAAGTTCTAATTTTATAAAGAACCCTTATTTATAGTCTCCTAATAGAACATTATCTCTTAGGCCTAAAAAATCACAAAAGGCCTCATCATTATCAAATTCATCTAAATGTATTGTGGATTCTTGTTACTCCCAATCTATTAGTTGAGGATGATAAAGGGGAAGTGGGGAATGTTGGATTACTGGCATAATGCTGTAAATGGTATATGTGTCAAATAAGTTGGTACTAACATGGTATTTTTATATGTTATGATCAAACTTTGCTTTGCTACCAACATCATCATCATTGTTCATTATCATTGGAACACAAATAAGGTATGTGGGGTTACCCCTAAGTAGTTTAAATATGATACCATAAGTTTCTTTGTATCTGGTCATAGAAATGGGCTCAAGTGTACCCTATTGATTTTCCCCTAAGCCTCCACCTTCATACACTTGGTTATCTATATCCTATTAGGGATGGGATATTTGGTACTTTAGTAAAAATCAGCCAATTTATCATTGTATAACCAAAAATCATCATTGGTAAGTGGGTCTTATTTTTGGCTATTGATAGGTGTGAAAATAACAAGCTTTGGGATATGAAGCTTTCCTTTTTCATTTTGCTATCATTCAATGCACTAGCTTAGCTTTGGGGCATCCATAGGTCTTGGTATTTTGTGTAATCTTGGCTATATGGAATTTGTCATGGTTAAAATACTCTCCTAAACCATTGTCCAGAATAGTAAAATTATTACACATTTCAATCGGTGGTACATGTGAAGATGAGGCAAGGCTATCAGGATCTATACAATTAGCCTCTATGAATTCATCAAGTATCTCTTTATCTTTATATTTCTTTGGTAATGGGATTAAAGCAAAATGATAATTGTAACTTTCATATTCAGCCTCCAAATGCTTGTAGTATTCATATGGATGTAAATATCCATGGATAATCACCTCCATTTTTGAGTGAGGAAACTTGATGCATTGGTGTAATTTTAAAGGGATTGACAAATTTCATGTATATATAATATACCCAAAAACAAATTATATGATAGGTATAGATCTACAACATGGTAAAGTGTATTATGGGTTAAAGGCCCAATGATCACTTGAAAACTTATGGTTCCTTGTGATTCTCATTCTTCATTATCATAGGCCTTGATAGTAATAGTTTATGGCTGAAGATTAGTTACTAGATATCCCAGATTCTTGATTAGATTTAGATACATAATATTCAAGCTTGATCCATTATCATTAGGACATGTTTGACTTTGTGCCACATGATGATAACTTCAATATATAAAAGGTTATTGTGGAGAGGGCCAAGGGATGACATTTTACTTTGGTTGAAGGTTAACTATTGTCTTGTGGCTAGGTGTCTAACCAAAGCTTGAAATTTTTTTGGTGTGATGTCATTTGACACTTGGTATTGACCTAAGAGTTTTATAAGGATATTATTGTAAATGGTAGAAATATGCCACAAATCTATGATGGAGATTTGTGTGGATGTATTTTGGAATTATTCCATAATTTTATACGTCTTTTTATTGATAGTGGTAATTGGATTACTCCTATTTGGTATTGTAGGTTGGATGGACTCATTGGTAGGGGATTGTGGGCTTGGAATAGTGATTTTAGACTATTAAGTTACAATTGTAACTAGAAACTGATGGAGATGGGCCAGAGAGGATAATTCTTGATTTTCAATGTACTTGGTTACAATCATGGGTAATCGAAGAGTTATTAGCATAAGGTCCTGAAATGGAAATCTTTGGTTTATATTATGCTTGGATGTGGCTATAGGTTAAGGAAAGATTACTAGTATAGGTAGTTTGTTTGGCATTGTTAGATAATAGTCTTGGTCTATTGGCATTCGGTCTAAGATTAATAATAATGGTAGAAATTACCACCTATAATATGACCCACAACTTTATTATAGTCATGTGTAACTACAGGGTAAGTCTATTGGTTGTCAAGGTAATTTTGTCGTTAGCTCCTATTCAGTGGTTAACATTATTGTTGTTGATATTGTTATTATTTTTGTGGTTGTTGTTGATATCGTTGTTTCTATTTTTGTTGTTGTGGTATTCATTATTATCATTATTGATTGGCATTGTTATTTTGTGGAAAATGATTATGTTAGATACCCATGTTTTGATTGGAATTAGATGCTTTATTATCAAACTATATCTCTCCATTTTCCAACATATTTTTAATAAGATGATTCAACTACACCAAATAGTGTATAAAATGACCATGAACATGATGGTATTCATAGAATTCATGTTATTTGTACCAATCTAGATAAGGTATGTGATCATATTTGATCAAGGAGGGTGGTTAGTAACATGTTAGTTAAAGTAACAAAAACTTCAATAAACATACTAACACTTACACACCAAGCCTAGATCTTAGGGGTGAGCTTAGTTAACAAAATACAAATGAAAACATAACTAAAATTCAAAAGATAGTGAGTCCTTTACCTTCTTTGGGAGCTCCAAATGCATTTTTAAGTGGCTTGTTTGGCTTGTACATCAAATACTCTTTAGCAATGGAGGTTATATAGCTCATTCTCTCCTTGGCACCATGGCTTGTGTTATGGCTTGATGTAGCTTAATATTTTAGTATTATAACACTACTTATAAGGTAATTTTTGCAATATAACACTACTCTTCTCAAAGATTTGAACTCATTTGTGCACGATAACTTTGCACCAAAATAGCTTATGTCTCTCTCCAAATTTGAATTATAACTTTGGCTTATGAGAGCTTAAAATTCACTTGGCATGGCATTGTATTTATAACCTAAGGATTTAAATCCAACCGTAGAAGAGTTAAGGTGGGGTTTAAACATGGAATGGATTCAAACCTAACCTATTTAAGTCAAATATAACCTCATTAGAGTTAATAGTTGTCAAATAATTATGATTTTCAATAAATAGGCATGGGTATCCAAAATAGATATTTTAAGATCTTGACAATTCATAAGGGCAATGATGAAAGGCTAGGATATTTGAATTTTTGAATTTATTTTTTTAGGTATTCATTAATTTCATATGGATAATTTAACTAGGCATTTAATTTGGTTTAGCTTGTTAATTAATTCTTATTAGTGATTTAGCTCTTTCAAAATTTGATATTTGTTCATATGCCCCACTTAATAGGTTCATAGGCTGAATTGATAATTGTGATGCTGCAAGGTGATTAGGGATGAATCCGTGAGAGGTTATTGTGGCATGAAATAAGATACTCCAATTAGGTATGTCTTAATGTGATTTTGATCTTTAACAAGTGATGTGTAAGCAAATTTGGAATGTTTAGTGATTCCTAGGTTTAATTTTTAATGGTTGGTAAGAATTAGTCTGAAGTTCAGTTGGAAGCTAGTTGTGGCCAGTTTTAGGTGCCTACAATTTTCCTGTATTTGGGAAGATGTTTAAAGATATAGGCATAGTAATGTCTTCTCAAATAATGAAATAGGCTAAAAATAAAATGATGATTGAAGAAAAAGATCTAAATAATGCTTGGGAATGTTATAATGATTCCCCCTCAAGGAACTGGTTGACACATACATTTGATGGATGATCCCTCAAAAATAAGCAAGAAGAAAAATGAAATTAACCCATGAGTGAGATTAATCTAATTGATACAATGGTTGCATGTATTGATTTTTCCAAAGATGGTTATAATCAATAACAAAGGATGAGATGCTAATTTGCCCAAAAGCGGTTATAATTAGTGGCATAGGCATATGCCCTAATTATGGATGATGAGTAAAAATAATTACCCATAGGTGGATCTAATCATTAATATGACCTGAAATAAAAAATGAATATTGATTATACCCTAGTAGGGAAAATTGATAAGTATAACTCAAGGATATAACCTATTGTATAGATTAAAGATGAGTGGTCACAAATGTAGATGCAATGGTCTAATGACTAAAGAAGCTACAAATAACCAAGAACATGAGGATGTACAAATTGATGAAATAGATAAATATAAGAATAAGATTTGATCAATGTGAATGATTTGGTTGTACCTTCCAATGTGGAGATGCTCATCCTTATTAGCATTTATATAACTAGAATGGTCAATAGGTTGATTTGATTAAGATTGGTGGGAGGATTTTCTAAGGTTTCCAAGGAGAAACTTCTATATCTCTATTTATTGTAATACTTCCCAAGTTGATTTTTGCTATAGCACGTGATAATATGCCTCATCATAGAACACCATGATGAAGTCACCAAAATAGGCATAAGGACAGGTTCCCAATCCAATAAATAATTTGAAAATAATGCACAAATGATAAAAACCATGATGAAAATATTGATGTATGAATATAGATAGACTCAAGAATAATGCACAATGAAGCACTCAATGAATGCATATAAACTAAGTCAAGGCATAGTAATGAAAGCAAACAAACAAGAAAATAAATAAACAAATAACACAAAGAAAAACTTTGAAAGAAAAAGCAAAAGAAATCATCCTAACAGTGAATTTGCCCCAGTAGGGTGGATTGAGGATGACTAAATAGGCTTAAATAGGATAACTATTTTTGGATTTTAAAAAAATTTAATGTTTTTGGAATTTTGTGGTATTTTAACTTGATATATATTAACAAGATACCACTCACAAAATGGAGAGAGCATTGGATTAGGTTGCTCATAAAATGGTGAGAGCATATGGAAAAGAAGGATTGAACTGACCTCAATATGAATTGATGATAGCCTACATATTCTCATTAGGACCTCAAGTCATAGTAATTTTGTCCACATAATAGGTGGGGAGAACTAACCAGGTCATAACAAGTCATAAAATTGACTAAAATGGCCAGGAAAATAAGAATAGTAATGATAAGGTGATGCAATAATACATGATAAAGGTGTTGTTCCTAATTTGCCCATAGGTAGTTATAAGTAGGAAACAATGTCATAGGTCAATGATACTAATTTTCCCATAGGAAATTATATTTAGTAACATAAGGTAGACTATTGATTTGCCTATAGGCATTTATAATCAATAGCACTAGTTAAAACGTGAATGAAAGATAACTTGTCAGATCCATTATCATACTTCTTTCATAAACTATCATTTAAACATAGAATTTTCAAATTGTTGAAACTCGATCAGAATCCCCTCACAAAAGGTGTGGGAAAAACCCAAGAAACCATGATAAAAAAGGGTTGGGTGGGATGGCTAAAAATAGGCTTTGGTCTAATAGGGATGGCATGGTAAAATGGCATATGGTATGGCATAATAAAAAATGATAGGATGGTAATTGACTATAATGGTAGGATGGTTTCCCCCAAGTGATAATGTAAGGTAAATGGTAGGGTATGAAATAACAAAAAAGAAAATGGAAAATGGAAAGGTATAGTTTTTATGGTAGAGATAAATGTTTTTGGCAAAAGGTATGCGTATGGCATATGATTATGTCCAAGTAAATGTTTCTATTATTCTTGTTGATTATAAATGTACATCCTAATCAGCATATGATACAACCAAAATAATCAATCATGTAAATTGCTAGCCCACACGTCTTCTAAATAGTTGCTCTATCAATAACTTATTATAGATTTAGATACAAATTATGTTGTTTTGATCTTCATTGGTCATTATTCTATTTCCTTCAAATGTTGAGACAAGATGTCTTTGTAGCCTCTCTAAAGAAATGTATGACCAAGGATGGTAAATGTAGATAAATTTTGGATGATAGGTCTATTTTGGTAATGTAAAGGTGGATGATAATGCAATGTATAATGGTTGCGAAATCAATAAAGATTAGGATTTTTTAGGCACACATAATGTTGTTGATCCTAGATTTGACATAACTTTGGATGTGGCAAGGCTGAAGAATTATGAATATGATGTCAATGGGACCATTAGATTTTTTTGTTGTTTGGGCCTGAGAGTAACTCCATCTAATTATATAGTAGATTGAAATCTATATGATTGTTATGTTTGATAATGTCTTCATCAAGTAGTGAAGAACATTTATGCTCATCTATTAGTGCCTCAATGAGGTTTTCACCAATTAAGTTATCTTGATTGTCCCTTAGTTCCTCTAATAAGGTTTCATTGTTCCTAACCTTTGAAAAAAATTCACTAGAATATGTTGAGTTTGGACTTTGATTTTCCCCTAATGCCTTTAAAAATGTTTCACTAGGAGATTATTTTTCTTCTACATGAATGTGCTCTTGGACCCCCTGATATTCTATAAATAATATGTCATCATGGATTTTTTTTAATAAGGTGTGATTTTTTTGGTCCCAATCAATACTTTTGAGAGGTGGAAGGTCATTATAATGGCTAGGTTGGTTTTTGGTAATGGCATATAGAATGGTAATGGAATGGGAAGAGGTATCACAATCCTCACAAAAGATACTAGGAGAAATTATGTCAAATTTGAAGTAATCATCCTCAAAAACCATGGAAGGATCACAAATGTATTCAAATTCATCTATAATGCATGCATAACCAATATTGTAATAGCCAAAAATGTATTTTGATTCTAAAGTTGATACTAACTCAATGGACTCCAAATCTGATGTTGAGACTGATGTTGATCCTAATTTTAATTCTAAATCTAATCCCAAATAGAACCTAACTCTAATTCCAATTCTTCATCTAGTGTGGATGCTACTATAATGATGTTTTATTGAAGGTTTGGTATGGGACAAGTAATGGCATGTGATGGCATAGTGGGCTCCATAGAGATTGGTTGTCAAAATAATATTCCTCAACAATGGGAAAAAGGTTAAGAGACAACTCCTCAACGAATGGATTATCAAAGGGAGGCTCTTTAAAAATATGCATATGATCAAGGTAATTATTTTCCCAAAATTGGTTATAATCATTAAGAAGTAACTCATTAAAGACTAGATTGTTAGAGTGAGACTCCTCAATAATGGGAATAGCATTAAAAGGTGATTAATCAAAGGTTAACTTGTCATAAATGCTTAGTTCAATAAAAACATCATGGATTGGTTGGTTCATTTGGATTTAGTTTACAATTAGTTGCAAAATACCAATTTTGAACATATCTTGGTCTTGGAATTATTAGCTCAGTTGGAGATGTACCAATTGGCTCGGTTGGGGCTAGACAATTGGTATGGGTTTTCTAAAGTGGGGAATGATTGGCAATGGGTTAATAATGGCTGATGGTCAAATAATGATAGGAATAACAAAGGTTGGTTTATGGCCTAAGACAATAACTTTGACCCATCGAGTTATGATTAGATAAATTATTTGGGATGAGTTACCATACATAGAATGGTTGGGAATGGTAATGGTAGGGCATTGTGAAGCTTGGTTGCTCACATAATTCAAAGGACAAGGTCTTGGTATAAAAATGGTAGGGCATCATGGATCTTGGTTAGTCTCACAAACCAAAGGATGAGGTCCTAAAATGGTAATGGTAGGGTGTTTTCAAACATGGTTTCTTTTGTGAGACAAAGGATGAGGTCTTGAAATGGTAATCCTTGGATGTTGTGGAGCTTGGTGGCTTGCATAATCAAAAGGAGGGTTGATGGTATAGGTGGGGGATAATATGTCATGGTCAGTGAGATGGTAAATATCATATGTCAATCATCCTAAAGAATGTACCATTGAACATGATGATTGGCTTTGTTCCCTAGATTGAGGATTATAAGGAGGATATAGATCCATCTCACAAACCATTTATTCACCATAGGGGTCTCAAACAAAGTCAATTTATGCGTCCATTATATCAGAACTTAGATTATACATGGCTCCAACATAAGTGTAATGAAACATATCCATATTAATGATGAACATTGCATAAAAGACCTAGAGTTCTATAAACTCCTAAAAATAATGTCAAAAGGACACACAGTCTGATCTTGGTCTAACTTGGTCTAGGGGTGGAGCTACATCTCCAAAATTGTCTATGCTAAAACTTGGTATAAAACAATCTAATATCAAATGTCTTAACCAAAAGTTCAAGCAGCTAAATAAAAACTAGCATGCCAAACTATAGGTCCAAAGTGTTCCAAACAAGTATAATCTCAGAAAATAAAAGTTGTTAGGTCTTTTGGCCAGATGCAATGTCAAAATCTAGGCTCAAAATAATCATTTGCCAGGACTTTTGGAAAAATGAGCACAAAATCTAGACTTAAAAATAAGGTGAGATTTAATCTAACAAATCTAAAACACTTTGGCATAAACTAGGCATTTAGATTCAAACATGAACTTGGTCAATTGGTATAAGGCTTGAAACAAAAGGCATAAGGAATATAGGCTATTTTTCCCAAATCTATGTATAAATAGTAGTTTTCAAATTGGGTAAATAATTAACCTAAGTGACACAACCCAAAAGAGAAAGATCAATGTCTAAGCCTAAATTACACAAGGCATAAATAGAAATCAATCAATGTTTGGATTTGAACATGTCAAGGTTAATTAAAAACTCAACTTAGAAAAACTGGGATTCTTTTAATAAACAATAAGCTAGACAAAATTTAATAGCATAATGGTACTAGGTAAATATCTAAAAGGCATATGTGGCTTTGGTTTCAAAAAATGGCATTTATCACAAGGCAAACACGTCTTGAAATGATTTGAGTAGTATAATGACATTATCACACTCTAAATATGTAATCAATGGTTTTTTTAAAGACTCCAAGGCATAAAAATTGAAATGAATTGGGCAGTGTAACATTATCCTATCCAATCAAGTGACACACACACAAAGATTTTTCAAAAGACTAAGGCAAAGGTATATGATCAAAAATGGATAGTTTAATGCTTCCTCAAACAAAGGAGTGACATATAAACAAAACTCATTTCAACACAGCATAATATATATATATATATATATATATATATATATATATATATATTAGACTCAAAAACCAAGCAATAAAGGATAAAATGACACAAACACCTAAGTGTAATGTCTTGGATCCTAAAATTGACAAGGTTGCATAGTATTGTTGGATTTTGTCTATATACATGCTCGTGGAAGGATTTTAAGTGTTAATCCAAAAATAAAAGTGTAAGAAAAGTATGGTTTTTAGGCCCCCTCTTCTCCCAAGATTTTGTACTATGACATGGAACATTGGGCTACTCACCCTGCATCAATAGTCTTTCTATGATAAGTAGGGTTGTTTTAAAACTAAATTTCCATGCATTTCTATATGGTATCAAGTGTGTCTAACAAAAAATATGCTCATGTCATTTGGATCCATGTCAAATGGCTTATTATGAAAATTTCTTATCTTTTTCACAACCACTACATATGTTGCTTGCTTAGTGTAGTGTGATGTCTAAGTTGCCCCTATGGTCTGAGGCAGTATGTTACTAACAGAGTTTGCTTAACCACTCAAGTAAATGTCCTAGTAATTTGAACTCAATTTATATACCCCATCATGGAGTGGGTTTAACATGATTCCAAGAGATTAATTCTTAAGTCAAATCTTCCCTAGAGAACCCGTGAGAAGGTGATGAAATCCCACTCACAAGCCAAGATGTGTTGAAATAAATGATAAGTAAAAAGACTTTAGGGTCATGTTTAGATTAACCAAACCATAAAAAAATTATGAGAGCCTTAGATACATTATTTTCATGCCTTTGGATAAGGAACAACTCAAATAAAGAGTGTTTTTTGTCACCCAAGTTCCCTAAAGGGGACATGGGGAGAGCATACATGCATCAATTATTTTTCAAAAATAAACAACTTTGAAAGAACAAGCATAAAAAAAATCCTCTTAAGAGTATGTAATCTAAGTGTGAGTGTTTGTTTTAATTCATCAAAGTGAAATGTTTATGAAATTTGGCCCCTTGGCATTTGTTGTTGAAATCTTGAAACAAAATGAAAATGATTTAAATAAAAAGATTCTTGAAACACCAATTTGAAATGTGAAAATTGTAAGTTACAAGTGTTTTAAATATCTCATTGTGGCCTTTGGGTCCTACAAAAAGTGTTAGGGGTTTTCTATATTTTGTGAAAAAATTATGAAAATTGAAGGTAAAATAATATAATGTTCTAAAAATTTAGGAGAAAACATGTGGTTTTAAAAAAACATCAAAAACAAAGTTTGGATAACCCCAAATGAAGCTTTGAAAAATGGCTTATCAACCTGTTGTTCTACACACAAAGGCCAATGTTGGTTCTGGGTTAACTAACATTAATTTTTTTAAGATCAACGTTGGTTCTATTAGAAATTATGTTGGTATATATGTAAATTGTGTGAACTAAAAAATAGAATACATGAAAAACAATGCTAAAACTTGAATTTTGAATATTATCAAGCACTCAATAGAAAAACTAAGAGCAACATTTTCATCTCCTTGCTATATGGAATGCTTCAAATTCCCACCAGGGATGTCATTTGTGATCATATTTTATTAATGACTATGGTTAGTAACATGTTAGTTTTTAAAAAAAATGTCAATAAACATACTAATACTTACACTCCAAGCCTAGATCTAGGGGTGAGCTTAGTTAATAAAAGACAAGTGAAAACACAACTAAATGCAAAAGACAATGAATCATTTACCTTCCTTGGGAGATCCAAGTGCATTGTTGAGTGGTTTTCTCAGCTTATACATCAAAGAGTCTTTGGAAATGGAGGTTATGTAGCTCATTCTCTCCTTGGTACCATGGCTTATGATATGGCTTGATGTAGCTTAATATTTTAGCATAATAACAATATTTACAAGGAAATTATTACAATATAACACTACTCTTCTCAAATATTTGAAGTCATTTATGCATGAAAACTTTGCACCAAAATAGATTATGTCTTTCCCCAAATTTCTATTATAGCTTTGGCTTATGAGAGATTAAAATTCACTTGGCATGGCATTGTATTTATAACCTAAGGATTTAATTCTAACCCTAGGAGAGTTAAGGTAGAGTTTAAACATGGAATGGGTTCAAACCTAATCCAGATGAATCAAATGTAACCTTGATAGAGTTAATAATTGTCAAATAATTATGATTCTCAATGAAAAATTATGGGTCTCCAAAATAGATATTTTAGGATATTTTCAAAGAGCTTGACAACTCATAAGGGCAATGATGAAAGGCTGTGATATTTAAATTTTTGAATTTCTTTTTTTAGATATTCATTAATTTAAAGTGGATAATTCAACTAGGCATTTAATTTGGTTTACATTTTTAATTAATTATTATTAGTCATTTATCTCTTTCAGGATTTGATATTTGTTCATGTGCACCACTTAATAGGTTCATAGGCCAAATTAATAGTTGTGATGCCACAAGGTGATTAGGGATGAATCTATGAGAGGTTATTATTGCATACAATAATATACCCTAATTAAGGATTTCTTAATGTGATTCTAAGATTTGATGAATGATGTGCAATAAAATTTGGGATGTTTAGTGATTCCTAGACTTAATTTACAATGGTTAGTAGGAATTGGTCTGAAGTTCACTCAAAAACTAGTTGTGACCAGTTGTATCTATCTAAAAGGTATAACCTTAGTATAGTGTTTGGGAATCAGCTAAATAATCATATTTTCCATGGTTAGTTTATGAAACACTAATTTAATAGACTCACCAAGGTGACTAAAGACTCTAAAGGTGGACCTTCTTCTTAGAGGAAGGGTTTGCAAAGGTGGTGGTTGTAGCATTTGAGGAGTTGGCCTAGGTTTTGGCATAAGTTGCACTTGCAGCATGAGTTTTAGTTATGGAATAAGCTAAGTAAATGGTGTTTTCACCATTCAAACATGATGTGGCTCAGTTACCCCAATACCTACAACATTCTTGTTGTAGTCATATGGCTTAGTTTTTTTCATAATTCTTAGCCTAATTAGGTACATATGTTTTTGATTGGACTGGGCTAGGGTTATAATTTGGGCCTAAGTTTTGGTTTTGGCTTTGATTTTGGTTTGAATAGGTCAACTTGATAATCCTTTTATTGATAAGGGTATTTTTTATCTACATACCTTTCTCAATGTTCTCCTTGAATGTGTGTACACACTGAAGTTCCAAGTGATAATATATTTTCTTATGTATATTTTTGGTAAACACAGCTACCAATTTTTTATCTGGTAAGTTATGGATGAAGTGACTAGTAAGTACTCTCCATATATATATAAGTAGCTTTAAAATCTCTCACCAACTTTATGTTTGGCCTGACTCAAATCAACTACTAAAATCTCATATTCAATATTGTAAGAGAAATTTTTTACAAATTTATCCAAGAGATTAACAAATTTAGATACAAAATTCTTTGGCAACTTAAGAAACCACTCCAAAGCCTATACATCTAGACTCCAAGGAAAAAATATTAGGTAGATGTCATTATAGGCTATTGGTTGGCAAGAGATAAATAACTTTGTTAGATGCCCCTTAGGTCTCCTTTACCCTTGTATTTTTCAAATTTTAGTGATTCATAACTTAGAAGAAATGGTACCTGAAGATATTCCATGTTAAATAAGTATGGACATGTGTCATCCAATTTGAATTTCTTGGTTTGCTTTTTTATTTGAATGGTTACAATTGCATCCTTCATCTATTGGAATTATTGGGTGAATAAACTTTATGACACATTTGGTTATGGTTGTGGTTGTGGTTGGGTGTTCAAAGGTGGATTACATTGACTGGTGTACAATGGAGGTGTGGAGTATTATGGAATATTAGTTTGATGGATGAATCGACCAAGAATGTGCATCCATATATTGGGATGTGATTATTGATATTTCATATGCTATTGGTAAGTATTCTAGTTTGGATTCATAATATGACCTTGAGTTTGATGCAATTAGGGCTATGATGGAAGTATATGGATTTTTAGTAGGTATTGTGCCTAATGAGTTTGAGTAGCGACTTATTATCGACTAGTCAAACCTAGATGAATAAAAGGGACTTATTGACCAAGGTCCTATCTTTGAATATGTAACACTTGCTTAGTAAAAGGAAAAGGTTTCCTAATAGGTACTTGTTGGACATTGTCACCTCTTTTTTGAATAAACACATGTTACGAACTTGATGTTTGTTAGGTGTTTTACATTTGTCATTGACCAATATAAATACATTATTGATTAGATAACATCTATGATTGTTGAGGTACATTTATCTATGACTACTGAGGTACATTTATCACTACCTATTGAGTAGGAACATTTGTTTCCCCTTATTAAGGTGGCATAGTATTCTATCTTTATTACAGTGTTAAATTGGTCTATTCCTATTGTCATGGAATATTATCCATCACCTATTGAGGTGAGATAACATTTGTCACTTGTTGAGGTAAAACATTGGTTGGCCCTTGATTACATATCCCCTATTGTTACATGCTTGAAGAATTAGATAGTTGAGGAGTGGGAGTAACTTATTATGGTTTGAAAGTAAGCACTCCTACCCCCTATTATTGTGAACCACTTGTGGTATTAGCTAGAGGCACTATTGTTGAGGGTTATTTGGCTCACCTTGGCCTAAATTGGAATACACTTGCATGTTTTTCACTATGTTTAGCATGTGATCATGAGTAGAGGCCATAGTCCCTTCCTTAATGAATGGGATATTAAACATGTCCCCACCAAATTACTTTGGTAAAATGGGTCCACACCCAAATTATCATGACTTAAGGAATCAATTGTTACTCTTGTTAAATAAGTTAATTCTATGAGTGAAGCATTCGATATAGCTATGGCATCAAAATTACATGCTAGATTTAGATAGATCTGATATGCTTGTTATATTTTCATGAGTTGGTTCTCCATGGGTCCATTTCCTTTTGAAATCATATTCAGATCTTGGTATGAAATCAACATGAGTACTTGAGGGTAACTAGTAGAAACATGTTCAATAATTTGGGTATAACATACATTTATAGGCACTCTAACTAGACTAGGTAGGTTTTCATGAGGTAAGTCTTCCAAAAACTTGGCCCCTACCTCTACAACTCTAACTAAAACTTCAACCTTACTTTTAATCAAGTGATGATCAAACAAGTATGGGTCATAGGTTGATGACATGGTAAAATAGTAAGGTTGTTGTTGAACTTATTTGATAGATAGCACACTAACAAGGTATTGAGAATTTTTTTTGGTCCTAACCTAGATAAGGAGGTGTATTAACTAGGTATTGTGCTAATGGATATTGGCCTTGTTCTATATATTGAATAGTATAAGAAGGATAGGGATCCATCTCACAAACTACATCATCACCATATAGGTCTTGAACAAAGGCATCATTCATGACTCAATTTTTGTAATCTAGATTGTACATAGTTCCACGACATCTGTGGTGAGGCATATCCAAATTCACAACTAACCTCTCATGAATAAAAGGTCTAGAGTTCTCAAAAATCTTGGAACTTGGTCTAAATGGAAAATGGTCAATGCTTGGTATGTCTAGAAACTTGGTCTAAATGGAAAACCTGGTCGATTGGTCTAAACATGGCTTCAAAATGGATCTCTTCTCCAAAATGGTAAGCTTAGTCTCAAATATCTCCAAGGTCTAATGTCTTACACATAAATGGTTAAAGTAAAGGTAAATTTAAATCCTAGTTTTGGCAAAGTGTTTTGAACAAATCTAATCTAAGTCTAAAAATAAAAAATGGTGTTAGGTATTTGGAAATAAGGCACAAAGCTAGACTCAAAAGGTATGAACAAAATCTAAAAATTTAGGTAAATTTTAGCTATTTGGAAATCAAGCATAAAGATAAACTTCAAAACAACTAGGTCAAAAACTAAAAGGCACATACTAGGTCTTTGGAAATAAATCACAAATCTAGACTTGAAAAAAAATAGATTTGAAAACTAAAAGATAAATTCTAAGTCTTTAGAAACAAGGCAAAAATCTAGACTTTTAACAAACTTGGTCAAGGTAATAAGCTATAAGGAAATTAATATAACTCTAAAATGATTCAAATCACTTGAACTCGATCTAGGTACATAGATTCACAAACAAACTTGACCTTTAGTATAAGACATTCACCCTAGGAACACCTATAAAAATAATTGGGAAATTCAATCTCAAGTAAGCAAAAATAAGCACAATTAGTAAATAATTCAAGCCCAAGCGATAATCAAGACTCAAATGTAAAACAACTGCATTTAAGTTTTACTTAAAAAGAGAGTTTTGACCTTAGTTCAAGGCAATAAATAGACTCAAGGCACATGAAAAATAGACCACTTCCTAAATATGTAAAAAAGATACTCAAAGAAAACAAGGAATTAGTCCAAGTTACACAATCTAAAAGTAAGAGGTAAACACCCAAGATAAAATTACACAATGCATAGGTATAAACCACTCACTCTTTGAATCTAAATTTCAAAAGACAAATTTTGAACTTGGTTTAGAAGAATTGGGTACTCAAATAGACATCATTCTAGACCTAAATGGATATCATAATTATACCAATTATATACCAAAGGCGTACATGGTTTTGAACTCAAATTTGACATAAGGCAAAGGTTTTGAAACAATACGAGCAGCATAACAACACTATCTCACTCAAAAGTTATGACAATGTTTTTTTTTTTTTTGAAACTTTAAGGCAAAAACATGGGAAGAAATGGGAAGTATAATAGTTACCTATTTAAAAAAGTGACACTCACACACAAATGTTTTGACAAATTTTAAGGCAAAGGTGTGGTATCAAATTGACAGAATAACACCTATTAGGCTAAATTGGTGTACAAACATGTGATTATTTTTGGACTTATTTTGACATGATAATAGAGATAATTTTAGTCTAAAAAAACATGAAATGTAAATCAAATAAAAATAAAATTAGCACACATGGCTCATCCTATTCCCTATAACTGATACAGGTGTGTGTAGATTTAGCTAAAGTTTCCACCAATATACCAATGCTTGTGAGGAATTAATTGTTAATCTAAAAAAGAAAGTACAAGTGTAAGTAGAGTTTTTTACACCCCCTCTATCTCTCAAGCATTGGTACATGGAATGAACTTATATTGAGGAACACTCATTATTTGGCATGAAATTCCATGGCAAGTGGGTATTTGTCTAAAATCTAAATTTTTGAGTGTTCTAGATGGTCCCAAGTGTGGCTAATACAAGGGGTGTAATCATGCCAATTGGGTTCATACAAACTAGCTTACTATACAAGGGTCTATTCCTTTGTATAATGGCTCCATATTTGTACTTATTAGTGGAATATGAAGTTTAGCCACACCTAACCTAGGTTTTTATGAGGATTAGAAAGGCTAGACTTTCAGCCCCCTAGCAATCCTAGTATCACATGCCCTAATTTATATACCCCATCATAGAGAGCAGTTGGTCTGTTGTTGGGAGATGAATCCCCAGGTCCACACACCCCTAAAGAACTCATGTGGAGGATATGAACTCTTGAACACAATCCAAGTGCATAAAAATAAATAAATTAAAAGGGAAAGATTTTAGAGGTCACTTTTGAATCACCCAAGTCACTCAGAGCTTGGGGAGAGGATACACAACTTTATTTCTGATATGTTTTTACAAACAAATGTAATAAACTAAACATTTTTTATTACCCAAGTTCTTTAAAGGGTGCAAGGGGAGAGTATACACACTTTAGTTTGTATTTTTCCAAAATAAAAAGAATTTAATCTAAGTGTTTAAAAATAGCAAACAAAAATAAAAAAAGCTATGAGGAGCTCTAACTAAAAATGTAGTTTTATTTTATCATCAAATAGAAATGTTTATGAATTTTTTGGCCCCGTGTCCCTATTTTCACTTGTAAAATATTTTAAAACACTAAAAAAAAATTGAGTGAATTTTAAAACACCTTAAGAAAATATGAATGTATTTTCAACCTTTGTAAACTTGGATTGTGCAAAAATGAAAAATTATTTAAAAAGCATTCAAAATTCTTCTCCCTTGGCTTATTTTCCTACAAACAAGTTAGGGTATTGATTTGTGTTTAATCTAATATTATATTCCTATAATTTATCCCAATCAAAAACACAAATTTCAACTCTCAATTTTAAAAAATAAAATAAAAACATGGAGAATCGTTGACTATTTTGTCAATCATGGTTAACTCTAACAATCGTGCACGATTCCATTTGTGATCATGCACAATTCTACTAACCATGGTTGATTTTGATGATTTTTCATGATTCTACTTGTGATCATTGATGATTTTACCGATCATGCATGATTTTGGTGATCATGGTTAATTCTAAAACCACACCAAAAACAAACATGTTTTGACATAAAAATGGTCAAAAAACAATGTTTTAAATTCAAAATTTCTCACTACCCTATAAGAATAATGTTAGATAGGTAATAAATAGAATATTAGGTACTAATAAATGTAAGAAAAACTTGATTTTTACTACATTTATAGCTTCTAATTTGACTGTGTTTTTTTATTGATGCAGATATTGTTGATGATTCTTCTAATCATAGTTGATTTTGTCGATCAACTATGATTCTTTAGTCATTACCAATCCCTATGACTCATCTGAGAGTTCAAACTGCTTTAATTTTTGGCAATTTATTCAAAAAAATTACATGAAAACAATTACTAAAAAGTAGCTAGAAGAGCTTTGTGGGGTGTGGGTCCCATCAAGTGTGCCATTAAGTGATCAATAGGAATCCAAGAGCAGAGATTAATATCATATTAGTATGATCAAAATCGATCAAAAACACACTAATAATACTTACACCTATAGCATAAACACTCTAGGAGCAAGACAATAATACAAGTAACTACCAAAAGAAGATAAAACAAATAATATTTACCTTACTTGAGAGCAAGAGTTATATGTTAGCCATGAATTGATGTGCTTAGTTGTGTAATCAAATAATGTTTGACAATGTTGATCTTTGCACCACCTCTCCTTATCACCTTGGTAATGTTGGGCTTGGATTTGGCTTTGGTTTGGATTGGCTTAACAAATAGGCATGATAACACTATACCAAAGGAGCTTTTTGAAGGTATTTTAGCATAATAATCTTACACAAAATAAGCTTGTTGAATAATGGGTGAAGCCTTATATTTATAGCCTTTCAGACTAACCCTAGTTGAGTTAAGGATGGAATAAGTAATTAATATTTAAGATAGAGATCCCTTTTATTAATAATGGATCTCCATTTTTAAATTTAAGGTTTTAGGGAAGATATTTTCAATTCCTTGACTTTGAAGATGATGACATCATCATGATCTCATTTTTCTTGAAATTTTCTTTTTTAAAAATTCATTTTCACTAATTACACATGGAAATTTCACTTAAATATTTAATTTGATTTGCTTAGTTAATTCACTTTGCTTAGCATTTTTGTACTTTAGGAATTGTTTAAGTGCCTTGCTTAATGGGTCCAAAGGCCAATCTAAGAATTTTCTAAGTCATAAATTGACTCAAGATGAATATATGATAGGTTACTATTATCTACATGATAATATCCCAAATAGGGATGTCTTAACATGATTATGATCACTAATGTCTGATATGCAGATAAAATTGGGACATTCAATGATTCCTAAGCTTAATTTCAAATATTTGGAAGAAATCAATCTAAAGTCTGGTTGGAACATAGTTGTGGCCAAAATAGGTTGTCTACAACTAACACCTCATGAATCCATGAGTAGCATTCCCCTCTCTTCTTGATCTACCACATGATCAGTGACCATTGATACAATATCCTATGTGTACCCTTGTTCCTCACTAATCAAGAGGAAAGGATATTAATGATACCCTTCTTTAGATTGGGAATTTATAAATCCTCAACCTAAGAAAGTATCACCTCTCACCCACATCAGGTGTGTAGGGGTCTCCAAAGTGATATGTCTAGATATAGGCCTTGTTGTCACCAAATAATGCACCCTATAATAAGTTGTTCAAGCTGTTTCCATATTTAGGCAACATGGGAACATTTCTAGGTATGTGGGTCTACCTATATTATAAATGAGCCTCTAAATTTAAGGGTTAGCTCCTTGAATGTATCTTTAAATGCTCTTAACTATGATAACTAGTTACTTATGGGGGAAAGAGTTAGAGATTACATGAATTGAACCTAATCTAAAGGAGGTGATGCACTAAATGTTCAAAGATCCACCCTCAAGATTCAACTCATTATCACACTAATAGACTATAAATAGAACTAATGTAGTGTCTACAATGGTTTCCAAGAAATAATGCTTCACTTAGAGGTCAATTTTATGGACTTAGGCTAAAGGTAAATGAGGGTAAGGATTGATTAGAATCCATTATAGTAAATTATCCACTCTATACCTAAGACATCAACATTAATACATGTTATATGACCTGGAAAAAAAGTTTATTATCACTTAAGTTGAACTTGGACCTGCAAATATGAAACAAATACAAAACACTAAGCACAAATTAGTAAATAATTGTAAAATTCTCTATTCATTACTCTATGAGGTGTAGAATACAATTTTTGGTAGAGTCTCATCATACCACCCTAATGGATGATTAACAATAGCTCCAAGCCTATATTTATAGAAAAAAAAGGCTTATAGAGAAATATTTTAGCACTAAAAGAGGAATCAATGAGCGCAACTCTATTTTAACCATAGTTACAACTACCTTTGTATTTATGTTCATTCAAGCTTCTTGATTGATTTGAGTTATTTCAAATGGCTACATAGTTACATTATTCCCTCATTGATGCTCCCTAATGGTTGTAATAGTAGGATTAAGTTATTCTAAGCTAGGTCCTAGCATAAATGCATTTATAACCATTAGATTAATCTACTATAGCTTTGTCCTATTATTGACGTAGTGGATTGTACCCAGGGCAGGAGGCCTAGCTCCTGCCTTCCACATGCAATAATGGAAACTCCCCTCTCACTTGTGGGACTGGCGAAGTTGGAGGGGAGAGTCTCTAGGTAATGGCTATCTCCCTTTAATGCATCTAAGTTGTTCCAATGAGTTCTAATACATATATATATATATATATATATAGATATATAATGGGGGGATGAAAAGGGAGAAGGATTACAGGAAAACAAAGTGACTCTAAAAGAGGTGATGCTCCAAATTATTCAACCTACTCACACTGACACTCTAAACCATACAAACACATACGTACACTTCAACTGGTAAATAGACTAGACTACATGAAGTTTAAAGGGAGGCTTTAATGGAACACACAAAAAATAGAGACTCACCATAGGTGTTATGAAAGGGACACACTATATAGTAGACTCTTCTATCTCTATGCTTCCAGGCACAACTCTTCTTGTCACCTGTAGGAATGGCACCTTATAGACACTAGGTGTGTTGGTGTTAAACCTATGGAAGCATTAAGAAGCAATGACTAAACACAAAACTAACACTCAGACATACACAAAGATATCTAACTAGAATAGAGATAAAAATGTGTTTATTGATTTCAGGTAAAAACCCGCTAGGGCTTTGCCTTACAAATGTGAAAGATCCTTTTTCAAATGACAAGTCTACAATATAAAGAGGAAAGAAGGGGGCCTTTTGGTGCCCTTTTTACAAATGACCCATATGCACTCTGATCATTGGGAAGAGCAAGCTGCTTAAACATTTTATGAGAATTTATGAGCCGCGCCATTTGTCTGCTTGTAAGATCGCTCCTTCAAGGCAATTATGTAGCTTGTCTGCTCATTAATGCAAAATGAAGAAAAATGGGTCACACTGTTAGCCATTTTCACCTCCCAATGATTAATTTGCAAACACTTTATCACTTATTAGAGTAACTTCTTGAATTGGTGCCTCCCTTTGCCACTTGGACTATCTACCTATTCCTAAACTTGACACTTTTCTCTCTTTGTTCTCTGGGCTCTTTTCAGTTGGTGCTTAGGCAATTTAAAGGCAAATGTCTATTTCACCATCTTAAATTTAACATTTGTGCACCCATCATCATTTGAAAAATAATGGCTAATCTATCTTCTTAATGTTGACAGCTTCTAGGACGTCACTATCCTTGGCAAATTCCTTCGAGCCTTTTCTTTTGACTTGTCCTTTGTTTTGGACCCTCTCGAAGGGGAAGTGTCCCTTCAGCTCTAGAGAGATGCCCTTCATTTGGCCAGCTAAGAGCCCCTGGCAAGGGTGCATGCCATTCAGTGGCCTTTGTCTCTTCAACCTTTTCTATGGGGTTTTCTATGAGCTTTTTTCCCATAGACAAAAAGTCCATGAGAATTGGCTGCTTTGATTTCCCCAGGTCCTTTTGAGCTCGCATCCTTCCTTCAAATTCCTTCAGACTTTTTATCTGAAGGAATTCCTTCAAACAAAAAGTCTGAAAGAATTCAAAGCCTTAAGACTTTTTATGCATTTTTGAAATCCTTTAGCTACCTTTGAAGTGCTCCTTACCCTCCACAAGGGCTTTTAAACTCAAAACTACCCTCTACAAGGGCACTTGCCCTTTGGGAGGCTTGAACCTTTTACATTGAACTACTCCTTTAAACTAACCATTGAACTAATCCATTGAACTAGTTCAATGATTCAAACATTTGTTAAAATAAGGCATCAAACCATTTGATTGAACTTATCGATGAACTTTGCATTGAACTTTGCCGATGAACTTTAATATTGAACCAAAAATGTTGAACCAATGCATTGAACCAAGCTGATGAACTGACTGAGTGAACCAAGTGATTGAACCATCCAATTAAACTAAAACATTGAACCAAGGTGTTGAACTAATGCATTGAACCAAGCCATTGAACCATTTGATTAAACCAAAGTGATGAACTTTGCCAATTGAACCACGGTGTTGAACCAAAGTGATGAACTCATTGATTGAACCAAGGAGTTGAACTGAGGCATTGAACTGAAGTGATGAACTTGCCAATTAAACTGAGGCATTGAACTAAGGCATTAAACTGGTTTAATGGTTCAATGGTTCAAATATTCCAACCTTCCTTGTGAATTTCTTCAAATAAGAGCCCAAAAAAGCCTTATAAAACCCAACACTCTCTGAACTGATTCTTCATGTGCCAAAAGACTAACCTGTAGAGTCCATATAAATTCTTGGACTTGTGCAAAATCAAAAAATGAATTGGCCTAGAACAAGGGAAGAAGGGGACTAATTTTTGGCCTATTAGGCAAAAAATGGTCAACAAATTGGCAACTCCCAGGGGAAGCATGCCTGCTATGCTCAAAAGCCAGTTGCCTCAAAATCCATTGGGCATGGAGTCAGATTATAATTTAAAGATCAGTAATAGCTTTGATAAATTCTAGAACCAATCATGAAGATTTACCTCAAAAGGAAATGAAAACACACATAAAGCTAAGAAAACTACTAAAATGTGTAGACAACACTTAGGGAAAATAGGAGAAAAGCAAGGGAAATATATACATGATGAAAAGGGACTCAATAGTAGTGCTTAAGATGTATCCCATTGACTGGGATATATAGTTCTTCACCATCCAACCTAGAGAGTTAGAATGCATTATGCTACTTGCACTAAGTGATTACGTATGGGCCACTCCATAGGGCATCAAACTTCACATGCTTTCCAGGCTTAGCTTGGTCCTCATCCCATTTCAAAATAATGTCTCCTTCAAAGAAACCTCTTGATGAAGATTTCTTGTCAAAGTGTCTCTTCATTTGTTGTTGATAGCTGGTCATAAAAGCCATAGCCTGGTCCCTTGTCTCTTGGAGTTCCATCAGCTCACATAGCCTAACCTCCATGTTATTTCCTTCTTCTAATTGTAGCTGGCGAGTGAGGTCCAAGGCTAGCAACTCGAGTGAAATGGGAAGCCTAGCTTCCCTTCTATAGATGAGCATGTATGGTGAGTTGCCAATTGCCCTCTTTGGGGTGACCCTATCTGCCCACAAGGCTATTTTCAACTTGTCATGCCAAGTCCTCTGATTTTCCTCCATGGTTCGCTTGATGATCCTAATCAAGTTATTATTTGTAGACTCAGCCAATCCATTCCCCTATGGGTAGTAATTGGATGAAGTGCTGAGATATATACCATATCTCAGCACCATTCACTTGTTTTGGTTCCCAAAAAAGCTAACGGATTATCTGAGATTATGGTTGCTAGAACCCTGAACCTTACCACTAGGTCCTCATAAAAATCCAAGACTTCACATTCATTAGCCTCCTTCAGAGCAATAGCCTCTAGCCCATCTTGTGAAATAATTTGTGGTGGTCAAGACCCACTTGTGTCTAGCACTGGAGGGAGGATTAATCATCTCTATGAAGTCCAAGCCCCATTGCATGAATGGATGCTCCACCTAAATAGGATATAAAGGCATGGCATCCAACTATTTTTTCCATTCAAAAAGCATGCACTTTTGGCACTTTCATACCTAGGCATGGGTGTCCCTGAAAAGAGTAGGCTAGAAATAGCCAACTCTCATTATTCTTATTGTAGTAGCCCTAGGAGCAAAATGACCACCAGTTGGTCCATCATGGAACTCAAATAACACCTTGTTGGCCTGACTTGAGTCTAAGCATCTTAAAAACACTCTTGAGAGATCCCTTCTGAATAGCACTCCATCAATCAAGGCATAAGGGAGACACTGGAGTCTAAAATACCTTCTCTTGGTCCTATCAAGTGAGTGCGGGCACTCACTAGTGAGAAAGAAATGCCTCACGTCTGATGTCTAATCCTTCATGATAGTTGGTTCTTCTACTATAGTTGCATCATGGATTAGTAGACTATCCTCCTTTTGCTGCTTAAAGAGTGAGGTGTTCACACAGGCCTCTCCCTCTTACCAGTTTGGTGATCTTGATATCTACATCATATTCCATCATCTTAGTGATCCACCCTACTCTCTTCTCATTTAAGTCTTGGTTGATCAAGAAATATTTGATGCCAGGATGTGGAACCATGAGGTGGATTTTGCTATTGGATAGCATGTGTCTGAATTTCTTTAGACTCTGTATGATCACCAAGACTTGCTTTTCCACATATGTGTATCTGACTTCAAAACCTTCTAGGCCTCAGCTAAAAAATGCAATTGGCTACTCAAGGTTATCATCACTTACTTGGGTAAGCATGGAAAATATTACCTCTTCATTATCGAAGGTGTAGAGGTTGAAATCTTTGGTGAAGTCAGGGCTGATCAAAGTAGAAGCTCAGGCTATGGCCTACTTGATTTCCTCAAAATTGTCCTTTCTTTGTGTTGTCCATGTGAACTCCTCACCCTTCCTCAGCATAGAGGTCAAAGGCTTGACCATCCCCACAAAATTTGGGATAAATCTCTATATGAAATTTATCTTGCTGAAGAAGATTTGCAGGCCTTTCTTGTGCTTAGGCAAGGACAGCTCTAGGATGGAGTGAACTCTCTCTAGATCAATAGTCAGGCCTTCCAAAGAAACAATGTGACCAAAGAGCTTTCCCTCATGGACAGTGAACATGCATTTCTTAGGATTGAGAGATATACCAAACTCTCTACACCTCTTAAAGATTTTCCTGAGGTGTTTCATGTGTTGGCTCACTTCCTTGGAGAAAACTATCACATCATCAAGATATACTAGCACAATATTATTTATCAAGCCTTGAAAGGCCATGTCCATGGCTTGTTAGAAAGTGGCACTAGCATTAGATAGTCTGAAAGGCATTTTCCTATAAGCAAATGTTCCCCACTTGGTTGTGAAGGCTATCTTGTGCTAGTCATAGTCTTGCACCAAAATCTGGTTGTATCCTGAATACCCATCTAGGAGGGAGAAATGCTCATTGCCTATCACCATATGAAGGATCTACTCCATGCTTGGGAGAGGATAATAGTCTTTTAAAGAGACTCTGTTGATGTCTCTAAAATTGATGTACAGTCTGATCTCCCCATTCTTTTTCCAGATAGGAATAAGATTGGCCAGCCAAGAATAGTGTTTGATTACAAATATTATCCTAGACTCAATCAATTTGGTGAGCTCTTTGCGCATGAGAGGCTCAATCATTGGGTTAACAGGCCTCTACTTCGACTTTATTGGTTTGGTACCTTCTTCTAGCTCAATGGTATGCTAGGAAAACTTGGGTCAAAACCCTTCAAATCATTATACTCCCAAGAGAAGATATCAACAAATTCTTGGCACAACAAGATGAAGGCCTGCCTTTTATGGTTCGTGCACACTTTCCCAAGTGCAAAACGCTTGTCCTTGAATATTTCCACCTTCTCATGGTGCTCCTACTTTGTTGCAATGCACACCTTGTCGCTTCTCAATTGGTCATCTCCATTGAAGATACTCTTTAGAGTGACCAAACCTTTAGGGAGCTTATTGTTCTTCAGCTGAACAATTTGGTTGCCATATTATTGTTGTAGCTTTGCCTAGTTTTTTGCAGTGAATTTCACTTCTTCTTGTAGGAAGAGTGTTATTTACTAATCACTATTGAAAACCTACTAGTTGGTGATGTTGTCAAGAACAGAGGACTGGATCACTACTTTCAAGTGATGTGAGTTGTGGTCTTGGCCTATTTCCTAAGGAATATCAAACTAGGCACCAACTGCTGCTAGGCTATCTACTTGCTTGCTCCATTCTCTAGGAATGGAGGTAATATTGAAAGTGAAGAAATTTTCCACTAAGTCCCATACCCTATGTTTTTAGGACTTCAGTAGATAATTCTTTGTCAAATTTTGGCCTCTTACTTGGTTGACAATCAGCTCACTGTCACCAAACACTTGCAGCTCTTTGATTCCTCTTCTCCTCGCCCACTCCAAACCATGGATGAGGGATTCATATTCCACAATATTACATGTGCAAGAAAATTGGAACTGAAAGGCTAAAAAATACCTCTCTTTTGAAGGAGAGACCAACACTACTCCGCCACCAGCTCCCAACTTACTTTTTGAACCATTGAAGAATAGTTACCATATACCTGACCTTTATTGACTAGCTTTCACTAGATTTGGTACAAAAGTACCTTCTTCATTCATGCAATAAATTTCAAGGCCCACCTCCTCTATGAATTTGTAAGGATCATGCTCAAAGTTGTCACTTCCTCATTCATCTAAGAGTAGGTTTGCAACTCCTTCAAGGGTAGAGGATGGAAACTGGTCTACTTGGAACTCTTCTTGGTCAATGATGGCATAACTAAAATTTTCTACCTTGAGCGAGTAAGGTTCCAGATGATCTCTATGAAGTGGTTTGGATTCAATCTTGACTTTAGTCCCATACTTGGTTCTAAAAACTAGATAAGACTAATTTACTACTAAGTAGCTGCCTATCTTGGATGTAAAATCCTTGGATAAGCGAATGGCAAAGTAAGGAGGGACATCCACCACTACCACATCATGAGGAATTGAGAAAGTCAAGCAAGTATACAGTGTCAAGCTCAAACCTCTAACCACCCCAATTGTCTTTGCTGGAGTTCCATCCAGCTGCAAGACTCCCTTGGTCATTACTTCATATTTCAAGCCCAGCTTGTCGGCTATGCATTTAGGCATCACTAAGGTGCTTGTTTTACTATCAATGATGTAATTATGCACCAAGAAATCTCTTTGACCAAGGACACATAAAAAGGAGGAACCTTTTCTTCTTTCTGAGCTAACCTGAGATGGAAGGCTATCCATTCATCATTAAAACATTATCAGCTTTTATTGGGATAGCTTGTTCATCTAGCTCATGCAATTCCTTTTGCAGCATGTCCTTTTGCCCTAGTATTGATAGTGAATCCCATAAGGAGATGTTCATGTGCAACTTCTTCATCTAGTCAACCACATGGACTCAAGGGTTGCCTTCCTTCAAAATTTCATTGGAATTATTTATAGCCTAAGGTGCAGGTTGAGGAGCTAAAGGTACAACTGACGGTCTAAAACTTGGGACTTTTCTATTTGCATGTGATGAAGAAGGTGTTGTTGATGTTTGGGTAGTAGCTTGAGTTTCTTCCATTACTCACCTTTTGAATCTTGTGTTGGCTGTAACACAGTTAGTCTGATTGTCTATAGCACCCACATAATTGACTGAATAGAATTCTCCTTCTAGATGATTCATGAGGGTAGAATCAGGCTGGGCTTGACTGTTGCTCGTGTTGGGTTGCATTAGAGCCTCAAAACCTTGGGAATGGGTGGCTACCTAATTTTCTTGCACATTTGGGCAATAACCCATCATTTCATTTATATAAATAGCCTATTCCTGACCATATCACATGGTTGAACAACTTGGTTTCTCTTGCACCAGATTGTTTTAAACGGGCACCATAACCTTAGATGATGAAGGGGTGCCTGGGTTGTAGCTTTGAAAAGGTCTGGTCTGAGTAAGCTAACCCTATCCTTGATTGTAATTTTGGAAAGGGGGTCTAGGAGCTTGACCATACTACTGGTATCCTTGGTTTGGTTAATTGATTTGAGCTTGTTACCTTTTAAGAGCCACAAGTTCATTTGACATACTTTGCAACAGACTCTTATCTTCATGAAGTTCATTAGATGGAGTAGCAGCTAGCTTTCCTATGCTATGAAAAAGAGCTAAGGTGGGAGCAGTAGTCTAGATTGGAGGTAGCATTTCAAGGAAAAGTGGCATAATGGGTCTAAGAGCTATCTTCCCAGCCTGCACTAAGCAATTTTTTGCTGCTATAGCTATGTCATAGGCGGTAGGTAGCACATGTCCTCCCATGGATTGTATCATAATAGTGATATCACTATTTAATGCTCTTAAGTAATACAAGAAAGCATAGCTAGGAATAGGTTTTACCAGAATGGGGATTCTATCCCATGTCTTTTGAAACCAAGCATTGAAATCCTACATGTATTCATGTGGGGCTCTTTTCATGGTAGTCAGCTGCTCGACAAATGTGAGGTGATCACTCTTTTCCCCAAAATAGTCTATCAAGTGAGTGCCCAATTCATTCCAAGAACTGATTGAATTTATAGTCAAAGTCCCATACTAGTCAAGATCTTTGCCCTTGAGAGACAATGCCAATAATCTAATTGCAATATTTTCCTCAGTGACATTGTGAATATTGCAGAGGTTAGCAATATTTCTGATGTGTTCAATGACTATAATGGGCCCCTCTCCATCAAAGGAAGACACACTTTTGAGGGCTACTCTTGTAATTGGGTTATAACATTGGAGATTCAAAGGACTCTAACCATGAAAAGTCACAAAGGGTAATGCCATAGCTATGATGGGATGTAACTGTGGCCTTGTTGTGTATGTGTTCTTTATAGCATATTTGGGAAAGTGGTTTGCTGAATAAGGATTGGTCCTCTCAAATCTTAGTCACTTTGTTGAGTTCAAAGGTAATTCAATAAATTCAAAAGGGACACCCTTAGAAGCAGACCATGTGGTGAATTTAGGCATAAGAAGTCAGACTGGTCTTTCACTAGAAAATGAAGTTCTTACTAGTGGAGTCACCAGATGCTAAAAATAGTTGATTTTGTTGTAATAGGACCAACACCAATCCTGAAACTTTACTGAGTGTAAAAAACTAGGTCCCACCGGGCATGCCAAAAACTATTAATGCAGTGGATTGCACCTGAGGCAGGAGGCTGAGCTCCTACCTTCCACACACAACAATGGAAACTCCCCTCTCACCTGTGGGACTAGCGAAGCTGGAGGAGAGAGTATCTAGGTAAGGGCTAGCTCCCTTTGATGCATCTGAGTTGTTCCAATGAGTTCTAATATATATATATATATATATATATATATATATATATATATAATGGGGGTAGATGAAAAGGGAGAAGGATTACAAGAAAATAAAGCTACTCTAAAAGAGGTGATGCACCAAATGATTTGACCTACTCACACTCACACTCTGAACCATACAAACATATATGTACACTTCAACTGGTAATGGACCAGACTATAGGAAGTTTAACAGGGATGGACCAGACTATAGGAAGTTTAACAAGGAGGCTTTAATGGATCACATAGAAAATAGAGACTCACCATAGGTGCTATGAAAGGGACACACTATATAGTAGACTCTTCTATCTTTGCGCTTCTAGGCATAGCTCTTCTTGTCACCTGTAGGAATGGCACCTTATAGACACTAGGTGTGTTGGTGTTAAACCTATGGAAGCATTAAGAAGAAATGACTAAACACAAAACTAACACTCAGACATACACAAAGATATCTAACCAGAATAGAGGTAAAAATGCGTTTATTGATTTTAAGTGAAAATTTTCTAGGGCTTTGCCTTACAAATGTGAAAGATCCTTTTTCAAATGACAAGTTTACAATATATAGAGGAAAGAAGGGGGCCTTTTGGCACCCTTTTTAAAAATGACCCATGTGCACTCTTATCACTGGGAAGAGCAAGCCGCTTAAACATTATATGAGAATCTATGAGCTATGCCATTTGTCTGCTTGCAAGACCACTCCTTCAAGGTGATTATGCGGCTCATCTGCTCATTAATGTGAAATGAATAAAAATAGGTCACATTGTTAGTCATTTGCACCTCCTAATGATCAATTCATAGACACTGTATCACCTACTGGAGTAACTTCTTGAATCAGCACCTCCCTTCACTGCTTGGACTATCTACCTATTCCTACACTTGGCACTTTTCTCTCTTTGTTCTCTGGGCTCTTTTCTGGTTGGCACTCAAGAAATTTAAAGGCAAATAGCTATTTCACTGTCTTAAATTTGATGTCCACACACCCATCATTGTTTGAAAAAAAATAGCTAATCTATCTTCTTAAAGTTGACAACTTCTAAGACGTCACTATCCTTGGCAAATTCCTTCGAGCCTTTTCTTTTGACTCGTCCTTTATTTTGGACCCTCCCAAAGGGGAAGTTCCCCTTCAGCGCTAGAGAGATGCCCTTCATTTGGCTAGTTGAGAGCCCCCCATAAGGGCACCTGCCCTTCAGCGGCCTTTGTCTCTTTGGCCTTTTTTGTGGGCTTTTTTGCAATCTTTTTTCTCGCAGACAAAAAGTCTATGAGAATTGGCTACTTTGATTTCCCTGAGTCCTTTTGAGCTCACGACCTTCCTCTAAATTCCTTAAAACTTTTTGTCTAAAGGAATTCCTTCAGACAAAAAGTTTGAAAGAATTCAAAGCCTTAAGACTTTCTGCAAATTTTTGAAATCCTTCAGCTGCCTTCGAAGTGCTTCCTACCCTCTGCAAGGGATTTTAAACTTAGAACTACCCTCTGCAAGGGCACTTGCCCTTTGGGAGGCTTGAACCTTTCGCATTGAACTGCTCTTTTGAACCAACCATTGAACCAATCCATTAAACCAATTCAATGGTTCAAACATTTGTTAAAACAAGGCATCAAACTGTTTGATTAAACCTACCGATGAACTTTGCATTGAGCTTTGCATTGAACTTTGCTAATGAACTTTAATATTGAACTAAAAATGTTGAACCAACACATTAAACCAAGTTGATGAACTGACTAAATGAACTGATTGATTAAACCATATGATTGAACCAAAACATTGAACCAAGGCATTGAACCAATGCATTAAACCATGCTGATGAACTATTTTATTGAACCAAAGTGACGAACTTTGCCGATTGAACCACGGTGTTGAACTAAAGTGATGAACTCACCGATTGAACCAAGGTGTTGAATTGAGGCATTAAACCAAAGTGATGAACTTGACAATTGAACCAAGGCATTTAACTAGTTCAATGGTTCAAAGATGCCAACTTTCCTTATGAATTTCTTCAAACAAGAGCTTGAAAAAGCCTTGTAAAACCCAGCACTCTCTAAATTGATTCTTCATGTGCCAAAAGACTAACCTACAGAGTCCGTAGAAATTCTTGGACTTGTGCAAAATCAAAAAATGAATTTCCCTAAAATAACAAGGGAAGAAGGGGACCAATTTTTGGCTTGTTGGGCAAAAAATGGTCAACACCTATGCTAACCACTCTTCATTAGTTCATCATGGCATTCAAAAGTGGAGAGAAGGGTCCTTTTCATATAATTGGTCTTGGAGATGAAAATATTAGGGTTTATGTGTATGCCTTCATGACATCCTTTGAAATGATATCTCTTAATCAAATCGGATCATGCTCAAACTTGTCCCCATGTTCATAGGTCCACTATAGATGAAAAACTAATCTCAGACTATTGATTTTCCTATAGTCATTATGTCAATCCATATCTATAGACTATATATCCCCATTTATTGATTATATTAGGTACAAAATAGACCCATTATATCTTTTTGGTAACTGAGAGTTCACCATATGTACATATATTTCTTTTGAAAAAGGTGAACACAGTCATAGAATGAACCCTACATGACACAAACCCTCAAGCCAGAAGTCTATATTAAACTTTAATGGTAGTTATTTTATTTTATTTAACTTGACTCCATCAATGTGTCCCTTTAATGGAATTAAATTGAGTTCCAATGGTGATGGGATGACCCCTACACAACCTTATTTACCTTGGTCAAAAATTGCTCCTTTGGTTTGACTTTGACCATCAAAAATTACTTAGGCTAATCAAAATCCTCTAACCTATCTTTATTCTCATTGACCTCATAAATCCTCACTATTAGATATTGAATTTTTGACCTCCTACTCACCATTAATTTCCTTGGTATGAATGGATGTAGTTCATTTATTTCCTACCACAAAGATCCTTTAACATGTTGACTTTCATTCACTCCATTGGATCAAGATATATGAGTGAATGTTAGTTGTAGATCTCATTGAGCCCACTTTCCTATCAATTGAGCTCCTATCATTAGATCATTGGTATAATTGAACATTGATAATTGATCTATATTGGAACCACTTTCCTATAAATGATCATGCACCATTAGATCATCTATTCAATGAACCTGTACCATAAGATCTTGTCCAACTTATAGCTCTTTAAAGGGCTTTAACCTAGGGACATTTTAATGTGTTTAACCCTAGCTCGACCCATTAGACCTCATGTAAGTATTTGATATCATGTGAGCCACTATATATTGATCAAATTTAAAAAATTTAAGGAATTTTGAACCCAAATGGTTACTTTACAGAGTTCAAAATTGATGTTAGAATGAACATCTTATGTTGCAGGTCTAACTTTGAATGCTCATAAATTGAGTTAGGAAGCTCATGCAAACTTGAAACTTGGAGAGAATTTTCCTACCATGAATAAATCTATGACAATGTAACCTTTTAGATTTTTAGGATTTCTAAGTGAACTTATCAAATGCACAAGTAAGCTGGTCCATTCATTTATGGATGATGTCCTAGTGATAGCCTAATTCACTTAAGCTTTTGCTTGAGCTACTACTTGATCTTTGAAATATTGAATGAAATTATTGAGGCCTATGCAAATTATTTCCATGGTCTTAGATATTTTAACACCATGAAAACCTACCACTTGCATAAATGACTCTAAAATGACCCTTAAGACACCAAATGAAACAAAAATTAAACTAGACTATAACCCAAGCTAGAATGGCATATGAAATGACATCAAATGATCTAAAACATACCATATGACATTATAAAAATCCCCTATACAAGATTTTGAATATAGGGGGTTGACACATTTTGGCCTATGGTAAAAATGGTCAATATTCTTGGTGATTTCCCAAGGGTGGTATGGTTTTTATGCCATGAATAGTTACCTAATCCTGTCCATTGGGTTACGAAGTCACAAGTATGTAGGTTTGACATATAAAATGCCTTGAAAACACACCAAACAAAAAAAAACAAGAACAAGACATCAAGTAAGAAACACACATGTGCTTCATGAGTACTTATGGAACACAACACAACAAGAAATGAAACACACACCTAATCTAATATTTACAAAACTGACCTTCAATTCTCAATGGCAGGGTTTCAAATGTATCCCATTCATAAGGATAGGCAAGTCTTCTCCATTCATCCTTGATAACTAAAAAGAGTTTTTTTTCTTACACTTGATGATGGCATATGGTCCACTCCATAGGGTATCAAATTTGATATGTCTCCCTAGTTTTGATCTATCTTCATCCCATTTCAATACCATGTCACCTTCTTGAAACTATCTTGGATTTTTCTTCTTTTCAAAAGATCTCTTCATTAGTACTTGGTGATGCTCCATAGCTTGATGAGATTTATCTCTAGTCTCTTGCAACTCGATTAATTCTGTCAATCTCACCTCTATTAGGGTATTCTCAATCAACTCTAGTTGATGTGCTAACTCTAAAGTAGGAATATTTTGAGAGATAAAAAAACCTATATTCCCTTCCATATACAAGCACAAAGGGATAATTATCTATTGACCTATTGGGCATTATCCTGTCAACCCATAAGGATATCTTCAATTTGGTGTGCCAAGATCTTTGGTTATGTTCCAAGGTTCTCTTGATGATTCTGATTATATTCTTGTTAGTAGATTCAACCAACCCATTACCTCTAAGGTAATATTTAGATGAATTGCTCAAGAATATACCATTACTATTTTTCCAATCAATTGTCTTGGCACCCATAAAAGTAAGAGCATTGTCTAAAATAATAGTAGGAGTGCCAAACCTTATGATGATACTCTCATATAAATATAATATAGCACTCTCATTAGCTTCCTTCAATGCTACTACCTTAACCTAACTTGTAAAGTAATTAGTTATTGTGAGTATCCATGTATGACCAACATTTGATGGGGGGTTTATCACACCAATAAAATCAAGACCCCATTGCATGAAAGGTTGGTTTACTTGCATTGGCTTTAAAATAAGAACTACAAGCTTATGTTTTCTTATAAAGAAAGCACATTGTCCACACCTTCTCACTCAAGCATGGAAATATTTGAAGAGCCTAGGCCAATAATAACCTTCCCTCATGATCTTGGAAGTTGTGGTTCTTAGAGATAAATGACCTCTTACTGTCCCATCATGAAACTTCTCAAGAAACACTTGAAACTAATCATTATCAATGCATCTCAATAGCACACCATTAATTTCTCTTCTAAATATCACACCATTCATAAGACAAAAGGGAATATATTTCAACCTAAAATATCTCCTTTGTGATCTGTTCATACCATTAGTATACTCACTATTTTGAATAAATATAATCACATCCTATGTCTAACTTTGTCAAGGCAATGAACCAACTGATTTGGAACAATCATGATTGACTAGAGCCTCTTCCTTTGACTCATTAATATTTGAAGATATATTATCACAAAGGCATTTACCCCTTATCAATTTTTTCACCTTAATATCAACATCATAATCCATTATTTTAATGATCCACCCTGCCCTCTTTTCACTAAGATCTTTTCTCAAGAGAAACTCTTTGATACTAGGATGAGAAACCATAACATGAATCCTATTATTTTAAACCATATGTTTGAACTTATTTATTCCCCTTACAACATAAAGGAATATTATTTCTCCACAAAGGTGTACTTGACTTCATAATCTTCTAAACCTTGACTAAATAATGTGATTGGCTACTCCACACCCTTATCATTTTTTTTACATTAGCATGGTTGAGATAGTATCAAGGTTAGTAAATGAATAAAAAAAGAAGTATGTAGTAAAATTAGGATTCACAAGAGTAAGATCTTCTGTAATTTATTTTTTTATGGCTTCAAAACTCTCTTACCTTGTTTGGTCTAGGAAAAGACTTAGTTCTTCTTGAACATTAGGTTTCACTAAAAATGCAAAACTAAGTATGAAACTTCTTAAAATTTTATCTTGCCTAAGAAAATTTGAAAACCTTTCTTATTCAAGTGTAATGATAAGCCTAAGATATCATATATTCTTCTAGGATCAATAGTCAAACCATCATTAGAAATGATATGTCCTAAGATCTTACCTTCATGAACAACAAAGATGCACTTATTAGGATTAAGAGCTACTCTATATTGCCTAAATCTTTCAAACAATTATCTCAAGTGTTGCATGTGTTCATTAGCATATTTAGAAAACATTGTTTTATCATCTAGATAAACTAATAGCATCTCATTAATCAAACCTTTGAAGGCTATGTCCATTGCTCTTTGAAATGTGGCACCAATATTAGATAGACCAAAGGGTATCTTCCTATAAGTAAAAATACCCCATTTAGTAGTGAAGGTTGTATTAAACTAATCATCCTTACTAACTAAATTATGATTATACCCTGAATATCTATCTAGAAGAGAAAAATGTTGAGTACCTGAAACCATTTTCAAAATCTACTTCATTGAGGGTAAACAAATAATGATCTTTGAGTGACACTCTATTAATATCTCTAAAGTCTTAACAAAGTATTATCTCACCATTATTATTCCTAATAGGCACAAGGTTATCTACCCATGTTGAATTCTTGATGGTAAAGATTATCTCAAATTCAAAGAGTTTGGTAAGCTCTAACCTCATGAGTTGCTCAACCTTGGGGTTGATGGGTCTTTGCTTCTATCTAATTAGTTTGATTCCAGGTTCCAACTCAATGGTATGGTGTGCTAGGCTAGGTTCAAATTATTTTATATCCTTATATTCCAAAGAAAATATATCATGAAACTCTATACATAGCTCAATCAATGCTTGCTTCTATAATGTGGAACATACCTTGCCTAGTTTGAGGAGTTTGTCTTTGAAGATCAAGACTCTTTCATAATTCCCCTCTTTTGGAGACATTATCACTTTATCCTTCTTAATTTTATCATTCTTATTGAATATGATTTATAATTTCACCAAAACCTTAGGTATATTATTAGTTCTACTTACACAATCTTATCACCTAACTATTCTTGGAACCAAGATTGATTCCTTGAAGAAAACTCAGACTCATTTTGCAAGAATCATGTAATGTGTTTGTCACTATAAAACACTTGACAAGAAATTTCATGATTAGGTACATAAGATCTGATAATTATATTAATATAAGACTATTTTCCATCCTATGTTATGGCAATTGGAGTATCAAATTGAGCCCTTATGGTATCTAGTCTATCAGCATGACTATTTTTCTCCCTTGGAACTAATTGAATATTGAATGCATTCAAGTCTTCAAGAAAATAAAATACCCTATACTTGTATTACTTAATCAAAGGGATATTTTTAGCAACCACATTCCTCACCTGATACACAACCAATTCATTATCTCTATATACTTACAAGTTGTTGATTCTTTTTCTCCTTGCCTATTGAAGGCCATGAATCAAACTTTCGTACTCAGCCACATTAAAAGTACAAATGAAATGAAATTTATATGAAGAATAACAATTTTTTTCATATGGGGAGACTAACATAACACCAACTCTTGCACTAACTTTACTTCTTAAACCATCAAAAAACATCTTCCACATCTCATCATTTTCACTCTCTTCCTTTGCAAGTAGAGGTATTGGTACTCCTTCATGTATACAATACACTTCTAAATTAGTTTCCTCCAAAAAATTAATAGGGATCATGATCATAATTATTAATTCCATATTAATCAAGAAATAAATATAAAATACCCTCAAGCTTGGAAGAAATGACATCATCTACAATAGAGTCATTTTCTTCATGGGCCACATAATTTAGATTGAAACTTGTCTCAATGTAAGGCTCAATATGAAACCTTATAAAGGTTTGTGTCCTAATTATCACTTGGCCCCATACCTTATTTTAAAGGCTAATAAATACCAATCAGCTAAGATATATCCACCTATCTTGGTTTTGAAGTCCTTTGATAGGCAGATTGCAAAGTGGGATGGGAGATCAACCACAACTATGTCTTGCAAGATAGGAAAAGTAAGAAAAACATGCAAGAAGACCTTAAATAATTTTATCACTCATACTATCTTGTTAGGTGTAACATCTAATTTAAGGACCCCTTTTCTATTTGGATCATATTTTAGGCCTAACTTTTCAACTAAAACTTTGGGCATGACAGAAGTAGAAGCTCCACTATCGACTATGTAATTATGTACCAACTTGTCACCTAAAATGAGGGTGAGGTAAAATGGTGGAGGTTTATTATAGTTATTATATGGTTAAACAATTTTACTAGGATAATTTTCAATAATAACATGGCCATGACTTTGGTTTGAGGGCGAGACATTAGCAGGGATAGTAAATAATTGCTTTTGTAGGAGTTATTTTTTACCACACATATGAAGAACATCCCAAAGAAAAATGGATGTTTTAGAGTTATTAAAATAATATAAAATGTTTAAATAATCCATACCTACTTTATCTTGGGCTCTTTAAGGTAGATAATTATTTAGAACTTGAGGAATAGGAGCAGACCTTACCATATTTTGATTTGATGATGTATAATTTTTTGGAACTATCACACTTGCAATTATGTCTTATTACCTTGTAGAAGGATTGGTTGAGCTTATGGGAATGCTAATTCTACCTCCTATATCCTTCTTCTTGGCCATTTTATTGTCTATGATAAAGGCTACTTGATTTAGCATGAAAATGTCTTCAACCAAAAAATTGGTGAAGATCTCTCCTTGAGGTTGCTAATCCTCATTAACTTACTTCATCACCTCATCCTCATTTTATAGGATGGGAGTAACTCCTTAAAAATCCAATAGATCTTTCTCTCCATTCTCATTGGCATCCATAAATTGGTCTTACTACCCATCATCTCCCTACACCAAATTACTATGAACTAGTAGCATCTCCTTTACATTGGTGGTAGAGTTAGAATTGTACACATTAGAAGGTCTGTTAGGGTTGGGTTGACATTAGCCTATTCCTATGACATATTTTTATCTGAATGATTGTTGGTAAGGTTATGAATTTTAATTATAAAATATTTGCATATTGACTCGCTTAAGCTAAGTTTTTAGCATTTTTTTTGCATATGAATCCATGACATTTTTTGCCTTATTAGGAGCGGCCTTAGACTTAGTATTGGCATTAATAATTTGAGCCACTTATGAAGTGATAGTATAAGTATGATAAAAAGGAGGCATAGACACCTTATGAGGTAATCTTACATCTTGTATGAGACTATTCTCAGATTTGATAGCAAGATCATACACTTCAGGAAAAGTGGAATCTCTCATAGATTGAAACATGATAGAAATTTTAGTCCTAATGGCTTTCAAGTAAGTAGGGAACACAAAGATAGTAGGTGGTCTCATTGGAGGAGGAAATATATGCCAAGTATTCTAAAATCTATTGTTGAATTCATGCATTATTGATTTGGATCCCCTTTTTATCATGTTGAGCTAATGTATGAGAGAGGCATGGTCAATTTCATTTCAAAATATGGAAGTCAACAACACTCCAAACTCATCCCATGTTGTGATGCATCCACCTTCTAGAGTCATATACCAATCAAGATCCTTCCATTTAAGGGACATGGCAAGGAATCTAGTGTAAATGTTCTATTGAACAATGTTGTGAAAATTGTAAAAGCTAGAAACATATCTAATGTGCTCACCAGGTGTGACATGACTCTCATCATTGAATGTGGGTACACCTTTCATGGTGTTAAGAAGAATGGAATTATATGATTTTAGTTGAATTGAATGAAATTATATAATTTAAGTTGATTTGAATATAATTTAAGTTATATTCAAATCAAACATTAAGATAGTAATATCCAAGTGGAGTAGTGAGAGAGAGGAAGACAGGGAGTGGGGAAAGGGACCTAGTGTGTAATGGGGTGATTTTGAATAGAATAGTATTAAAGGTAGGGAAAGCATGAGGTCTATCCATGTCTTCTTCTTAAAATATTTAATTTATTGAGCCTCTTCACTCTCTTCCTCTCTAGAAAAATCTACTTGTTATTCAAAGGGTAGATAAGATTGTGGATACTGAACTTCAAGAGGAATTTCAGGCTAAATGGGTGGGTTAATGGGATTGAATGTTCTACCAAAGGATGACATAGTGAGAACCATTAATTATGAAGGAAATTTTATAACGAAAACAATAGCCTTGAACTAGATTTACCCTTAAAGAGTCATCAAATGTTGAGTATCACACCAATTTACAATTGATGTTGTCAAGACTAACATTTACCTTGACAAGTTATCTTGAAGATAATGGGTCTCACTAGGCATGCCAAAATTATTGTCACCAAATATTTCACCCTAGAAGTAGTTGTTCAAGCTTATTCCATATTTGGGCAACATTGGAATATTTACAGGTATGTGGGTGTACCTATATTCAAAATGAGCCGCTAGATTTAAAGGCTAGCTCCCTGAATGTATCTTGAAATGCTTTTATTTATGCCAATTGGTTACTTATGGGAAAAGAGTTAAAGATTAGATTAATTGAACCTACTCTAAAGGAGGTGATGCACCAAATTTTCAAAGATCCACCCTCAAGATTGAACTCATTAGCACACTAATAGACTATGAATAGAACTAATGCAGTGTCTACAATGGTTTCCAAACAATAATAATTCACTTAGAGGTCAATTTTATGGACTTAGGTTTGAGGTAAATGAGGGTAAGGCTTGATTGGAAGACCTTATAGTCAACTAGTCACTCTATACCTGAGACCTCAACCTTAAGACATGCTAGATGACCTACAAGAAAAGTGTGTTAGCACTTAGGTTAAATTTGGACCTACAAAGGGAAGATGAAAACCACTTTTGCATATCAAAAAAATACAAAACACTAAGGACATATTAGTAAAAAACTACAAAATACTCTATTTACTACTCTAAGAGGTGCAAAATATAATTTCTAGTAGAGTCTCATCATACCAACCTAAAGGATGATTAACAATAGCTCAAAGGCTATATTTATAGTAGAAAGAGATTTTAGAAAGAGAGATTTTGGTGCTAAAAGAGGAATCAACGAGATCAACTCTATTTTAACTATATTTATAATTACCTCTACATTTATGCTCATTCAAGCTTCTTGATTAATCTAGGTTACTTCAAGTGGTTACACAGTTACATTATTCCCTCATTGATGCTCCTTGATAGTTGAAATGGTGAGATCAAGTTGTTCTGAGCTAGGTCATGGCATGAATGTAGTTTTAACCATTGGATGAATCTGTTATAGCTTTGTCCTAGTGATAACTACTCTTCATTAGTTTATTATGACATGCAAAAGTGGAGAGAAGGGTCCTTTTCATGTAGTTGGTCTTAGAGATGAAGCCTTTGGGGTCTACATGTATGCTTTCATGGAATCCTTCTAAATGATATCTCTTTTTCAAATTGGATCATGATCAAACTCATCCCAATATTCATAGGTCTACTATAGATGAAAAACCAATCTTAGGCTATTGATTTTCCTATAGTCATCATGTCTATGCAGACCTATAGACTATATAGCCCCCTTTCTTGATTATATTAGGTACAAAATAGACCCATTCTATCTTTTTGGGAACCAATAATTCACCATATGCATGGATATTTATTTTGAAAAAGGTGAAAACAATCACAGAATGAACCCTGCTAACACAAACCCTTGAGCTAGAGGTCCATATTAAAATTTAATGGCAATTCCTTTATGTATTTTAACTTGACTACATCAATATGTCCCTTTAATTACATTCATTCAAGCTCTAATTTTGACAAGGTGACCCCTAAAAGACCTTGTTTGCCTTGGTAAAAAATTTCTCCTTTGGTTTGAGCTTATCCATCAAAAATTGTTCAAGCAAATCAAAATGATCCAACCTATCTTTATTTCCATTGACCTCATAGATCCTCACTATCAAATATATACTTTTTCACCTCCTACACACCATTGATCTCCTTGGTATGAATGAATGTGATTTATTTATTTCTTACCACAAATATCCTTAGATATGTTGACTTTCATTTGCACCATTAGATCAAGATGTATGAGTGAATGTTAGTCATAGATCTCATTAGGCCCACTTTCCTATCAATCAAGCTCATATTATTAGATCATTAGTATGATTGAATTTTTATCATTGATATAGATTATACATAATTTCCTATCAATGATCATGCACCATTAGATCATCTACCTATTGAACCTACACCATAGGATCTCATCCAACTAGCTCTTTAAAAAGCTTTAACCCAGGGACCTTATGATGTCTTTGACCCCAGTGTGAACCACTAAATCTCATATGTCAGTATGTGAGCTCACATTAACCATTAGATATTTATTAACTTTAAACCTTTTAAGGAATTTTGAACCCAATCAGTTACTTTACAGAGCTTAAACTTAACATTAGCACAAATGTCTTATGTTGTAGGTCCAATGTTGAATGCTCCTAACTTGAGCCAAGAAGCTCTCATGAACTTGAAACTTATCAAACATGTTCCTACCATGAAAAACTTCATGCCATTACAACCTTTTAGCTTGTAAGGCTTTTTGAGTGAATTTATCAAATGCACAAGTGAGTTGGTCCATTCATTTATGGATGACATCCTAATGATGCCTTGATTCACTTAGGCTTGTGCTTGAGATACTACTTGATCTTTGAAATCTTGAATGAACTTCTTGAGGCCTGTGAAAACTCTTTCCATGGTCTCAGCTATTTGGACACCATAAAAACTTGCCACTTACATATATGACTCTAAAATGACCCTTAAGACACCAAATGAAATAAGGACTAAGATATAATATGACCCAAGATAGAATGACATATGAAATGACATCAAATGAACTAAAACATACCTTACGACATTATAAAAATACCCTATATAAGATTTTGACTATAGGGGGTTGACCCATTTTAGCCTATGGTAAAAATGGTCAACAAGCCTTATGTATACTATTAAAATATTGAATAGACAATAATTAACCTATTATTAGAAGACTAATAATCTAATATACATCCATGAGATTGATCATCCACTCTCCTAGGACCTAGGGGAATGTAAAAGTGTTCCAGTCAGTATCCAAAAGGTCAAAAGGTCACATAGTAGTTGACTAGAGGTAAGAACAATCCACACCTATGATATCTATAATATACCCTCTCAATCAAGGATGGATAACTCATCGACCGTTATAAGTGCCAAGACTTAAGGGAACCACTCCTGCTATTAGGATTTGATCCATTATATGTAGGTAGCCTATAATGAGAAAAAGATCCTACATCAACCTGAGAATCAATTTTTCTCTACAAACAAGTCAAAATACCTTCTTAATCTTAACATATATAACTACCCTTATTTGTATGTGTTAGTTATGAAACCACCATGTGGTCTTAGATGGTTAATTTTTATACTACCATTGTAGTTAAATAATTTCCACCATGTAAAGGGTGATGGTTTTGTCATGAGTGATAGTTCCATCCTATACTCACGTGTCCTCCCAAATCACCTAAAACCCTAAAAAATCTAAGCAAAACCATAAAAATCTCAAATATCCCTAATCTACCCCCTAACAATCACTTCAAATCTAAAAATTTTCAAAATTCATTGGATTTTAGGTAAGTTTTGGTCAAAATTCTAGACTTGGGGAAAAAATGGAAAAAAATAACAAAATGATCTGATTGTGCATGACAAATACTCCCACTAGTATATTAACCATCCCTACATCATCCTCTTCCTTTTGACTACTTTTGTGCTCAAAATGGTCATAATCAATCTAGAGCTCAAAACTTTTTCAAGACAAATGGCACAAATGAATTGTTTTTGGCAAGTTTTTGAATATATGAGGCCCCAAACTAGTTATTTTAGATCAAAAGTTTTCCAATTTTGGCATGTTATTTTATTTAATTCTTATTCTCATGTTCATACATCATAATTCTCTTATATCTCAGTCTAACATTTCAAACCTAGCATCTTAACAACATCTCTATTCTTTGTAGCACATTTTATGTTTTTGTAGGACTTGGTACCAGATTCAATCCCTTGACAAGATGATTCAACTAGTATGATCTTTCCCATATTTATGGTCCATATTTTTTTCCATGTTTTAATTACATAGTACATTTTTTATTTTATCAAAAATCATGCATGGTTCCCATTTTCTATCTTTGGATATGAATTCTTGACTAGCTTCACTCTACCGCTTAGGTAGGTAAAGTAAGTATTCCTAACTTATTATTTCATCTCTACACACCTCACTTAGGAATACACCTTTCTAACTCATGACAAGGTATGATCTCGAGGGAGAAATATGTGTGCACCCAAAATTTACACAATGCAACATTCCTAATACAAATCTAATGATGATGCAATGATCTCTTATTTTATGCTCCACATGAAACTCTCTATCTCTTTCCCATCACCATACCTTCCTACTCCTTCATTGACCCCCTTTGGTCCCCTCTTTTTGACTTCCAAAACCTCTTTCACCTTGATTTGAAAACTAGCCATTTTTTATGGAAATATCACTCCAAATAACACAAACACCCCCTCCATTACAGAAATGTCCCTTTAGTTACATAATATCCACATCAATTTTATAACTTATGTGGTGGTTATACACTTTATCAATAGTTGTGTATTAATATAATGGTGGTTTCATATTTTATAGTAGTTTTTTTGTCACCTAGGGTGACAGTTTCATAACTGCCCCTATAGGAAAGGGTGGTTCTATCATAATTCAACTGTCTTCTAAAATTAGCTCCTAAAACTCTAGTTTTGACATGTTTTTCATGTCTAGTGTCAAATTTATTAATTTCATCAACTTGTATTCACCTTCAATCATGTCTAACTCATTACCTCTTCTATTTTTTGGTCCTCTCAAGTTAAACTCCCCATTGAACCAAGTTGAAATCCCCCATGCAAGCTCTTAGCTCTTTCTACAAGAAGGCCATTTTACCATGATTTTAGATCCACAAAACATCCATTAGAATTTTTTATTGTGAAGCTTTTTCAGCCACAGTCTTATTATAATTCTTAAATATCTAGCCTCTATTATTTTCAAGTCAAATACATTACCACAAGTGAAGAAGTATTGTTAGTGCTGCAATTTAGACTTTGCAATCTAAGACATTAGCCAACCTTAAATTTAGCTACTCCTCATTTATGGTTATCTCCTCTTTTACCCATATTATTCTATATCTTATGCATCCTCCTACTAAATATTTTATGTAATACATACAAGAACAAAAAAAACAAGCATACTAAGGACTATTTTAACAAATACATCATATATGCTCCAGTTGATCTATGCCTTGGTCAAGTTGGAGTTATCTTTGATTTACAATATTTATTTCTTTATTAGATTAGACTATTGTATTTTCTTTTGATATATTGGTTTCAATATTCATAAAAATAGAAAATTTGATAGGGAAAGAGATTTATTTCTTCTCATTGTCTTTGCTATAAAAAAATGATAGTTAACATTGATTGTGTCTGCATTCTAGTAGATTAGATATATTTTAATTATAAAAACATTTCACCATTCATTCTAGTAAATATCATAGAAAACTATTAGGTCATTTCCAACCACTAAAACATTTAATTTTCAAGATCTAAACAAGTTTATTGCATTCCAAACAATCACCTAGGCAATCACAAAAACTTAGACAATCATAGGTGCATAAACAAGATTAGAATTTTTTTTATTCTATTTATTTTAGTGATTTAAAAGTGTTTCCATTTTCCTTTTAAAATATAAAATCATAACTTTCATATTTTTTTATATCTTATCACTGTATTCAAAAATCTTGTTTATAACAAATTAGAGAAATTGAAAAACTAGTCTAGTTTATTTGTGAACAAAGAAAATCGAAAGAAAGTGTTGCTTAGTTATTGTTTTAGATAAGATTTATCATTGAATTGATTGCATAATCTAGGTTTAATTTTCATACTTAGTCTATATCATATAAAATAAACAAGATAAATGAAAACATCATCATTTAGTTTGCATACAAACAAAGCTAGCAAAAATCAGCATTTTGTACAATAGTATAGGTTTCCTCCTCTCATCTTACATGCATTATAAACCTTAGAAAAATATAAAAAGAAAAGTTTCACTTTCATTTAATTTCATCTTTTTCATTCTTTTACTTTCATCATTTCAGTTTTAGAAAACAATTATTTATTTCCATAAAACCAATAAAAACCAAAAATAATAAAAACTTAACAAAAATAGTGTCAAAAAGTGTTGCTAACACATAAAATCCCCAAATATTACCAAAATCCTTACTGACACATGAAATCAAATACATTCCACCTAATCCTTTCTTATTCATGAAATCATCATTTACTGAGCCTTGATTTAACATTAGAGTAAGCACACATAGCAATCCATTATGTAAACACGCTTATATGTTTTTTGGTTGGCTTATGCCTAGCCTCCTTTAGATGACCCTTCTCGAGACACCAAGTCTTGTCCAACATGGTTTTTTCCCTAGGGTTAGAGCACCTAGTCCTACCATTATTACATAATCTGACATCAACACTAAGTTGAAATGTGAGGTATTTCACTGCATTCTGATCCCCCATATCATAGTAGACTTTTTATCCACATTAGAGGAATATGAGAAAATTCATGATCTATCCATCATCATCCTTCACCAAAATAAAAGATGTCAGTACAACATAATCTAGGCCTAGTTTTCCATCCACATCTCCTTATTTTCCTTGGGTCTAGCCTCATCTTATATCATTCACATTCAGTGGATGACATTGACTAGACAGAGTCAACCCAATAGAGTATACCTTTTCCCAAAAGTCAATAAACCCAATCTCCCTCATTTCCCTAGTCCTATTATTGACCAGGAGCTTCACCTTATTATGATATTAGAGACTAAAGGACCTTGGAACTCTATTTTTTCACATCTTTATGCTATTAATGAGCATGGATATTTTACTTAGGCCATTTGGTTCCATCATGAGAACCCATTACCACCACTAATTTTGGATCCCATTCTACCTAACAAATAGCTAAACCCATAACCCATTCACTATGTCAAATACCTCATCTAGACATAGTAGAGTCGAGTGCATAATTTATAATGTGGTATTCACATGCATATAGTTTTTTTAGGTCATATAATATGTAATGACAAAATTTTGGTTGACTAAGCTAAAATTGAAGTTATGGTGGGGATGCCACCACTAAATAATTCAACATAGGTGTGAACATTTTTAGGTCACACAAGACTTTATATAATATTAACCAATAGATATGCATCCATCTTTATGTTTATATAAAATTTATTATACAATGTACAAATTTTGAATGGACAAATGAATGTCAAATAACATTTATTGAGCTCAAACAAAGGTTATTGACATCTCCCATCTTAGTTTTTATAGATTGGAAGAATCCATTCCATGTACATGTGGATGATTTAGGTGTTGTAGAAGATGTGTTAGCACAATTAGGGGATGGTGGATTAGATCATCTTATATATTTTGTAAACAAGAACTATCAACTATAGATAAAAATTACACAACCACAAAGAGAGAAGCCCTAGCAATGATTTTTTATCTATAAAAAATTAGGTATTACCTTTTAGCCACACCATTTCATTTTTTTACAAATCATCAAGCCTTTTGATACCTATTTAACAAGCCTATGCCATGTAGAAGGATCTACATGTGGTTGATGTTGTTTCAAGAATTCTAATTTAGGATCAATATGAAGTTGGCAAGAGAGAATATGGAACCTGATCATTTGAGTAGGATATATAATGGAGAAGAAGTGGAAGAGATGTAGGATGAATCTCTAGATTCACACTTGTTTAGAGATTCTAAAATACCTAACAATATGGAGGACATTGTAAACTTTGTATAGCAAGGAACTTTTCATGCACACTATATTGAAAGAGATAAGAAGTAATTGGTTACGCTAATAATTCATTATAGCCTCATCAATGGATTATTATATAATATTTTTAATGATGATTTACTATAGAAATTAGCCTTTGACCATGAGTTATCATGTATCTATAGGAATCACATCAAGGAGTATAAAAATTACAGAGTGGTCTTTAGTGGCTAAATTTATTTCATGATGCTCAGAAAAGAACATGATGGTAGATTTTTTTTGTGATACTCCCAATCCTTCCAGTATGTTATGTAACCATATTTTTTCATATATATATATATATCCTCATATAGCATGATATTATGCTTTATTATAATATCAAGAAACAAAAATTTATTTCTTTCTCCCCTGAGATATAGGATCATATCCCAAAAAGAACACATATCCAAAAGTGGATTTTCTATCATCAATATTTCCTATATGATTTGAGTTTGAATATCATGTCAAGAATAAATTTTCATTTAATTTTATTATATTCATAGTCTATTTTACCCTTGATATATTTAAGTATTCTCTTTATTACTTTCCAGTGTGACATTTTTAGCTCCTACATGAACTATGAGTGATAGTTGATAGCATAGATGATGTCTGGCCTAGTATATTTCAAGTAAATAAGACTCCTAATCAATTACCAAAAGAGATTTATATTCACTTGCAGTGATGGATATGTATGAGACAATTAAAGCCTTGTAGCTATATGTGTAGTGATTAGATTACTATCCATCATCTAAAATTTCTCGAGCATTATCTTGGCATATTTCATTTGAAACATAAATATGTGGTGTTCCTTTTTCCATACTTATAGTCCAAGACAATAATTTAGAATCCTGAGATCTCTCATGTTGAATGACTGATTAAGATCGTTCTTGGTTGTATCAATCATATTCATGATCACATGTCAATTAGATGTGATTGGATAGATATAGGTGGATTTAGTGAAAGTTGGGCATATATGAGCACCAATTAGCATTATTTTATGATCACATTTTGTTATTTTGGTAAAATTGATTGGATCAGGCTTAGAGTAGGTGTTAGTGGGTCCATGAAGGTAGATTTGGGTTAAATCAAGTATTTTTTAGCATCTTTTATCATTATTTTATGATTGATTATCAGTATTTGATAAATTTTGACTAAATTGGGATCTAAGTACAATTAAGTAGAATATGTAGATTTGAGAAAATAATTTCCATATATGAGTACCATTTTTTCATGATCAAAGAATTTATTTGAGTAAATTTATCCAGATTAGTCCCTAATTAGGTGCAACTAAATATATAGGTAGGTTTAGGGAAAACACTACATATATATAACCACCAATTATCCTTATCTTATGAAAACATGTCACTATTTCAAAAAAATTAACTAAATTAGGCCCCAATTACGTCATATTATTTTACCCTAATTTTGAATAAGATGATTTAATTTATTTAAGATATAAACTTAAAATGAATTTAGATATTAAGATATGACATTTAAGTAAACATTTCAATGTAAATGACTAAAAATTGATGATACTAATTTGACAAGTGGCATACGTCAAATATAATAAGTATAAAAAAGGGATGAGTAATTATATTTTATAGGTTACTTTATGACTATGAATTTATTATGGAAGTGAAAATCAAGGTAAAGTAGCATGTGGCTCGTTCATATCTAAAACTAATTCTATGTCTATACAGGGTTGGTTTTGTTAGATTGGGTTAGTATCTCTAGTAAATACTAACATGCACTTGTTAATATTGACCTAAAATAAAATTAGGAATAATGACTATATGATCACCTAAACCATTCTTTAGTCACTTTATATTTATGATCCTAAACCTTGATTATGCATGTAGATTCACAAATTAGTCTCGTTTTCTATGAAACCCTAGGTGTATTTGTGAGGAACAGAAACCTATAAAAACTAAGAAATTATAGTGGATTGAGATGACTTCAATAACCCATGTTCAATGGTTTAAAATTTACTACATATTAAATACTCCAAGGAGGTAAATCAATCCATAGATAGCTCTCCTAGCTAGTGTGATTTTAAAATTGTGTTGCTTCACTATATGTATGTAGCTAATGATTTGCCTTTGATACTTGACAATGCTTGCTCTTACTTATATTTAGAATGTTTCACAATTGCCTTGTGAATGTTCCTAGTGATAATCTTGAAATTTATGAAGAATAAGGTAGATGTTTTCAATGTGTAATAGTGCATAGATGTATATTATATAAGTGCCAAGTCCTCTTGAAATGAGACTTTGACTTATTTGTATATAAGTCCAATTGTGTAATTTATCATGCCAATAAAATGATAGGAAAATGTGTAAACCTAAAGGAAATGTTTGATTTTTAAAACTATCCATTGTTTGGAGAGTTCAGTATCAACTAGATTAAGTCAAGATCAATTAGCAATATTGACCAAATTTGGTAAAATTGACCTATGTATAGGTAAACTGAACTAAAAGTCTAGAGATATTTATGAAAGACAATTAATAGATTTGAAACAAACAATGAGATTAATGTAAGTGTGTAAAAATAGGACATAAGGGTCAAATAATAAGATAACATGGAAGTGTGAGAGAATAGTGGATTAGGAACTTGTTTATGCACTTAAGTAATGCATGGTAAATGTGTGTCAAGCCTTTTATTGTCAAGTACTTAATAACATATTTTAGTTTATAAAAATGATCCCTTTTATTCTAATGACAAAATTACTAGATTAAAATGATTAAATGTGCCTAAGTGTGTACAACACACTTTCTCTTTAGTATGAAGCTCTAATTATGTAGATTACTCAATATAAAAATGCAATCACAAGTAGTTAATGTCTAAAGATTCAAAAATTATTTTAAAACATATTTTTTAAAATTTTGAATGAATAATGAATAGAGTACACCTCTGTGTTATTGAAAACCATGTTTCTCTTACAAAATTTTGGATATGATGCTTCTTTATTTAAGTATTGAAGAAACTTATGCTTCTTTGTCAAAGCACATGGAGAGTTGGGGTGATTATGACAAAATTTGTGTAACCATGTAGGATCCTAGATTGGGAAGGAAATATTCCCTAATACTCATGAATGTGTGAAACATTAAATAATGTACTAACACAAATACTAAGTACATAAAAGAGATAAACATTAGGCTAGGTTTGCTCAAATAAAGTGAATTAGCCATTACAAATGGATATATATTTAATAGTCTAGTTTCACTCAATTTCACTACATGTAAACAAACAACATGATCAAAAATGAATGAACAATGCCCATTCCCCCCTCTTAAACACAAGTTTGATTTTATAGCTTCTCTCAATATATAAAATAATTCATGATTGAAATCAAATGAATAATGGTCATACCCCCATCATGACAATAGCTATGATAAGTGTGAAGTGGAATGACAACCATTTTCCATTCAACTATAAACTATGTTGTTATTTATGTGTGCATGAGTTAATATCATTCCTCATGAATTTGAAAGTGTGTATATGTGCATGAACTAGTGTCATGCACTCTAAATATATGCTGACTAATATAAAATATTATCCATCTATATGGTAAATTTGACAATTGTATCTCTATTTAAAATATTTATTTAGATTTAAATATAATATATACCAAAATTATTAAAACTGATTTAGGTTTCATAATATACAGAACCTAAATGTAAAACACGATAATTTATAGAATTTGAAATGAACTAAAAATAAAAAATTGACAAGTAGATATGTAAACTAGCTCAAACTAAACTTATGTTGACTATGTAGGCTACTTATGTTGACTATGTAGGCTGACTATTGGTGAAAACTAACTATAATAACCCCTAACCTATGTCATAATTGAAAGTATAATTTCAAACTATATTGAGACAAGGCCATGATATGAGGATAAGCCCACATTTTGGAATTTTTTATTGAGTATGGTCGTGTCTTAGTTGACCATGCCGGTAATTTTCCTGTATAAAAATTTGTGCATGTTTATAATGACTTACTAATTGACTATGTGACCTTGTTTTCCACATAGAAGACATAAAAAATACAAACCTTATCTCTTGCACAATAAACCAAATAGAGATCAAATACAAAAGGGGGAATCAAATAATGGGAATATCTTAACTATCCTTAGAAAATCTCATGTAATCTAATTGTTTCCTTCATATCCCAAATTGGCCTCAAGTTGATGTATTTATTCCACTTAAGTGTATGTGTGCAATAGTGGATGCAATACTATATATTATTCCACTTGTGATTACCCTTGATATAAGCATTTAAATGATGTATTCAACATTAGGACCTGTAAATAAATTAATAATTCTTGAGTTGCAAAGCTTTTTATTTTGAGGACAATTCTTACACAGGTTCAAAAACTCCCCTCAAAAGAGGAGGAATTCACATGGATTTATCATAGAGATTAGAATATTATATTAAACTCACAGTAATTTTTTTAGCACACAAGCTCAATTATAGAAAATCAAACATAGGTAAACACAATGGGAAAATAGTGACCTAAAAAGTAGATAGTTGCATAGAATTCAAACCAGAAAGACACTACCACCCAAATTGGGATGATAGCACCACATGGCACTACTATCCAAGATATGGCATTATTGTCCAGTAGCCTCAATTTAGGAATGAACCAGATTATCTATAATAGTATAATATATTATAGTATGGTTTTGCACAAATTTAGTTATAGATTTATCATTTATACTCAGTTTTTCTCAGATTCATACTAGTTCATCTTAGATTCATATAAATTTTCTCAAATTGAGTGTATCATGCATGACATAACCATTCTCATATTTAGTTTAGATACCTAGATGCAATTTATTAAAACTTAGTCTAGAATCCATATACTTAGATATCAGATTAGGGGGTATGTGTATGGCATATTATTTTCATATGCTCATTTACACACTAGTTGATTGGATGTAATGATAAATTCCATGTCATTCTCTATGTTGTATACACCTGACATCATATTCCAAAGTTGTACTCTATTTTCATGCCTTACTCCATCTACAATGGTTAGAATTCTCAAGTGGCCCAAAGCTACCTAATATACTCGAGTGGCCATAGAGCTGACATACACAATTAGATATACCTAGTTAAGCATTTATAGTACTTTGCACATTTCATTTTCAAATGCATATACTACACATGGGTGGAAAATTATGGAGTCATATCCTAATTGATTTCTTGAGCCACCTATATGAGAGAGTTAGACACACTATTAGTCTAATCCAAGCTATTCACATGTCATGATCTACCAAGCATGGGTGGGCAATGATGGATTCAAAATCAAATTGAGTTCTTGAGCCAACCACACATGAGGTTTGAGTAATATATCATTTAAATCTAATCTATTCACCTATTGATCACTATATACATGCACGAGAACACACACATACAAGTTATCACCAAGTTCATGAATTAGTTCACCTACCTAGTGAGGTGTATTCATTCCTTTCCTCTATCCCATCTCTTTACTTAGTTTTACTTCATTACTTAGTTTAGTATATTGTTTTTAATATCTCATAAGGAATGATTTATACACATTTCATTTTTATTACATGCATTGGATAATACTTCACATACCCATCTTCACACACTTATGCTCAGCTTCAAGGGCTTCACCTCCTAAGTAAGTCTAAGTACACTTCTTTTTCATTTATTCTAGTCATTTCACTTTAATACATTTATAGAATAAAAGGGGGTAAATATAATCACCCAAAAGGGGTATTTGAGTGTTAAGAGTGTTATTTGAGACTACATATCCATAACTTAGTCTTATACCTATCATATAACCTATTATCATACTTATCCAACCTTCGTGCAGGCAATAAGCATCCCTAGTCAGCCCAAAATAGTCTAGACCCTCATTTCTCAATCATGGTCCTTAGTGCCTAGTGTTATACCAGGTGGACACTAGCACCATAATAAGGACACTAACACCACATATTAATAGTGTCCCCAAAATGGTGCTAATGTCCTTTTCCCTATATTTTCCCAAATAGATATCTTTTCAAAACTAAAGCCTCATAAAGTCGACCTAGACATCTTTTGTCATCTACATAAACAATAGAATAGTATAAATACATGACTTTTAGACCTCTAACCACTAGATGGAAATTATATACTAAATACACATTCAAACATAGAATAATTTGAGAAAAATTAAGGTTATCAATCCTTATTCTACCCTACTTCTAAATACTACCATCTATAACAGCCCTAAGCTTAGATTTTGTAGATTTCTAGTCTTAAGCACATTCAAAGAACTCAAGGACATTATAATACTAGAATCACTTACACTTACACCAACACTTAGGTGGGGATAACTACATCAGTCTTGATCCCTCTTCAGAGTATTGGTATGTAGGCAAATCTCTTCATAATGAGGTGTTGAGGATGTCCAGCCTACCCTATTAATGAACACACTTTTTAAATCATGCCCTAATTACATGGAGGATTAGGGTTTATATAATAAATAATTAATTATAGTAAAAATATAGGGTTCCATAACTCATGCACATAAGAATAGACCTTAGATATCTAGACACAAGTTTACCTAGAAACTTGTGATAGTCCTACACAGATTACACTATTGCTAGTATCAGGACACTACTACCACTTTTTCAATAATGGAATTACTATTCAATTATATAGATACTATCTATGAGGATTTTTGACATCACAATCTATATTACAACTAGATCATTTGTATTAGGTGTTTTTTAGCTAAGTCATTAATTGCACATTTTATTACTATTTTTAGAAAAGTTAAAGCTAGTCAATTCTTTACCAAATTAGTGGATATATTTAATGTGTATTATTTCCTTAATATAGTATAGTTTTTGGATATTTATGTTCTTATTTGATAGACGTGGTCTTATCTAAACCTATCATATCCATGTCCTAAGTTTTAATTTCATTTGTGTTCTCTTATGGATTAATGTGGCCTTGTTTGCATTGTTATCCTACAAAGCATGGTGTTGTCTAAATAAAAAATTTAGTGACATATTATAAAAGTTAATATTATTGAGTATAATTACTAAAATTTCAATGTTATTTTTTTTATGGTTGTAGGTAGATCTTAGAGCACATGACTTTAATTATGAGTATATTATGTAGATTGTGTACAAGATATGCTTGACAAAAGATAATATGGTTAATTTTGATGATTCAAGGTTAAAAAATGTGTTTCAATTTCATTTGATGTTGTATTACATACATATGATGATAACCATGGTTAAGTAGTGGGACTCAGACACATGTGCTTTTTGGTTACCCATAGGGGAGGTAACAGTGATATTGGAGGACATGTGGCACATACTACATCTACTAATAGTGGGTACCTAATTAGTGATAGAGAATATGTATTTAGTTTTTCTAATTATCATATATATTATAAGGCATGATAGAGGGATAGGTATTCTATTGAAGAGACCATGATTTAGATATCATAGATTGTAATTTTTGGTGTTCCCTAATTGTGTAAATTTTTGTGTATATTATCAACCACATTTATCATTATGGATGGTATGGGATTTTATATTTAATATGAGATGATGAATTTTATTCCTAGCATCAAGGATCACACATTAGGTAGTCATGGGGTTATAATATGTTGGCCCATTTATATAGATATTTGCATAGATTTACATGAGAGAAAGAGAGAGATAGTTGTGAGCTTAGTTATGTGACATTGCTTCATTGTTGGTCATATGATCATATAGAATTTATTAAACCATTTGGGATGTTTCTTTTCATATAGGCTCATCTATACACACACACACACACACACATATATATATGGATATGTAATAGTATAAGGCATCTAACCCATACTAGTGTCATGGATTGTCGATGTATGTTGGATCAATTATTAGTGAACAATGTTATATGGAGGTCATAACTTGGATTTAATAGTTGAAAAGAGGATGCAGTATATTTGTGGTGGGTATGAGTTAGTTTTTGGTTTCATGACCATTTTATAGGTTTATATGAAATATCTCATATGGATCATGTGACTCAATATTTTGGTATAGTCTAAGCATAGCTCCCAACACTTGTTATATTCCCATTATTTATTATGGATATTATATGAGATGGGGTGAGAACATAACATACAATGGATAACTGAGCTTTATTGCCTATAAATTAGAGGTATATCATGGCATAGTTTCAAATTTGGATGATGTATCGTGCATAGATTAATATATATAGTGGTGGGCCTGACGTAGATGGACATCATTATTTCTAGTGGTGGTAGGACCTATAGTAGTGGGATGATAATCTCATAAGGTGGAACATCTTTTGTGTGTGTGTGTGTGTGTGTGTGTGTGTGTGTGTGTGTGTGTGTGTGTGTGTGTGTGTGTGTGTGTGTGTGTGTGTGTGTGTGTGTGTGTGTGTGTGTGTGTGTGTATGTGTGTGTGTGTGTGTGTGTTATTTAATTATCATATTGTTATTAAATTTTGTAAAAATGAATTGTATATTGATATTATTGATTTTTTTATGTAAGATATTATGAGTGTTTTCCATTAATTATAGATTCAACACTTCTTGTGTTGATAATATTTATGCCAAATACTATTATCCCTAAGGGCCTCATGGAGAAAGCATACATGATGAGGCCACATGCCCCTTTGTTTTATAGAGATAATATTGCTACAATGATATACATGTGAGAGACAAATAGGTTAGAGGATACTAGTATTGCCTTAGAGGCATTAAGAGTGATGAAAGATGCATTAGTGGTTGAGCGATATCAACTTCAAGTTAAATTATCTTGACATTAGATACCATCATCCGTTATGTCATCAAAATTGAGTATGAGTATTTTTATCAATTATGTTCATCTTTAGGTGGGAACATGCTATTATTTGAGAGTGATTAGTGTCCTATGAGGCCCATGAGAGGATTTTATGAAAATCAATGTCATTATATGTTGGAAATACTTTGACCTTATAAGTAGTAATGATAAAAGATAGAGATGAAGATGATGATACAAATTATGCATTGAATGTTCATGTCTAGGTGCTAATTATTGATTGACACATGTATTTGATTATGTTATGTATAAACACTTTATAATTTTCATATATATATATATATATATATATATATATATATATATATATATATATATATATATATATATATATATCATAACTTTATATATGCATGTGTATGAGTTATGTTATACTGGTATGAATTGATAGAGTTGGAATTAGTTCATTGCATCTTTGCTTTAAAATTTTAGTATTTAATACTTAAGAGAATTTCCAACTTGATGGAAACAAGAATATGGAATGATTAATTTCTTTTTTATTTATTGTACTTAACATAGTTGATTTATTATCCAAATGTGTTTCATTATGCTCAAATTGAGATTGATTTAACTTAGGAATCCATACTTGTGTAGGAAACTTACTTGGTATTTTTTAATTTGGAGATTGTGCTCATTAGAAACTATTGATGTGGGTTTTACACACACCATAAATCCTTAAGGGGTAAGACCCTCTCATTTTAGGACTGGTGAGAAATCATTGTAAGGCATGAGTTATGGGTATTTAGTTTTTTAAATAACCACATTGTATAATAGAGGTAGAGTGTACTGATTTTTTAACTTAGATTGTTTAGATATGAATTACATCTAACTTCTAACTTAAATATTCTAGGAGTTAACTTATAGTGGATGGGATGGTCTAAACTAAGGTGGATTAGCTAAAGAAGACAAAAACAAGGTAGGGTAGAAAATAAGCGGCTCTATATTTCATATTGAAGTGTAAACCTTTCCAAGTAGACCAATTATATTGGGTTGAGTGTATGACACTAATTAATGTTTATTATAAGATAGATGTTAGCATAAATCACAAAAAACAAAGTAAATTCTCTAAGAATATAATTTCAAAATGGCCCAATGAACATAATCACATATATTATCAGTACATAATTACTAAGCATAATCAAATCACTAATAAGATGTGAGTATAATATACAATAAAAGAGTTGATAGGACTAACACAATGTTCAATATAACCACTAAAATAAGACAAATACATAAATTCATATAACAATGTTAACATAATGAGATTTCCTTAAGTAAAACACATAAATTTGGATAAGAAAATAAATCATCACAAACTTATGAATGGTTGCATAACTTCCTTACTTACACTAACTTGAAAAAAAATCTCCTCTCTTTATCATGAATACAAATCATGTATAAATAGCTTTGGATGGGCATAGACTCATCTTCAAAACTTTGTTGCATGTTTAAAAATAATGAGTCTTAATTTATCCTAAGGCTTTGCATGTAAAAAATAATTTATTTATAAACAAGAAAAGTTATAAATATAATGCCAAAATTAAACAAAATCTAATATATGGTGCATGAGTAGCAGTGTTGGTGATAACTTGAATTGAAGTGGACTAAACTCCAATTGAATTTTATTGGTCAATTGAACTAAAAATAGGGGACACTAATGTATTGTAAGAAACACTTATTATTGACAAAGAGATAGTTATAGATGAACTTGGCATAGCTGCAGTAGAAGATGTAATTGTACTTTCCACTAAAGTAGACACTTATTGCATACAAGAGAGCTGATATAAAGCCACCTTGATAAAATATATCTTTCACTAAATTATTTATTGATGTATGTCCTATATCAAATGGTGTATTTGTTGATGGTTGATCCAATGACATTTTGAGTCCTACCTAAGCAACCAACTGCTTTTGTTTCTCCACATTTCTTTGTTATTTTCTTATTTTATATGTTAAAGAGCATACGATATGGTCTGTTATCATAACTTCAAAATTGATAATAGGAATTTTGATAGGACCTCAATTTTTATTTTTACTTTCCCATATAAACTCAATAAAACTCAAAAACATTCATTGAGGGCATCTACTTGGTCTACCTTCTCTTAGAAAACGTGATCAAGTGAACATCTTGATCACCACTTCTATGAATAGTGTTATCAATCCTTATTCTAAAATTTATTATATAAGACTAGTGTTTGGTGTTAAATAAATTTTAGTTTAGCAATTGACTAAATGTTGTGTATAAAGTGTAGATGGGCATATCTCCCAATAATTAAATTGCTTTCCTCTCATGAGTTGTCAACTGGTTAACCAACTCTATCATCTAGTTATGCCAATCCATGAGATCATCTATTTTTCACATAGTTTTGGGTCATTGTTATAAAATTTGGCATGTATAATCCTTAATTACTTATTGAAACTCATTTCATTTCCTTATTATGGTTGAGATTCAACCCTTGATTTGTGTGTATAAAGTATGAGCTTATACAAGGACTAGGCTAAATTTTATACCTTGTCTAGTATAACCTCAAGTGTTTCCATTATTGGATGATATTTCAATATTTTATTATATTATTCAGTCCTTGTAACATTTTCTTGAGCACCCTACTAGTATCCTCAGCCACAAACATTAGATCCTCTTTGAACTCATCACATTCTCCTAGTTTAGTTTTCCTCTTTTTTTTTAGTATGAAGAGTTCTACTTCTCTTTTGAATTCAATTTGTTTTCCTCCACTTGAAATCTTTATTTTCATGATCCTTTTTAGTTGGCTATATGTTTCATAAAATTTTAGAGTAAATTTGGGTTCCTTAATGATGACTAAATTTTGCCTAGATAGCTTATCGATCTTTAGTTATTGCATCCATGATGATTTAAAAAAATCATCCAACATGGGAATTTGCCTTAGGGGATTAATTGACAAGGGATGATGTGGATTATGGAGGTGGGATAATTGTTTAAGTTTCAAGGGAAATGGGTGAAATTAGAGATGTGGGAAGTAAATATATAGGGAATGGTGGGTCAACCACCTATTCTCTAAAAACCCTAATATAAGATGGGATTCTGGTTATATACTTTATGACATTAGGGGAGTCATGATAATGTTTACCACAAAGGATGATGTTAAATTTACTAAAGGCATTGATATCCCTGACTAGGTGGAATCATGAATCTACAGTGGATAAGTGGCAAAAATGGATTTAGACACCAAGTCTTCAAACCTTGGGCTTGGAAAGACAAAATATAAAGCCTAAAATGGGCTTATTGGTGTAATATCAATAGAAACTATAAAGAGAATTAGTTGTTTGATGGTAACCTTTGTTGGAATTTTCAAAATTTGTCTAAATGGGATGAATGTGGTACTAACAAGGTTAGTGTAAACTAAATCAACATTAGTGTCAACCAAAGAATGAGGTAGGTAAATCGATACAATTAGAAAATTAGTCATAATAACATTAACTAGAGGAAAAATAATAGGGGAAGTAATTGAAACAATGGGATTAAAAATAACTAAAGTGATTATAATATCATTTGAAGGAACAAGGGTATAAATTGAGGACACAATGAGAGTATTTTCCTTGTTTATTCCCTCATTTAAAATGGGACCTATTTCCCCCACACTTATTGTTTCTTGAACTATATCAAAAATAGGAGAAGTGCTAGGGTTATAAGTTCCAAAATGTACTTGTTTAGGAACCTTCTGAAATACTTCAGACACATATTTTCCTTATTCATCCTTCTCTATAAGATCATCTTCAAAATTTGATGAATAATCTATATTCAATGACACTCCTAGAAATTATGGTGTATATTATGGTTTCTCTTCTAATGTGACCCTCAAAGCTTGTAGGGTACTAAGAAGAGTTATATTAATATTAGAATCCACATGATTCCCTATTATAACATTCATATGAGGATAATGTGGTTGATTCACTACTTGTGATGGGTTATTGAATCAATTTTAATAAATGCAAACATGACCTTAGGAATCAGAACAAACCCACCTATTTACATAGGAGAATTTTGGTGTCATGTAGTCTCCTATATGAGGAAGCTTCTAATTATTATTCTCTTTATTTTTTCATTAGTATCCTCTAAAGACTTTTCACACTCAATTTTTTTCATGTTATATTCATCTAACCTTTTGATATAAGGATCATATTATAATCTTTGTGAAATTTACATGGTCATCTGTGTAGTCCTCATCTTGCTCCAGACTTGGGTGTCATCTTTAGAATTAATAAAAATATATCCATGGTCATATATTTTGTGGTTGTAAATGGATTTGATTCTACCCTAAAAGCTTTTTATATGCTTTTCCACTTTACCCCTAGGATCCCAAGGTCTATATTTAGCTAGTTTCAAATTGAAAAAGAACTTCTGATGAGAAAACTTTTACAATTGTCCCCACTTATCAAACTCCTATCTTCCAATGTTATGTGGCATTTTCTATATATACCCAATTTAACTCTTTTGAAATTTTCATTAACACTTTGAGATAGTTATATGTTATCTCTTATTCAACCATTTTTTTTAGGACTAGTCTGGGCAAGTAAAAAAGGTGCCACCATTGTGCCTTCAACCCTTATGACTATGTGGTATAGGTAATACTAGTAATCTCATAATTACCCAAGTGATATCACTATTTACTTTGACAACCTTGGCATTGGTTGTGAATTGATCGCTTTGTAGACCATGGTGTAGAAGGTATATGTAATCCTTTGTCTATGAGTCCTAAATTTATGGATGTGGAGGATGTCAAAATCATTTCATATCATATTATTCCCTTTCATCTCCCATGGAGATGTGCCTATATATCTCACCATGGCATAGATAACATCTAATAAATATGAAAAGATAAAAAAAATTCCATCTTGCTAATATGTGAAACCCTTTGAATCTTCAAATAATAGCTTATTATTTCCCCAAGTGCAAGGATACTTTTATCATCTAAAATAATGGATATTAAGGTCACTAGACTTCATCCATATGATAAATGGAGCTAGCTCCATGAAATCTATTTAACAGGGCCATTACAATCCTAACACCTAATCTAAATTGATAAATTGGGATGGTGTTGACTTTTTTCTTATTTACAAAATTTCCATGGATGGATGCCCAATATTTCAAAGTTTATTTGATCTCATTATTCTTAAACCAATTATATATTACCTCTTGGTTATCTATTGTGTCTAGTTGGGATAACCTATATTGCTTATCAAAATAAACTCCAACAATATAGGTTATTGGTTATTGGTTATTTCATCTATGAAATATGTCATTTGTGCACATGCCCATAGTTAAAAAATCAAAGAAGACACCAACATAGGTAAATACATCGGGCTTAGTAATCATTCTATGCAATCCAACTACTTGGATAGAGAGTACATCATCTATGTGTTCTCTTTCTTTAAGGGATAATTTATCTACATTAATGTAATTTCAAGATGCTTTAACTTCTTTGTAGATGGCTAAATAATGTGGTATAGCATTACCCAAATCATTCTAGTTGAATTATATGTCTTTAATTTCTTTCTCAATTCCAAAATAGAACAATGATGGATCAAGAACCTAGTCTTTAGCTTTCATTGAAATTCTCTTCAAGCTATGTATTCAATTTCATCTATTTTATAATTTTATTTTGTACCATGATACATATCATGGTACAAAATAAAGTCATATAATATGTGAAATATGTAATCATGTAGTATCATATGAATATTTAAATTATATTGCATCGTATTACTATATATAACATTGAATTTCAAATGAAACATGTGTTAGGTATATATATATATATATAACACATGTTTCATTTGAAATTCAATGTTATATATAGTAATACAATGAAATATAATTTAAATATTTATATGATACTACATGATTACATATTTCACATATTATATAACTTTATTCACATGTTTCATTTGAAATTCAATGTTATATATAGTAATACAATGAAATATAATTTAAATATTTATATGATACTACATGATTACATATTTCACATATTATATAACTTTATTTTGAGATTACTAAATTTTAGGCTACGTCTCTCATCTCAAAATCAAAACATCATAATGGGCTTGCCTAGATAATTTAAGCCTCATGAGCAACAAGTTTTAGATTTGTGACACAATATATTATTCAAATGTTTAGAATGATTCATAATTTTTAGATTATGGGACATGTGACATGTATGTACACTCATTCTATAGTTACAAGTTATAGGTTTTAAAAATTACAATTTCAGTTAGCATTCTATATCAATTCATTATAGATACATGGGGCATGATTTTCATTCATGTTCATGTTTCTACATGGCAATTTTAAATTTCAAAGTTTCAAGGGTATAAAATTTTGAAATATAATCTAGATCTATCTTCATCACTATGATTCATCTCATTTTGAAAGTGGGCCATGTTATAATCTAGTGACACTCAATGTCTATGGTTTCACTTTAGAAATCCACATTTATTGGTTCCACCCATTCAATTATTTTAGAGAGTACTCAACACATTCAAATGATTTTGGATCATAAAATATTTACAACTCAAAGTATTTCATAGGTTTTAAAATTGAGACTTTATCACTCTTAATTCACCATAGGTCCAACATTTTTTCAAATGCCTCAACAAAGGGGCATGCACTTCTCTATTTACAAATTATAAGACAATTAGATTGCATTTTCTTTTAGGTGTATACTTTCCTTTATTTATTTTACAATTTCAAACTTTAAGTCTCATATTATTAATTTTCAAATATAGATAGTAACTACTTTTAGTGTCATTGTTGTAGGTTTTTGCATTTAAACACCTTCCACAACCAAGCTTCACATTAAAATTTAAAATGAGGTTACACATTTGGGTTCACATATATTTTACTCTAGTAATTTCACTTCATTACATCACCAGAATAAGATGGGGGAAAATTAAGACACTTTAATTTAATCATTAAGTGCTTAACAATGTCTTATTTTGACATCCTCACCCTTAGTCTATACACCATTTTATTAACTTGAAATCTAAATGGGAGAATTTAATATCATATTTATTACCTTAAAATCACTAAAAAAAACATTAGAACAACCCTACTACTTATAAGTTACTGGAAACCTAGTTTTATCAGTCTCTAACCTACTAAGATAAGGAAGCACTAAGTGGACAAGGGCACACATTGGCCATGTCCACTAGTTCGCTCTTATCCTCCATGCTCTCATGATAAATTTCAAAATTTGAAACATTTCACATTACTCATATCACACTAAGAGGATCCTCCTATAATAATTAATAAAAAATCATGAAACAACAAGTTTATATAATTAGCAGAACACTTGAAAAGATTATATTGATCACAAGTCACTTTGAGGGGGCAAAATCCTTTGAGCAAGATCAATACAATGAATTCATGGATGCCTTCATTGGCCCCAACACTTATATACTAAGTCTAATATAATAAACTACTACTTCCCATAAATGTGGGATAAAACAAAATTCTAACGAGATGACTTATAAAGCATATGCATCCATAAAAACTATTACACTAACAAAATAAAGAGAAGGGGTAGCACAGGTTCCTAATATCACCTCCTGCTTAGAATAGTATTTGTCCTCAAAGATTTAGATGTGGGAATTGGTGTTGAATATAAAATATTGGTTCCCATGTTGCATCCTCTATTTGCATTTCATGTCACTGTGATAGAAAGAGAGTGAAGTTAGTGTGTGTGCTTGTCCAGGATTGCCTCTAGATCATTAAAGATGAATCCTTTATTATCAAGTTTTGGTAAAACAATATTCACTCTGATGTTTGTACTAAGAACTTTCTTTAGAAAAGAAACATGAAATAATGGGTGAATTTAGGAAGAAGGTGGGAGCTCCAGCTTATAAGCAACCGACCCAATCTTCTAGAGAACCTTATAGGGCCCATAGAACTTGGGAGCTAGCTTATGATGCCCTTTAGATTTTGAGAAGGATTAATTGTATGGATATAGGTAAATAAAAAACATATCACCTACTTAAAAAGTGCACTTATAATGGTGTTGATCAGCATGTTGTTTCATTCCATTTTGTGCCATATGAAGATTATCCCCCAGGGTGCTGAGGATCTAATCTCAAGTTCATAGAATCATGTCAACTGCTTGAACTAATGAACTATTAGGGGTGTATGGAAGGAGAATTGGTGGTGCTTGACCATAGACTACTTCATATGGATTAATTTTAGTTGAAATTTTGTAGGAGGTATTATACCTCCATTCGATGAGGAGGAGCCACTTTTCCCACTAATGTTGTTTTTCTAAAGTGAAGCAATGAAGGAAAGTCTTCAAGAATTTGTTGACAATTTCAGTCTACCCATCTATTTGGGGATGATACCTAGAACTCATCCTTAGTTGGGTGTCAATGTAGTGAAATATTTCTATCCAAAAGTGGCTAGTGAAGGTTGCATCATGATCTAAGATAATAAATGAAGGAATGCCATGAAGATGAAAAATATGGTCCAAGAAAATTTGTGTGACTGTGGAGGTGGTATATGGATGGTTAAGGGAACAAAAATGATTATATTTAGAGAGGCAATCAACCACAATCAAGATCATTATTTCTTCCCTCAATGAAATTCATAACAATATCAATCCAAATCTTGGTAAGGATGGGCAAGGGTTTGAGCAAACTAGGGATGAGTGTTTTTTTACCCTTGTTGTGTTGGTAGGTATCACATTCAACCACCATCTATTGAATTACCTTGTTCATTCCCTTCTAAAATAAGTTGTCTCATACTCACTTATAATACTTTAGAAGCCCTAATTGCCCTATAGATGGATAAGGATAGAGTTCATAAAATATAGCCTATTAAAGATATGTTCTCTAGAGAAGCACTAGATGACCCTTATATCATAGAGAAGTACCACCCCAAGAATAATGTGATATATTAAAGGGGTTAGTGGTGAACTATTGAATGATTAGAGATAATGAGGACTCATTGACATACCCTTATTTTATAGCATCCAACCAATTTGGAATAGGCATGAAAATAGATAAAAGGGAAGCTTGGTCTAAAAATGTACGAGACAGAGCCTCACCCACCACATTATCCTTACCATTATACAAGACAAAACCTCAACCATAACATTATCCTTACCATTATTATAAGTGATCTCATCATCATAATTTATGAGTTTACTAACCTATTTCTATTATGATGGGGTGGAGACCCGTTGTTCCAAGAAATATTTCAGACTTTGATGATTAAGTTTGATTCAAAAATGATTTCCCAGTAGGTATGGCCACCACTTCTATACTGCATGCAAAATGGCCATCATTTATTTCTCAAGGTAGAGAGTAATAAATTATTACCAAAAAGGTCTTTGATAATTAATGTAATGAGGCATCCTTCTTGGAGGATAACAACACCAAGTCTATTGATGTAAGCATCACTCTCGATAGTGAAGGTCTTGACAAAAGCTATCATAACTAGAATAGGTGCAATACACATAGCTTATTTTTCTTCTTCAAATGCACACTCAATAGCTTGTGTCTATGTAAAAGCATATTTTTTCAACATAGTTGTTATCAGATCTATAATCTTCCTATAATCCTTGATAAACTTGTGATAGTATCCAATTAGCCCCAAAAAACCATAGAGGCTCTTGAGTATCTGAGGATGAGGCCAATTTTTCATGGTAGCTATTTTTTCAAGATCTACCCAAACCACTTAGGATGAAACAATATGCTTGAGATAATCCACTTCATCTTGACCAAAAGTTCATTTGGACTATTTTTCATAGAGATGATGTTCAGTGAGAAGTTACAGTGTGAGCTCTAGATGTTGTAGATGCTCAGACCATGTTTTATTATAGATGATAATATCATCGAAGAAGACTATAATGAATTTTTATAGGTAGGGCTAAAATATTTTATTCATCAATGCCTAGAATGTTGAAAGAGAATTAGTGAGGCCAAATGGCATGACTAGAAACTCATAGTGGCCATCATGCATGAAAAAATCTATCTTAGCGATATCATCCTCATGAAGTTGTATTTGATGATATCTAGAGTGGATATCCAACTTGGAGAAAAAATGAGCACCATGAAGCTCATCAATAATAGGGATCAAAAAATTATCATTGATTGTGATGTGATTAAGTACATAGAAGTCAATGTAGAGGTTCCATGACCCATCTTTTTTCTAGATAAAGAGAACTAAGGAAGAATATGGGCTAGTACTAGGGTGAATAATGCCTTACTTCAGTAAGTCTTGAATGAGCATCTCAATCTTGATCTTTTACTAAAATGGGTAGCGGTAAGGCTTGATGTTGGGAGGAATGATTTTAGGAAGGAGATAAATATGATGGTCCTCTAGTCATGAAGGTGGTAATCCCACTAGTTTAGTAAAGATACATGCATACCTCTGTAAAATGGTTTATAGATTAGGAGTAGTGGAGATCATTAATAGTTACATTTGAATGGAATAGAGTTGTGTAATGATTCCATGTGAATTCTTCTTAAGAAGATTTTCCATGAAATGTGAACTTATGATGTTGAGAGACCCCAATTGTAATCCTTTCAATGTATGTTTTTTCCCATTATCTAAAAACTACATCCAAAGTTCATCAAAATCCCATAAGATGGGTCTAAGTATGCATAACCATTAGGCTCCTAAAACAACATCACATCCACCTACGAGTAAGGCAAACATATAAGAGCACAAGTTATAATCTCCAATAGAGATATGCATATTATGACAACTCCATTTGCAAGGTAATGTGCCCCCATTAGAAATCATGACTTCAAAGTAAGAGCAAGGATGGATAAAATAATTAGCCTATTTGGCAATCCAAAGGTCAGTGAAGTTATGAGGGCTACCTGAATCAATGAGTATTATGAGAGGGAGATTATTAAAGTAACCCCTAACTTGTATGGTTTGTGAGGTGGTGACTCTTGTTAAGGCATGGAAAGATATCTTTGGTTGGTCTTCTTGAGAAGTAAGTTCTATAATCAATGAATTTTCTTTTGGATCATCTATTATATCCTGAGCATCTTTAAAAAATTTAGTTTCAAGTAGAGAATCCACATTAGTAGGTAGAGATTTTGCTCTACACATCGATGTCCTAGAGTGAATTTGTCATCATAATTATAACATAATCCTTTTTCTCGATGGGCTTGCATCTCTGCTTCATTCAAATGCTTGATAGGATTGATTTTGGGGGTTGGCATTATTTGAGATCATTATAGAGTTATATTTTTGAATGGATTAAAATTGGATTTGAATCACTATTGAGTTTTGATCTTGTCCTCTACCAACTTAGGCAACCCTAGGGCTTCCATCATTATGTTGGGCTAAAAAAATTTGACCTCTGATTGAATTATATCCTTCAATCCACTGACAAAGCAACCCCTAAAGAATTCATCAGATAATCCCTCTATGTGATTGGCCAGTTTTTCAAATTTTATTTGATACTCTCTCACGGTTCTTATTTGATGAAGTTTAGTGAGTGCTTCAGTGAAGTCATCAAAAGCACTAGGGCCAAATCGTTACAAAATGAGGGTGTAAAAATTAGTCCATATGGTCTCATCATGAGCTTTGGTATACCAACAATACCATTGAAGGGATTCATGTTCCAAGTAAAAGGATGCTAGTGGGACCTCAAAAGTATTGTGTAGACTAAAATATTGTTATCCCTAATAGATCCACCTAGTCAAATTTGCACCATTGAATCAAGGAAAATTAGTCTTTAACCCACAAAAATTATTGGAAGAAGAAAACATGATGTCTAAAGAGGACTCTAGATGTTGTTTGTTTTTCATGGTGGTATGTTAAAGACTGAGGCCAAGAATTTTTTCATCAAGATATTTGATGTGGGTCTTGAGGATGGCAATTTAATCCTTCATATTTTTGGCTCCTATTTGAGTTACTATCATGACCAAAATAAGAGATTTATTTTATTTTTATTTTTAGGAATGGGTGGGAAAACTAGAGCTAAGACATGTTTAGTAAGGGAATTTTTTAATTTCAGTGAAATCAGAATGGGTAGCGGTAATTTTACTATTTTTTTTGCATAGTGTGAGTATGATTGATGAAGGCAAGGACAATTTTAGGAATGCAAATAGAAAAAATGGAAAATTTATCAAATAGCGTCAAATGAGTAGAAAAGGGAGATGAATATTGTGAAAAAATTTCAAGGCAAATGGACAAAAATAAAAGTTAAGGCAAAACCCAAAAAAAAGGAAAATTGAGATTTGTGAGAATTAGGAGTGGAATTAGGATATGGGACCTCAATTAATAAAATGTGAGGAATGGAATTTCAAGTGTCCAAATAAATTTTGAGGATCAATGAGGCTACAAATGGAGGGATGTGGCAAAAAAATGAAAAACATTACTCTAATTTATGTTTTATGTTTGGATGTAAGTCCAATGAGAGTCTTCTGATACTCTACGGGTAGTTTTTAAAAATTGATGGAATGAAGATTTCTTGGTTTCTAGTTTTTATCAAATATTTGGTTGTAAGTCCTATGACAGTCTGTAGATACTCTACTAATTGATTTTTTTGATAATGTATAGGAAATATTTTGAAATTGATAGAAATAGGCACCAAGTTTCAATGGATGTCTGAGAGTTTAAATATATCACTCTGGCCACCACTGTTGTCTAAGTGAGTACTACTCTCTAGAATTTTTTTGGCCATGAATTTATCTCTAAGTGACAACTCTTGGTTTCCCTCATAGATGGGAACTACTCAATCAGGAAGGGGTCATTTCCCATTTCACTACTAGGTCCTCTCAATGGGCTAACGACTTTGAGGTTCTTATGGTACTCCTCACAATGACTTTTAGGGCTTTCACCCAAGAACTTTATATAGTTATGCAGTTAGGTTTTTACCCTGATTAAAAATAGATTATTATGATACAAAAAATTATTTAAATAAATTATGCCATAGAACAGAGTTAAGATTTTTTTAAAATTTATTGAAAGGAATTATGCAATAGAATAGAGTTAATACTTTTTGAAGGAAAAAAATTGGCCCTAGAAATCATTCTAATACTAGATGAGAGGATCCTCCTATAATAATTAATAAAAAATCATGAAATAATAGGGTTATATAATTAGCAAAACACTTGAAAAGATTATATTGATTATAGGCCACTTCAAGGGGGCAACCTCCTTTGAGCAAGCTCAATACAATGAATTTAGGGATGCCATCATTGGCCTCAACACTTACTTATATACTAAGTCTAATTTAAGTAACTACTACTTCTCATGAATGTGGGATAAAACAAAATATTCACAAGATGACTTACAAATCATAAACGTCCATAGCAACTATTACACTAACAAAATAAAGAGAAAGGGTAGCACAGTTTCCTAACACACACTTTTAGTAAGGATAATTAATATAAATATTATAAATAATCCTCTATATAATAACATCAAGGCCTCTCAAAGTGTCATATATCAATCGCTTATAAATTCTACTTTACTTGAGCAAAACAACATTAATCCTTATAATTTTTATTTTGATTTATTCTAATAGTCATAGGCCAAGTCTAAAAATATTTTATTATAGGTCAATGGAAATAAATTTCAATCATGAATTATTCTAATATTCATAAGCCGTATGTGCTTGCATAGGAAAATAAAGTGTGTAGTCAACCCGGACATAGTTGTTGTCAACAAACATGGTTATAGTGTAGACCTATCATCCTAGTGTAACCTTGTCTCAATATAATTTGAAAATTTATTTTTGGTTGTAAAATATTTCACATGTCTTTTCAACTATTTTCCATCAATAATTTACATGCATAATCAACATAAATTTAGTTTGAATTAGGCTTGCATATCTACTTGTTAATTTACTATTTATAGCTCATTTTAAATTCTATAAATTATTGTATTTCACATTTAGATTTTGTATATTTTATAGATATAAATTAGTTTTAAATATTTTTATGTTTATAGCATTTAAGTTTTAAATAAAAAATAACTTTAAACATTTTTTAACCTTTTAAACTTTTTAAATTTGAAAAAAAATGAAATTTGAAAATTTCCATTAGAAACATTAACATGAATGAATTGCAGGGCCCCTATATATATATTGAATGGATATATAATTCCAATTGAGCTTTTAACTTTAAATTTTAATTTGTAACTATTTTTTCACATGCACATAGACATGCATATGCATCAATTGTATATGAATTTGTACTCAATTAACTATAAGAACAAGTGCACAAGTATGTCATATAGTCCCATAATCTAAAAATTCTGAACCATATTATATTTTGCCATATATATAAAATATGTTACTCATGAGGACTTAAATTCTCAAGACAAGCACTTATTAATTCCCTCCCTTTTGAGGAGAGACATATATTGCAAGTCTCTAAACTCAAAAATAATTGTATAATATGTGGAAAATATAATCATGTAACAACATATGAATATTTTAAATGTATTGCATCATAAGATTGAATATAGCATTTAATTTCAAATGAAATATGTGATATATATATATATATATATATATATATATATATATATATATATATATATATATATATATATATATATATATAAAACATGTGCATGATATGTATCATGGAACAATAGTAAAATTAGAAAGTATGAGTAATTCATGATAGGAATCACAACACCATAGTATCAAGTAATTATCATACAAGTAATTCTACACAATTTGACGTAGTTTGCATAGAATGTCACCCATAAGGCCCAAAGGCCACATACAAGATACATGTAAATGTCACACAAAAAAATAAGGCCAAGGCCCACACATAAATGGCATGATAATGTCATAAAATTGATGACATGTATATGTTGCACACACAATACCAAAGGCCACACATAATAAGCAAACAAGTTCTAACTTATCATGTAGCAATGTAAGAATGAAAAAAAAAAAAAAAAGAAAATTAGACTAGTCTACATCAACCATATATATAAATGTCATTTTTATAAAATAGCATATCCACATAACACATTGTAAAGTATGAGTGAATAGAAAAATACTTTTATGATATATAACTCAACATGGTATAAAGGTTGTGGATAGATACAACCTATTGAAGTGTTCACAGAAAATGAATATATGCCCCTATATTAGCAAGGATACTCGAAAAGAAGGGAAGCCCAACATCAAATAACCATATAATATTATGTCCTATATCACACTCACACACCTCATGAAAAGCAATGTGTTTATGAAAATTGAAAAATGTTTAGCTACTTAACATGAAATAAATAACATATGGAAAAAAGTAAAATTTAATTTTATATTTATGAAAATATTTTGATTTGTTTTTTTATTTTTATATATTTGAAAAAAATTGAATTTGTTTTTTTAATTTTATATATTTGAAAGAAATGAATTTTGTGAAATATTTGAACATAAAATATTTGAAAAGTGCCTATAATCAAGGCTTTAAAAACATAATAAATGGGATGGATTTAAACAATTCTTAGCAAGGTGTTAAAGCATAGCATGGGCATAAGAAAGGAAGTAAATATGCCCTCAATATAAGAGTGAATGATTCATAATAATATATCATAAATGATTTATATAGAGAGTAATTTACACTCCCCCAATGGGTAAGAGACTATGTGTGCTCATGTATAATGTAGGAGTAGGTAGATGTGATCATGTAAGTGCAAATCAAGGTATAACATGATATATATGCAATAATAAGCAAGTGAACTATCATAAATAATGGGAATTGAAACAATTATAAAATATATTTTTTTTGAATTTTTGAATCAATTTGAAAATTAAGAGGGAAACTACCCAAATTTAAGATAAAGCTAAGTGTTATAATAATGCTTTAAATTTGGGATAGAAGAAGTAGCAACGAAGTGAAAAAAAAGAAGTTATGTACAAAGGAAATCACATGTAGCTACTAATAACTTTATTATAGGAAATTTCCCATGGATTTACTACATAACGGGTATATTCACGTGCTTCATTTTTTTATGATCCACCAATTGGAATAGAATGTCATTGTGTAGACCTATTTGATCCATTATATTATATCAATGTGTTATATGATGCACATCAGTCATAACTGTATTAGATGTTCTTATGGAAGTATGCCATGCTTTGTGCTCTTGTGTTATAATTATGTTCTCCATTGAAATGGTGATCATTGTACTATCTTGATGAAATGTTAGAGAATAATTATTAGTACTAACTATATCTCCCATTAATCTTTACCATGATCTTCCAAGGATTACATTATATTACTCTAAAGTAGGATCAATGTGAAATAATGTTGAACATGATTTAGGACCAAGAATGATTAATAACATGATAGATCTTATGCAATTCTTTGGTTTCATAGATTTATTGCGATGTGTATCATATTCAAGATATCTAAGAATAACTAGGCTACATATATTAGCTTCTTGTGAGTAACCACAACATTAGAGCATTATTTACAATCCATAGTTGGTTTCATAACAAGAGGCTCTAGAAATGAATAATTTTACTTTTTTTTACTCTTTTTTGAACATATTTTTAGGAGTCACCTTAGATATTTAGTCTTGCTTTGAAATGAATTTATTAAGCAATCCTTTTTTGAAAATGATTTGATCTTGCTTTGGTAGTTTTACCTTTGAATGTTGCTCTATTTATCACTTTAATTACTCTTTGTACACCATTTCCTCGAGATATGTGATCATTATATTAAGAGAAGTTTTTTAGTCAACTGATTATGATATAGCATGTGATCTATTATTGTAACTTTTTAAAGATTTTGTAGATCTTTTTTATTTTAAATGGGTGTTTTATCATATTTTGTATATAATAAATATCTCTATACTCACCCACACCAACAGATTTAAATAAAGAATGAGAAAAGTATTCATCTTCATCAATGGGATTGAAATTTTACCTGTGAATTTGATCGTCTATGGTTTGTATGAATCTTCATAATTGACCAATAATGATATTTTTATAAAATGCCCTTCTACTTTTGTAGGAATTGACACTTGTTGTTTCTCTTTTTGATAGGATCTTCCATTTATGTATAAATTTGAGTAATATGTGGGATATCATTTACATTGATTGATTCACCCACTTCATAAGTATGCATTTATTCCATTGTAATGGTTAACTCATGTGGTATGATGGAGACCTTATCAGATTGTGATTGTGTCATTTTTTAATATTGAAAAGGTGCATCATAAGCTGATATCATATATTCATGTGTATCATGTACAAATTTGATGCATCTATGGAATGTATAAGGTATAACTTCCATTACATGAATTCAATACTAACTAAAATATTATAATATATTTTAATTGATTGGATATGACTTTAAAAATAGTAGATACCATTTTAGGGCCTATTTGTAAATACAATGTGATAGTTCCCAATATTTGTTTTGGAGTGCTATCAAAGCCATGTATATTTTTATCTAATCTTTTAATATTAACCTTATTGAATCAAAATTTATGTATAAGTCATATCTACAAATGCTTATCCTGAAACCATTGTCAACCAATGCATGATTGACTAGCTTTCCATGTATTTTAATTTGAATGAATAATGGAATATTTTTCTCAATGACATGTTTGGGAGTATATATTATTTATCAAATGTAATATTATTTTCAATATCCTTGAAGGTATTCATGATAGAATCAAATAAATCTGGTGGTGTATCCATAGAAAGAATGGTATCTTACAACATTGCATATAATATATCTTTCTAAGCTAGTGCTTTCTTTAATAGTTATAGAATATAAATATCGATTGGATTATTACACAATTGGTCAATGAGATCATACCCTTTAGGTTAAGAAACTATCCTTGAAGTAGGTGGGGTAAGTAAGGGAGGAAATTTGGATTAGTAGGATTGGATTGGGGAGGTAAAATTAGTTGCCCTCTTTTAGTTTGAATAGCATGGATGTGGGAATCTAATATGAGTCTTAGATCAAAAATGGGAATAGATTGATGAATAGAAGTAGGTTGAGGGTGAGGAAGAGGAATAAAAAAATGTTGTACACATTATTTATCATATAGTTATGACAGGAATTAAATTGGATTAGATATTATAATAATAGGTATTAACAACAAGTATGATCTTAGGATATGGCCAAAGTTGGATTTTGTTGGTAGTAGAGCAGGGCCATAAAATTGTATTGTATAGTTGTATAACAAGTGTGTGTTTCAAACATTTTGTACATAGTATATTTTTTTTTTGTATGTGAATCTCATTGTATATATGTTAGCATGAAATTTTTTTAGGAGATAATTTATCACATTCACCTCAATAGTGTTGTGAAAAAATTCCCTCTCCTATTAGAAGGCAGAGCTACCTTTATTGAAAGCTAAAAAAGTTACTGAAAAGAAAAAATTTACAAGTAAAAAGTTATAAATCACAGGGTAGTAATTTTAACCTAAAATTAAGATAATGAATTTTTAGTATGGAATATTTAGAGAGAGAAATAAAGAGGGAATGTTTTGGATAAAAAATTAAACACTAAGACTTGACAAAGGTGTCAGAGTAGAAATTGACGTCAAAAGGGGAAATCTCTCTCATTCAATCGGTTGAAAAGATATATTCATATTCTTGAGAATATGAAACATACACCAAAAATATACCAATAATTGATAATAGAAATAAGAAACCCTCTATATTTTCTAAAAATAATAATAATAATATTGTTTATATTCCCATCAATATTTCACTTATATTCAAAATATCAATTACAATTTCAGATGAAAATTTGTAACCTGGTTTCTTGGTCTTAACAATTAAAAGATGATATCAATATAAATTTATAAATTAGGATCCAATACATTTAATTAATTAGACATACATCATTCAAAATTAATCACGAAGACAAAGTTTAGAAGAACCTCTTTATATTGATCTTTGTGGAGTAGAAAATCCAATCTCCCTTTAAAAAATATCTTTCCTCAAAGTTTTCACTCTTTATAACCTATATTATGAGGGTTAAGCTTGTATTTATAGTAAAAATTATGTGGTTATGGTTCATAACCACATTTTTTGCATTTTTATAGAGTTTTAAAAACATCAATATAAAATTACAACTTGAAAGGGTGTAAAAGTGTTTTGAGCACTGTTGACCAATTTTGCCCACAGGCAAAATCTCGATCAACTACTCCCCTGCTATCTTAATGCCAGCCATCTTCAATTTCATGCTCAATTCGGGCCTGGTATATGTTTGGTTCATGGCCTGGTTCAAGTGTTTCGGCAGCTTCTAGTTCAAAAAGTTCAACTTACTTGGTTTAACAGCTTAAGTTCAACATTCGATTTAATGTAAAGAGTTCATCGGACTTGGCCTTGGTTCATCGGCACGCTCCTTTGAACCTTAACCCATTGAACCATTTTTTAGTTCAATGGGCTTGGTTTAAAGGTCTGCCCTTAGCCAAAGGGTAGTCTTCAAGTTAAAGTGCCCTTTTAGAGGGCAGACACTTCAACATTTTAAAAGATTTGGGCGCACTTCAAAATAATAAAGGAATGGGCGGAACAAAATTCTTGTAGACAATTTGTCCATGAAAATACACAGTCAAAGCTCAAAGCTCAAAGTCAAAGCATAGCCACAGTCAAGCCCACTGAAAAATAATAAAGAACAGTGCCCGACTGGGCACTAAGGTGCAGCAGCTGCAAAAAAGCTAGCAGACCTAATGACATCCTTGAGGATGTCAAGTTTGACCAAAGGAAATAACTGTTTGTGTTAAAAAAAAGAAGCGCTAACCAGAAGGAGATAAAACATAGTGACCTACCAAGATGTTTGCCCCAAGGGCCGAATGAGTTAGATAGGACAAATGGACAAGCGATAGGCAGGTGATGAGTGAGCAGTTAAGTCCAACTAGTGCAAATTAGAGAAGTGACTTTGGCAGGTGAAATAGTGCTAGAAAATTGATCATTTGGAATGATAGCAGCCAAGAGTGCAACTACTTTCTCTATTTCACATTAAATTGGAAGGCAAATCATGTAAGTTACCCAAGCAAGAAATGCATATTTTGAGCAGATAAATGAACAGCTCATTAATATTTTGAGCAACTTGTTTCTTTTCATGAAAGGACACGTATGCCACTTGTAAAAGAAAGAGCACCAAATGAGCCTCTTGGACTTTCCATATATATTGTAGACTTGTTCATTTGTAATCATCTTTCACATTTGTAAAGGGCACAACTCTGCAAAAATTTCACCTGGATCAATACAAATGTAGTTTTTTACCTCCATTTTGGATAGACATTTCTGTGTATGTGTTAAATGTTTGCTTGTGTCCAGTCATTATCTTTTGATGCTCTCACAGGTTCAACACCAATAGACCTACTGTCTACAAGGTGCCATTATTGCAGCTAACAAGAGAAGAGTAGTATTTGGGAGTGAACGAGCAGAAGAAATTACTTCATAAGTGTGTGTTTCATAGCACCTTGGGTGATCTCTATTTTGGATTTTCCATTGAAGCCTCCCTACTAGTTTCTTGCATCTTGGTCCTTCTACTAAGTGCGTAGTGTATGTATGCATTTGTCTAATTTTGAGAGTGGATGTGTGAAGGTCAACCTTTATTTTGGTGCATCGCGTCTTTTAGAGTAGGTAGTTTGTTTTCTATGCATTTCTTCTCCATTTTCATCATGATGGTCCTGTTACAGCAAATCAAATCTTTAGCATATGGTGACTCTAAGTTGAATTTGCTGGTTAAGTAACCTGGTGCCATTAGAAATCTACTTTTATATGTATAATTATTTTGCAAAAAATCATGGACCTTATTGTCCTTCCTATAGTTTTGATCAGACTCAACCTCTTTATGGCATCTCCCCAAGCAGCCCTCCTAGTCACCCTTCAGCCAGAAGGGAAACTGCCAATTTCAAGTTCCTGACCTAGGAAAAGATAGTGGAATCATGGGGCAGGAAGGAGGAGAAGCAAGGTTTTTCTCAAAACCTTGAAGAAGCTAAAGCTGCTCCTACCCATGATTCTTATGATCTCTAAGAAAGGCTCTTCCAAGAGGATATATCCAGGAGAATTTAAGAGTTGGAATCTAAAGAAAGATTCCTCAGCCAGTGTGTGATGGATGGTTCAGACCCAACAGCACATTCCATGTCTGAACATAACCCATCTACACACCTCCAAGAGAAATATTAGGCCACACCTAATATAGATGAAGTGTTGACTAAGTGGAAGGAGGATAATCATTTGATTCTAGCTCAAGGACTGCCTCCTCTTCCACATGTTTTTTCTACTTCACACCTTCTCAAGGAGGAACCTATTCTGTAGGAGGTGAGTGAGGAGTAGAAGATCCAATCTATAGTTCTCCAAGGAGACTTCATGAGTATGGATGAGGAGGAGATCACTTTAAGTGACATAGATGAGCATGGATAATCTCTTGTTCATGCTTTGAATGATCTTCTTAAAGTCATGGAGATAGGCTGCGTTGTTCTTCAAGAAAGCCAAAAGGGAGTAGAGGATGAGTTTGATAGAGCTTGTAATGAAGCAGAAGGAGATGGGTCAGACCATGATACATTATAGAAGGAATGTACATGTCAAAGGGTTAACGGTGATAAGCCAGCAACCATAGATTTCTTGGTTCCATGGACAAGAAAAGTATGTATATGTTGGAAGCATGTTTGAATATGATCCACTCAAATTCCAGCCAAACCAGGTGATAGGCAGGAGGAGCAAGTCACCAAATCTCATTTTCCTTCAGCTACTTGCCTGGCACCATAAGTCTTCTTGCCAGGAAGGGGACTTAAGAAATTTTCCCTTTGATCCAGGAGGGAGGCAAACATTCCTGGTTAGCTGTATATAGTAGTTTGTTTTTAGTTGTTTTCCTATTTTTCCTAAGTGCAGTTTGCACAGGTAGTGTTTTTTTAGCTTTGAGTGTTTCCCTTTGCGCGTGGGGGTAAAAGCTTCATGTTTGATTCTTGAATATTTTAGGCTATTATTAAATATTTTATAGCTACATCTGACTCCACACCCAATGGATTTTAAGGCAACTAGATTCTAAGCATAGCAAGCATACTTCCCCTGTGAGTCACCAATCTGTTGACCAATTTTGCCCATAGGCAAAATCTCAGTCAACTTCTCCCCTATTGTCTTAATGTCAGCCATCTTCAAGTTCATGCTCAGTTCAGGCCTGGTATATGTTTGGTTCATGACCTGGTTCAAGTGTTTCGGTAGCTTCTAGTTCAAAAGGTTCAATGTACTTAGTTCAATGGCTTAAGTTCAATGTTCGGTTCAATGTAAAGAGTTCATCGGGCTTGGCCTTGGTTCATCGACGTGCTCCTTTGAACCTTGACCCGTTGAACCATTTTTTGGTTCAACAGGCTTGGTTCAAAGGTCTGCCCTTAGCCAAAGGGTAGTCTTCAGGTCAAAGTGCCCTTTTAGAGGGCAGACACTTCAACATTTCAAAAGATTTGGGTGCACTTCAAAATAATAAAGAAATGGGCCGAATAGAATTCCCATAGATAATTTGTCTATGAAAATACATAGTCAAAGCTCAAAGCTCAAAGTCAAATCACAGCCATAGTCAAGCCCACCAAAAAATAACAAGGAAAAGTGCCTGACTGGGTGCTAAGGTGCAGCAGCCACAGAAAAGCCAGCAGGCTTGATGACGTCTTTGAGGATGTCAAGTTTAACGAAAGGAAATAACTATTTGTGCTCAAGAAAAGAAGTGCTAACTAGAAGGAGCTAAAATGTAGTGACCTGCTAAGATGTTCGCCCCAGGGGCCGAATGAGTTAGATAGGACAAATGGACAAGTGACAGGTAGGTGATGAGTGAGCAGTTAAGTCCAACTGGCACAAATTAGAGAAGCGACTTTGGTAGGTGAAATAGTGCCAGCAAATTGATCATTTGGAATGATAGCAGCCAACAGTGCAACTACTTTCTCTGTTTCACATTAAATTGGAAGGCAAACTGTGTAAGTTACCCAAGCAAGAAATGCAGATTTCAAGCAGACAAATGAAAAGCTCATTAATATTTTGAGTGACTTGTTTCTTTTCATGAAAGGACACGTATGCCACTTGTAAAAGAAAGAGTGCCAAATGAGCCTCTTGGACTTTCCATATATATTATAGACTTGCTCATTTGTAATCATCTTTCACATTTGTAAAGGGTGTAGCTCTGCAAAAATTTCACCTGGATCAATACAAATGCAGTTTTTTACCTCCATTTTGGATAGACATTTCTATGTATGAGTTGAATGTTTGCTTGTGTCCAGTCATTGTCTTTTGATGCTCTCATAGGTTTAACACCAGAAAACTTACTATCTACAAGGCACCATTGTTACAGCTAATAGGAGAAGAGTAGTATTTGGGAGTGAAGGAGTAGAAGAAATTACTTCATAAGTGTCTGTTTCACAGCACCTTGGGTGATCTCTATTCTAGATTTTTCATTGAAGCCTCCCTACTAGTTTCTTGCAGCCTGGTCCTTCTGCCAAGTGCATAGTGTCTGTATGCATTTGTCTGATTCTGAGAGTGGATGTGTGAAGGTCAACCTTTATTTTGGTGCATCACCTCTTTTAGAGTAGGTAGTTTATTTTCTATGCATTTCTTCTCCCTTTGCACCCCCCTATATTATACCTATACCTGTATTTTGCACTACCTGAAACAAACATGATGCATCAAAGGGAGATAGCCCTTATCTAGAGACTCTCCTCTCCTGCTTCATCATCCCATAGGTGAGAGAGGAGTTTCCATGTTGTGGGGAGAGGGTAAGAACTTGTTTTCCTGCCATGGGGTGCACTTTCCTGCGTCAACAAGCACTTGACACTACTTGAAAACATGTTTTGGTGTTTTTACACTACTTGTAAAGGTATATCATCAAATTGCACAACTTGAAGAAGTAAGTTGGAAAAATTATAAGAGACACAATTTGTAAAAGTAAGAACATACATTTCTAAGGTGAAATACAATGTGACAATATAATCTAGCTCCAAAATGAAGTGTGAGAAGAAAGCCCTAAAATGTTGAGAATGGCTTCAATATTTTTTTTGCCTCATTGATAACTCTTTTTATTTCATAAATTCATCAAATATTTGGAGAAATGCACTTATAAAATATTCATTAGTACCATATGTATACTTTTATGCAATATCCATTAAATAGTTTAACTTCATTATTTCTGAAAACTTGTTTTGAATTTTGTTTATCGTTAAGTCAAGATTATTTATATTGACTTGATATTTGGTCAATTGATGAAGTACTTCATGATAAATTGAAGACATGGGATTTTCAAATTTTTGAATGTGCTTTTTGAATTCTTCAACCACACCCTCTATTAGAATAGGATTTCCATTTTGATCCATGTCATTTATAAAAGAACATTTCAATTTTTTGACTTCTGCTTCAAATTCTATCATTATGTCACTCTCAAGTGACCTTGAACTATTGAATTTATTGATGCATTCTTAAAGTGATTGGATTCTAAATTTTGTGGCCCAAAATAATTCAATCTGATAAATAAATTCTTTTTTTTTATGACTCATTTGTCAATAAGATCACAAGAGGGAAATTTTGAGAATTCAATCAATGTGGGGATGAACTCTTCCCAATTATTTATTTCCTTTATATACTTGCTTTAATTTTTTATTACCTATTCACATTTTGAATAGACTTTATAAACCATTTTCATTGTAGTGAGAATTGTTAAAACTCCCTAATTAGTAATTGTATAGATCCAATCTCTTACTGCATTACCCATTTGGCCTATTTATTTTACTTTCTCTGATGATTCAACATGAAAACTTGACATAATAATAATTATTAGTTGAATTGATCTAATCAACCTTTGTATTAATAAATTTAAATTCTTCATTTTTTCTTTCAATTCATCTTTTATTGCTTTATCTTTGTCTATTTTCTCAAAAATAGTGCTAATTGCTAACTGCATATCTTCCTTCATCCCTTCTCTAGTAAATTCCTAAAATGAACTCTTGACACTTGATAATCCTCATCTTTGATCTCTAATTTATCTTTATAAATTGTAGGAATATCCACCTCAGCATATTTTTCTCCTATTTCATCTGTTATTATTCATGAGATGGTTCTTTCTCTCCTTGATCTTTTTTAAAAAAGAATTTGAATTGTCAGATTTCCAAAATCAATCTCTTCAGGTTTCACAATTTTTCTTATTTTCTTCACCACCATGGATAACCAATATGATGTTGTTGGTCTTGAAGGAAATGGGACAAAAGCTGATATTTGTGGATCCAACATTACTAGGTCAAAATAAGATGTTATTTCAATTATGATAGCTTGAAAATAATTTTTTCCTAATTATATCAATTAGATTTCTTAGAAAGGAAATAACAGACATTTTAGGATTTGAAGGAGAAGAAGAGATAGGAGTTTTTTCTTGTGGGGAAATAGATGATATAGGGAGAAACATGTCATTAGAAACAAGGAATTGCTAAGTTTATTTTCTACAATCTATTGGGACTACGGAAAGCTATCAATAGGAACTTCTTGAGAAATTAAGGGATTAGGAGAAGAAGAGATATTTTCACCTAAGCTTTTTATCTTAAGATTTAGAACTCTTCATGGTGGAATATCCTTTTGAATATTTTCTAGTTATTATGCTTCCTTTATAACTATGATTTCTCTACTTGGACCTACTTCATTTGCTTTCTCTATTTCAACATGTTATTGTTTATAAAAACTATCAAATTCATCTTCTCAAGGAGGTGTAGGTAAATAAATATTACCAACATCAATTCCTTTATTCAAATACTTAAGAGTCCTTCCAAACACTGCCTTTGTTCTAATTCTAAGGGAATTAGACTCTTTTCATCCCAATGAACTATGGGTAGTGGTTTTGATACAATGGCCTCCTTTTTAAAAATGGGATCCAATGTGACTTCATCATCTACCAATTTATTTGGCATTTTTGTTATGTCAAATTTGACTATATGTTTCATGGTAAATTATGAATAATCTTTGATTATGACCATTTTTTCATCATTACAATCCATCTAGTGAAATTTTAAGTGTGAGAGATGTTGAAATGAAGGCCCAAGATTGTGTTTAATTAAACCCCTTATATAAAATGCAACCCTATTTTCAAGAGTTTTGATATTGCAATAGGACATATATTGCTCCACTATTTTAGGTTTCATTAATGATGGACAAGTGTACATACCAATATAAATTATAAATTTGACCCTTATTCTATATTTATCTCTTAAAAACTTATGTGTTTCAAAAAGTTATCTCACTAGCTCCATTAATTCTCATTATTCACTGACATATCGTGGAAGTATGTATGGATCAATTTCATAGCCATCAATCCTCAAATAGTTAAAACTAGATAATTGTATGAACCAATTACCCCATCTAGTTAATTTTTTGGTACTCACCACTAATATCCTTGTGTTAAAAAGTTCTTTCTCAAACAACTAAATGATAAAATGAAGGAAACAATTAGTCACCCTCTTGAAGTGTCAAGTGCTTTCTTTTAATGCAATTTTGGGATCAAAATCATATACTTTTATTTTTATAAAGTAACCCACCATATGCAATCTATCAAAATATCTTTGACTAGAAATAACATAGACAAGATAGGAAGTCATATAAATTTTTGATGTGACCATTACTTTCATTAGCTATTTATGGATTGCATCACTAATTAGTTGTCCCTGATTGAGATATTGCATGTTCCTGTGAATGACCCAAATAAACTCGTACATCTATATCTAAAAATATTTAGTTGTTCGATTCCCCACTATTTTATGCAATAGTGCTAATATATTATTTATCTCATTTTTTAAGTTAAATCTTATAAGATTCTTTGGGATTCATGTGGAAGAGTGTCTTGGTTTGATCAACCATCCATTATTCAATTTTTTAGCACATGAGACATTATTATTAGCCCAAAAACTTTGAGAAGACTTAGGAGTTAAATACACAAAATATTATCTTTCTGGAAGATGCAACATATTATCTATGTGACCCAGAATTAAGCTTGTCACCAATTCACCCTATGGATCTCTCACTTCCCTTGTTTCTAAATTATCATGTTCTACCATGACCAAAACAAATCTAGAGATTGCACTGAAATTGGAAAGGTTGTAATTTGTGTCAATCCACTATCAAAAATACTTTGACCAAAGTTAGTTTTAGACTGCATTCATTCTCTCCCAAAATTCATCTAAGTCAATATGACCTAGATTAGTATTTAAAATATTGTGTACATTGGATTCCAATGGCAAGAGAGGCATTACTCCCTAAAATTAATACTTCATACTAGCTTTGTATTTATTTAGAATTAGTTTTTCCATAATAGAGGATGAAGACATTAATTTGTAGGAAAATTACTAATTGGGATTTATTCACATAATGATGATTTATTTTTTAAATTTAATAAAATAAAATAATTTATTTAATTGCAACTAAAAATTATACTCATGTCTTCACCCATGTAAATTTGCTTTAATGCTTTTTCAATCTCATTTGATGAATTTCACCACCATGCTCAATCACCTTTCTTCCACATGGCAAGAGGAAAATGAAGAATTTTAATAAAGCTTTATACATCACCTTTGTTTTTTTCCATATAGCCATATTGTTTCAATAGGCAAACAAAATAGAATTTAGTTACTCATTTTCCATTTCATTTATCTTTTTTACCCCATAACATGGTCGTATGACTTCCTTTGACAAATGAAAACAAGTAAAATGAAAATATATAGATTTCTTTTTCAAATTTATAACCTCACTCCTCTCTCTTGGGATGTACATCCTCCTTTTGGTAGCAAAAACAAATTAAAATTGATCATCTACTTTAATTTTTTAAATTTTTAAACCTTTCAATCTTCATTAGGTCGTATAGTTGTACAACCTCCTTAGGCAAGTAGAAAAAGAAAATAAATAAATTTCTTTTATTGTTTTATCAAAACCCTCTCTCCTCAGGGCATATGAGCTTCTTTTTGGTAGGAAAAAAACAAATTTTGGTTGTCTTTTTTTATTTCTACCTCATACATCTTAGTTTTGGCATCATACGGCTTGTCTCTACATGCAAAAATAAAAACAATTTAATTTTTCTCCTTTTTTATCTACATGCTTCTTCTAGTGTCATATGGTCGTATGGTTGTATGACTCACTTATTTGATAGGTGAAAACAATTTTAAATTTATTGATATATTTACCTTTTACCTCTTTTTACTACTACATTGCCATTGGTAGGAAAAAATAAACAAAAAAATAAATTTCTTCCTTTTTTAATAATCTGCATTTCTCCCCTTGACCGTATGGCCATATAGCTTCTCCTTGGAGGTAAAAAGAATGAAAAATAAACAAAAACCTCTATTTCCTTTTACCTCTATTTAGTTCATAATGATATAAATAATAAATAAAATTTGATTCTTTTTTCTTTTTTATTTCACCTTGTACCTTCTTCCACTTGTGATGTATAATTTCCCTTTGGAAAAAAACACAGATGATTATTTTATTATCTAGTGTTGAGTGAATATTTGTAAAATCATTTGAAGATTTTGCATGCTTGAAAGTTGTGGAATGGATTTAAAATCTTTGGATGAGAATAATTTTATTTTTTCATGATTCAGGAAAGTGCCAACGGCATTTACATGAGTGAGGAGAATAAAAATCAAACTATACAGTAGTGGGAAGGGAAGATTTTATTTGTACGATTTGGGAAAGTGTCAAGACTCTTTTATATGACTCAAGGAGTTATCCAAAATAATTCTACGATTTGAGTTTTTGAAAAGTGAATTTGCATATTTAATTAAAATAATTAAAATTTATTTTAATTAAATTTAATATTTTTTATTTTGCAATTGCACCGCATACAAAGGTAGAAATAAAAATTGCACGACATGAAAAAGTGTCAAGGCGATTTAGCACAACTTGGATAAAAATAAAAAGCATATGCACAACTTGAAAAAGTTAATGAAACTTTTGCACAGTTGTAGGAAAAGTTAACAACTTTTTAAATGGCATGGGAACTTCAAAGAACATTTACACGATTCGAGGGGAATAAAAGATTTTTCCCATAATTTTAATTTTCAATTAAATCAATTGATTTAAAATTTTCAAAAATTGAAAATTTTAGGCTCAAACCAAAAATTTAGCCAAAAATTAATTCAATTTTCATAAATTGTTAAATAGACAAAAACCATGATAACAATACCAAAAGTCTTTGAAATATGAAGAGTCTTCTTCTAGATTGTAGTGAACTACTAAAATGTGAAGTGATATAGCCTTGGGAAAGTTCTATAAATACTAATCATTTATACTAAAAATGGGTTCCTAAATATTAATATCAATATAGAGATTCATAAATAGTTTTCATTTATGTTTCCTTATGTTCCTTGTGTTGATATGTTATAGGTGAATTATAATCTATTTATTATGAAAACACTTACTATTTTAAATTTATTATATCTATGATTCATGGTTATTCTTACTTTATTTCATGCCTAGATGAATGTAAAATTTTTATTTGAGTTCTTCTTTTATGTTTATTTTTACATTTTGCATAGCTACCCCTATTTTGATGGGTTTTCTAGGAACCACTACTAACAATGGTGCGGTGAGTATGGAAGATTAAAAAATGTTGTGATGGCTACTAGAACAGAGAGATTTGGAGAGATGTATTGATGAATGAATTTATAATTTTGTATAGGAAGAATAAAAAATAATAGGAAGTTATTTTTAAGGAGTGATTCATGAGCATATATATGGTGAAATATATGAAATTTTTTAGAGTGAATTTCCTAGATTACTAGCTGCATCATTAGCAAGGCTCAAATATTATAATTTTCAACCAAGATAAATAGAGTTGTTAGTTTGGATGGAAGTGAGACTAAAAAATCTATAAAAATTAGACATTGACTGGACACGTGTGATAGATGACTGTGTGAAAACTACTATTGATGGATACATCTCTAAACTTATTATACAATGATACATTACATTTGAGGTTGTACAAGACCTATTTGTGAGAGGAATTAGAGGAAATTTTTTATAGTGACTACCTACTTTGGTCAAAATGTTGGTTGTAGAAAAGGCCATGGTGCCTTCCCCTACCAATCTGGAGTAGTCACTTTGGGTGTTAGGGAGATGTGTGAGATGATGGAGTGAATGATAAGGAAATAATAACGTAAACTTGAACTTGTATCCTAAATATGTAAAATGTAGAGAAGCAGAGTGAAAAGTGAATTATAGAGCTAGAGTGAGACCTATGATAAAAGAGAAGATGGAATAAATATAATAATCTTAATATATTTGTGATTATAAGTAGAGAAGATAGTGTAGAAGAGTGTGAAAGAATGGTATCTCATAGGCCAGCAAGAGAAGCTAGAGAATATGAAGATAAGTAAATGCATGGGGCTGAGACAAGACAAGATGTATATAAAAATACAGAAGTACATAGAAATGTTGAGGAAATGGAAGAAGGTGGAAAGGTATAATAGGAGTAAGTAGACTACTTATACGGTAGTTTTAGATCAAAAATAAAAGGGATAATATTGTTTAGAGAAGAGATGGAGAAATATTTGGTATAATTTATACTAACTCAAAAGATTAAAGTAGGTTCAATTTCTAGTTTAGTAGAAGTCATAGACATGGACCCTTCACTTCAAGGGTTCACATCCCCTATGCCTACTTTAACATTAGAAAGAAGGAAAAGTGTAGACATTAGTATAGATAATTCTTGGTTTGATTAATTTATAGATGAGTTTGGAAAGTATATTGTAGATACCAATAAAATTTTGGATAGAAAGAAATTGATTGAGGCAAGATTTCAAGTTTTACCAAATATTAATACTTTTCCCAAATCAAGTCCACTGCCACTACCACTACCATTGGTTTCAAGTGTTACTAATATGAGAATGTCTTTGAATCCAATATTTTTTGTCACATTGACACCATATGATGGGTCTACTTACCCTGAGCACTATCTGCTAACTTACAAGATGAAATGGCAAACCAAAAATGTAACTATAGAAGATGTAAAAAAGTATGAGCTTGTACAATCATTAACAAGATGAGATTTGGATTTCATTAAAAAAAGAGATGATACTAAACTAATATTTAGTTATATCAAATACCAATTGATGGTGAGTTTAAATTAAATAAGTGTGTGAGTCAAATGATCTAAGATATGAAATATATTCGATAGAAATCAAGGGAATCAGTATATGATAACAATCATAAATTTTGATGTAATGAATAGGGTATACTTTATGTTATAGTATAAATATAAGTACACATGGTTCATAGAAGGCCTAAGACCTTAAATCAAGTTTAGAATTATTCATAATTAGTTGATAATAATTTGCATGCTTAGATAATAATGTACTTTATGTGGAATAAATAGATAGTTATAGAGATAGCTCACAGCCCATTGTGAATATGGATGCAAATATCAATGCCATATTGGGCAAGATGGATTAATTACATGAAATTAATAGGCCCAAGCTAGATCTTTGATGCATGGAATGTGGAAAATAAGGGCACCATATAAATTAATGTCCTAAAGTTAAGATAAAATTACGTGAACGTATTCATGTAGTAGGGCATGTGACTACAAAATGTCATTTATTACAATTATACATTCAAAAACCTTAAGAATTGTACTTTAACTTATATAAAATTCATAATCATGATGATGATAATTTTTAGGCACTCAAAGAACTAAAGGAATATATTACTAAAAATTTATTTGTATTTGTAACACAATAGGTTCACTTTGTGAATCTAGTAATCCCAAGCCTAGATGTAGACATGATTGTTGTGATTCAAATTATTCCTAGATGGATGTCACCCTCACCAAAGTATCAACCTCATGATCTCATAGGTTGGACATCACAAGATTTATAGTCTCCTCAATACCAGGTGGGATGGGTACTTCCATCTCCACTAGACCAATAGCCTTGTAACATTATGTCACCACAATAATAGTAAATAGGATGGACTCCATATTATCTCCAAGGAATTTTTGGAGGATATGATGGACAAAAAATAAGTTTAGGGCTCTCCTTAGAGGGAAGGAAGATATGAGTGATATTATAAGCTAGTATGGGGCTTCTAACAAAGACAAGGTGAAGATAGAGGAGGCTACCAATGGGGATACTAGGGTGGTATTCATAAATAGGGTGAATGAAAATCATGACAACTAATTATCTATTATTTATGTGTGGAGTATATCCACTTCTTATGAAATTATCCCACTAATCCTCAGAGGAAAATGTATTGTTTTTATTCTAGAGTTTCATAACAACACCACAGAAAAGAATTCCTAGCATTGAAAAAGTAAAGGAGATAAAATCATGTGTGATATGTATATTTTATTAATTCCCACCCTATGGATCATGTTTTTCTATAGGCAGTCACATGACAACAACATGTAGAATAGTTATTACCTCTTTTAAAGATGATGCAAGAATAAAAAATCAAATACGTCTAGTAGGACAAATGTTATGACCTTATGATAGAAAGGGTTTTGATGTACCAAGAAGCTTAGGCTATATATAAGATTTATCATCAAGTTATGTTAAAAGGTGATACTATAGTTATTGATGCACAGATGTATGGGCAAATTGTGCACATCATGAGATAGGATAGAGTGTTTACTACCTTGGTTGATCTTCTTAAATTATTAATTACTCTTTGAAATGAATATATATCATATAATATTACAAACCTTGTACATAACTTATTGAAGTGTACATAAAGGGTTTAACAATACACTAACAAGATAATATGGTAAGTGAAAACTAAAAATCCTTGGGATGTTGATTCATGTATGGATATTGATTTGGTAGAGTATGAAGTACCAAATGTTGTGTTTAACTTTGGGAACATAGATAATATGATATCTCAATCCACATGGGAAGCTATTGGATGACCACCATCATCTATAGTCTAGTAACACTAAGCCTCACAAAATATGGTAGGGTAGAACCTATTGGTCATCTCAAAGATGTGGAGATCAAATTTTTAGACTTGAACTTGTGAAGATATTTTGAATTAATCGATATGAATACTGATAAATGCACTACCTTACATTGATTGGGAAGAAGTGGGCTTAGGATGGTTATATAACCATTAACATATTATGAAATTAGTTAGAGGCACACCAAGGGGATAAAATTATCATTATTCCCCTAAATAAAAATGAGAGCAAACTCTATATTATACCTAAGGATCCAAATTCACCTTATGATTATGGAGATAATAATTAGTTTAAAGTGAGTACAGAACAAAATAAGAACACAATGTGAGCTATAGATTACCAATGATTTTACCCAAAATGAGAGCATCAACAATAGCCATAGTCAATAAAATAACCTATATACAAACCTACAACAACATAGGCACTAGTTTCACAGTTCCAAATATAAGACTATAATTCACCATCAATGCAATCACCGATAAGGTCTAAAGTAGTTTTCTTGTATAATGTAAGTGTGATAGACATTGATTATATTGAACCTAAAATAGAAGACCTTTTACCTTGGGAATCATCTTCTTTTGCTAGTGTAAATTTAGATACCCACATATTCAGTTGGGTGAGAGGAGATCATGATGTGTGTTCATTGTGAATGGTTATCATGATCGAATGCCAATTGCCTCAATATTTTGTAAATAAATTTTTGAGCTAGTTCATCATCAAATTAAAACATCATGTACCCAAAACATAGATTAGAGAGTGTGCACATTGAACTACACAATGAATGGAACTGATGTGATTTAGTGGGCATTTCATAGAACAAACAAAATAAATGGGCTAAGGATTACAAATTATTGCATGCTTGATTCCAAATACCACCTACTATCAAGAAATAATGGCCCTTTTCTAGGAAGGACAATGCCTAGAAATGCATGTTTATAAATGTGTGAATGTGTGTTCTGTGCAGGGTGTCAAACCTAAATATTTGGTGTACATATTTAGTTATACTTTGGTATCACTTTTAATAGCTTGGTATATGCACCAAAAATGCATATAAGAGATGAATAATTGGACTCAAGTACAACAATATTTCATTCATACTTTTGTTTTTAAGGATTAGAATTCTCTTATGCATAATGCTATGAACAAGTTTAAAATATTTTTATGTTATGGGAAAGTAGAACATTTAACTATGACAACAAACTCATCTTCACAGTAAGAAGAAACTAGATATTTGAATATAGTTATCTAAAATTACAAGGACAACAAACAAAAGGAGCATATATTTATAAATTCTTGTAATAAGATCACGGATGATGCAAAATTGAAAAGGTTTAGTGATAATGATGATGACTTAGATTTGAAGGGCTTCTATGACCCTGAGCAAGAAGTAGAACCACCTTGAGCCAACATCATAGAAAAAAATGAAGATGACAAGCTATGAAATCTAAATATTTGGGAATATGAAGGGCATATAACTTTGTACGAGTCAATTATAAGTAGATATAACCAAATCTATTGGGATCCATTAAAGGAATTTATTGAGAATATTAAGAAAAATTTTGAACCCAAGATTACAACTCTAAGAGACTACTAGACATAGAATGAGGTTTCAAAAACATTGTAGCTTTTACAAGATTATCAAGATGTATACCCAACAATGTTTTCAAAAGTAAATGGCATGGAACCTTCGTTGGGATAAATACACATAGAGATGAAAGAGTGTGTGAGACATTTGAATAAGAATCCATACAATCTAAATCCAAAATTGAAGTTGAAAGTAAAGGGTGAAGTGGATTGGGTAAAGGACACAGACATTACATATCTAGTGTAAAAGTCAAACTAGGTTAGCCCAATCATGGTTCATCCTAAAAAATCTAGGGAAATTAGAGTGTGTGGATATTATCATGTATTAATGATATATTACTATTTGCATTCACAAATGAATAATTGGAGTCAATCACATGACATGAATTATATTCTTTTATGGATTGGTTCAGTGGTTATCATTAGATTCCAATTATAGTAGAGGATGAGGCCAAAACAACATTCACAATAGAATGGGGATATTTTGCATATAAAGTAATGTCATTTAGGTTGAATAATTATCTATTTGTGTTATTTATGGATATGATCACTACCTTTAAATATTTCATCCTTGATTTTTTTTAAATATACCTAGATAATTGGGATTTAGTTTCATTATTAAAGGAACACTTGTGTAAGTTATGGCCTATGTTAGAATGGTGTCAAGCTTGTGCATTTCACTAAATTGAAGTGCTTATTTTTCAAAAAATTTGGTGTTTTGTTGACTAAAATAGCATGAAATGATGGGATTTTTCTGGACCAAGCCAAAATCATAGTAATTATGGGCATGCGACCCTACAATATTAACAGAGGTGTGATATTTTTTAGGGTATATAGGCTACAATAGAAAAATAATAAAAGGATATCCAACTATATTTTCCCCTATGTAAAAATAATTGTGCAAATATATTAGGTTTGAGTGGACTAAGTGTTAAAACAACATTTTTTTATCTCAAGAAGAGATTAGCAATAACTCCTATTTTGATCTATCCTAACTAGAGTAAACTTTTTCATGTTCATGTGGATGCTTCAACAACTATGGTAGGAGTTTTTCTCACACAAATAAGAGATGGAGGATTAGATCATCCCATTCACCTTGGAAGTTACAAAATCTCATCCACATAGAATAAATATATGACTACATAAAGGGAACCTCTAACAATGGTGTTTGCAGTACATAAGTTTAGGCACTACTTTCTAGTAATGTGTAGTCATGTAAAATGTGAAAATTGGTAACTTAAGCATAGATAATAACACCCAACCCTTAGGTCCCTCTTGCTTGATCTCATGACCCTTATAGGCATATTTTCACTAATTCTTAGTCATCTACAGCATTCTAAACTTGATCCCACTTGAGCCAAACCCCTTTTTCTATGACTAATCCATCCCCCAAAGTCCCATCTGCTTAGGACAATAGCACCACACTTGGACCATAGCATCAGTACCACTCTTGTCCTCTTTTGGTGCTCCTATCTAAGTCCATTTCTAGCCCTAACTATCAATTTATTTTAATTCCCTATTCTTCTCCTTGTTAGCCTAAAGTGAGCACATTCAACCCATGACCAATAGATCCCTATAAAATCCCATTCAAAGATCATTTGGAAAGGGTTGGAAAATATCACTAAGCAAGCAAGAATACAAGCAAGACTACTCAAGTAATCTTCCCTATTCTCTACATGCATCCATTCTATATACTTTCAAGCCAATTCAAATCTTTACACTAGTCTCTAGCCATCTCAAACACATTTAATTTAGCATTTTACATATTCATACACTCAATTGCACAAATCAAATCAAGTGGGAGAACTACATATGGTTTGATCCCTCTTTGGAGTATTGGTATGTGGGCAGTATGCCCATACAAGAGGTGTGGATCCACGTTCAGTGAATCTTACACACACTAACCCCCCTTCTTTCTCAAAAATTGATCAAATCATAATGGAGTGAAGGGTTTGAAGAGAAAAACTACTCTACAAAGAGCTTTATAGACTTTTAGCCACCAAAACTTCATGGACAGGGTCACACAAACCTAACGAACAAAATTCAAAAAGCTCATATCCTCAAGACAATAGTGATTGAGGTGAATTATAACACTAGTTCCAATCCTATCCATTTTTCTTGCTCCTATCCAATCATAAAACAAAGTTCAAATCTTAGTTTGCAATAATTTCCCAGTACAGTATAGTCAATCTTAGACCCTATTTCAGTTGTATCAACTAATTTATAGCTAAGTTTAATTTTTTACATCTTGTTACTATTTTTAGAAAGATCAAAATTACAATCTAGTTTATACAAATTAGTAACTTAATTATTGCATATTATTTACTGATTTTATTACTCAAACCCTTTAACTAAATTAGGAGTAAAACCCCAATATTCCCAAAAAGGTTAAATCATTTTAGTAGCTTAATTATTATATATTATTTATTGATTTTATTACTCAAGCCCTTTAACTAAATTAGGAATAAAACCCCAATATTCCCAAAAAGGTTAAATCATTTGGTGAACCCAACTTACTTTTTTTGCACACAAAAACTCTAGAAACCCTAGGGTAAAATTCCTATTGATTTTTCCTTTATTTTTTCTTTCTTGATTTTTTACCTACATAAAAAATCAGAAATTAGCATTAAATTTTAAAATTTTGTAGTAATTTTTTAAAAAAAAATCTTTCAAACCCTAGTTGCCCATACTATGTCTGAGTATTTTCCCAGTAATTTTTCAATCATTTTTTGAATTTTTACTAGCATATTTAAATCAAAAAATCAATTCAAAATTTAATAGTAATTCTCAAAAACATTTATTTTTTCAAACCCTAGTTGCATATACTAGGTCCCATTAAATCACTAATTTTCCAAAAAAAATTGATTTTGTACTTGCATATCTAACTTAGAAATTCACTTTCAATTTTTGAAATTCCATAGTAAATTATTCAAATAATTATCTTTTAAACCCTAGCTACCTCTACTAGGTCCCATTGCATCTTGAGGTATCACCTTGCATGTGTGCGAACTTCATATCCTTTTTATGCACTTTCCAATTTGTTGTTTTGAGGACTTTATATTTTCTATATTCATTACTTTCTTTATATATCACTTTGCCTATTACAAATTATTGTGAAGAATTCAATCAAATTTCAAATCATTTTCCTACCTTCACACCGGCCCAATACATTAGTTTTGATGAAACTGATAAAAGGGAACTTGAAGAACTCTTAACCAAACACCCTGACATGTAAGATGACATGTTTAAAATATTACAAGAAGAAGAACAAGGAGTGAACAATGTCTAATCTTCTCAAACCACAAACCAACTAATTACAAATGACACTAAAAACAACCCCCTATAGCAACTTAACCTTCTTCTATGCCACCAACTACAGCTAGTACATCTTTGTCTCCTAATGTGGCAACCCTTGTACAAGAGATAAGATCTCTTCAATCCAAGGTGCTACATCTCAAGCAAGGTGCCTCTAGACCTACACAGGCTTTAGATTCTTTTACTTTACTGCATACACCATTATCACATCACATTGCTTCTACACCCTTGACAAAAGGTTTTGTTCAACCCAAGCTTACTATTTATGATGGAAAGGGTGATCCAAAGACAAATTTGAGATATTTTCACATAGCATGCTTGGATTATGTACCAAATGACTAGCTACTAACCAAGTTATTCCAATGGAGCCTAAAGGATTATGCTTTATACTGTTCTATAGTCTACCAAATTAGTCAATCAATGCATTCAATCCTTTAGCCAACATGTTCCTAGCTTATTTTAGTATTAACATTATTTATAAGGTTTCATATTCCCAAGTTACATAATAGAAATAAAGGTCAAATGAGCATCTCAAAAATTATGTTCTCCAATATAAGACTATTTTGGCTAAGATGACTAGCCCCATGGCTGATCAAGAGTTAAAATATCTCTTTAAATAGAGTCTTCTACCATCTTTTCATGAATCAATTATGTTCAAAAGATTCTCTTCCTTCACTGAATTATGTCACACACTAAAAGAAAGAGAATTCAAGTTAATTTCTATGGGAAAACTCAAGTACACAAGTATCTCAAAAACAACCAACAAGAGTAACAAAAAAGTCCCATAAAAAGTCAAACTCAATGATAAAAAGACTCAAAATCAACAAAAAGTTAATGTGTCTTCAGATCCCCCTTAACATGTGGTTTTATCAGCACCTCCTCGGCATACATTTACCAATCTACTAGTTTTTCTAGCCAGAGTTTTACAACAATTATTAGAATGTAACATCATATCTCTTCCTTATATTTGAGAATTTGACCCAATAATGCCTCTTCCATGGGGATATGATCAACATTCATTTTATGAGTTTCACAGGGCACTAGGCCATACAATAAACAGATGCATCAATTTGAAACAAAAGATACAATATTTGATAGATGGCATTCATATTGATCTTAGCACTTCAATTGAGCCTCTTGAGGTAAATAAAACATAGGATAAAGCTTTGAAAACATTATTAGATCCCTTTCTATAGCATTATAAACAAGAAACAAGGGACATATCAAGTGTTTACCATGTATATCATACACATCCTCCACCAGATACATACAGGGCACCTTTAGTTGAGTTATATCTTTGAGAAACATGATTGGTGTATATAATTCCAAAGTTTCATCTAGACCTTCCATCTCCTTATTAGAGTAAGATATCATCAAGAATGATTTAGATTATCATGCACTCTTTATTAGAGATTATATTTATAGTGTTCTCATAGATAATGGATTTAGTGTAAACATGTGCACTATGACATTACTACAGCATTTGGGATATTTAGAGCAAGATATTACCCCAATCAGCATAGTTAGCAATAGATTCATTGGTTACATATAGAGTTCATTAGGTGAGATTATACTTCCTCTATAGGTTGGTCCAACACATGTGGCCACACCATTCATTATTTTTTCTAATACAAGAGTTTTGATATGTTACTTGGTCAACCATAGATTCAAAAACTTTGAGCAGTACCTTCTACAGTTCATAAATGTGTGAAATTGATGCACACTAATCAAATTGTTATAATTGGTAGAGTTCCATATGAGTTACCACTCCCCACTTCAGATCCATCTACTATTTCATAGTCACTAGTTCTAGCTTTGCCACCAGTTATAATTCCTCCTCCAGTATAGATTTAGACATAGTTGAGGCATCCATCACTAGCATAAAGGGTTCATACACCTCCACAACTTTAGGATTCTAGATAGTTTCTAGCTACCATATTCACACTTAGGGCAATATTATTGACATCTCATGAATCTACACATAGAGCACATGTTTAGAGAGCTTTTCCTACTTATAGATGGATCCCTAAGATCCCTATAGTTGCATCCACTTCTCAAAGTTATAGAGGACCCCACAGTTGGTTTTTACTTTAGATATTTTAGAGAATTTATAGCATATACAGCTTTTAGAGCCACGGTCTCAGTGTTTCCATCATGCTTCATAATCATGTAAATTCCTCTCCTTGATATAGGACACCATCATAAGGAATATCTCATGAGACTCATAGGTTAGTATCATCTCTACTCATGCTTGTACATAGTTTCCTTTACTTGATTATAAATAGTCTTCTTATGATTGATTGTACATATCTCATATTCTAAAAATATAAAAACAATATAACATATCAAAATTTTAAAAACATTCAAATATGTCAAAACACCAAAACCATTTTGATTGTATGCATCATCCATGCTTTATAACACTACTATTGTGTTAGATTTACATTTATTGTTCTATAATATTGTTTGGTGATTTATCTATATTACCATGCTTCACTTGATCTTCTTTGAGTGTGTGCAGTGACTTCCAGCTACTTGATTGCTTCACTCTACCCATTGAGGGGGCATCCTAATTTTACTTTAAAGATACACATCAATATACATATCCACTGGGGGCATCTTCTACATGACTACACCATCCAGGTTATGTCATTCCTACATCACACACTCTAGTTATCATGTTGATGTACATTATTTACTTACATAGATTACCCTATCGACACTCACTAGTATTTAGCACTTGTGTATTTCTTATCATATGCCTAATCTTATACTAACATGTCTTGCATACTTTCACTTTTGATTTGATTAGTTAGATGTGATTGTATTTTCCAGTCTTTACATGTTTTATCTTCTTGCTTAGCATAGTTTGATGTGATTAAATTTCTAGTTCATGCTTGTTTCTTATATGAGCCTTAGGATATTTTCCAATATCCTTTGCTTTTATTCATGTGTGTGCCTTTAGACATTTTCTAATGTCCTTTGCATGTATTATTTTATGTGATTGTGGCTCTCACAACAAATTTTGCTTGTTTCCAATCATATGTGTATGTGGCATTTGAACATGCCTTGTATTCTTTCTAGTTTTAATGACATGTGTCCATGTCCCTCATTGCTTGGCCCCTTGGCCATTTTTGGCTACTTCTTAGTTCTTGCCTTATGTGCTTATTGTGTGATTGATTTTTGATTATTTGCAATTCCATGATCTCAATCATGCATTCTCTTGATTTCTTAAATGCCATGATGGACATCATGTTCCATCCCTCTGTGCCAACTAACAACTAACACTTCTATTTCTAGTTTAATACATTTCACATGTTATTACATTGTTATATCTATCTAGGCATACCACTATTGTTTTAACAAACTCTCAATATAAACAATGTTATATCTTGAAATATTTTATTGATTATCATTGATATATCATGTATATTTATATCATAACACACTTATAGGGCTCTTTCTTCTGAGGGTAGTCATTTCAAGGTCTCCATTCCTACCCTCAAAAGAGTGGGAAATAAATAGGGGTTTTGATATAGAGATCAAATCTCCTATTAGTCAAAATCTCTAGTTTTAAAACACCCAAAACAAAAACCAAACATCAAACTAGTCAGAATAGACCAGGTTGACATTGAAGATTCTAGAACAAGTTTTAGTTTTAGCCCAAGATAAAAAACACCAAGACTAGACTACAGCATCAGTACCACTACTATCCATTTTTGGCACTCCTATCCAAATAGTAAAAAATTATATTTTCTAGAAGTAGGTAGAAAAATAGGTTCAACTATAGTTTTACACTATCAAACTAATTCAATAAAAGTAGTTTTTAATACACTTTTACTCAAAGAATCTAGATATGGGGGGCATCATGAAAGGCATGATTGTTTCTCAATTTTAGTTTTAGATATGTTAGTTTGTATAACTTCTAGATCAGAATCCATGTTTCAAACACTAGTAATTAGGGGCAATGTGCATGACACATTTGTTTTCTTTTCTTTCTAATTTCAGCATTACCCAAGCATTCTTATTAGTTGCATGACTTATGCCTTCTATAGGTGGTTGGAATCATTTTGGAGTGGCTTTCATACAAGCCTAACCTCCACATTCCTGAGTTCTTGAGTTCCTGAATGGCTTCCACATAAGCCTAATTCTCAATTTCCGAGTGACTTTCATACAAGCCTAATCTCCATCTTTCACAGTGGCCAAGAGTGACTTAGTTTGTAGCATACATTTGTATATCCATGCCAACATTTTTATATTATAGAGCATTCATAGGCTTTAGGATCCATCTCATATGACATACATTTTATATCGATATCCATTCATAGTTTCACTTCACAAGGCAATAATGGAGCCAAAGGTCCAGTTATCCTTTGTATTTTTGAGCCACCTATTCAGAGGGATTAGACACATAGTCAAAACATTGATCAACACATGCATGACCACCTAGATTCACTTATTAGGTGAAAATGGAGACAAAGGGCCAACCTTTGCATTCTTGAGCAACTTTCTAGGGAATTGAGCACTCATCTTCGTTCATGATATTACTCTTGGTATAGCATCACCTAGCATCACAATAGGTTTTATATTGGTCCATATACCTGGTGAGGTGTATTCATCCCTTCCTCTTCCTTTCTCTCTTACCCAACTTTGTATGTTCTTATTTTAGATGTAGTGTATCTAGTAAGAATTGATATACTCTTTATTTTCTCTTACAGATTCACACTTCACAACATACTCTCTCTACAGACACCTAATATCACATAGCTTCATGAGCTTCACCCTTACAGTTAAGTTTAAGTATGCATTCTATTTTTCATTTATCCTAGTATTTCACTTTTTTGTATCACTAGAATAAAAGGGGGAAAATGTAGTCATATAAAATGTGAAAATTGGTAACTTCAGTATAGTTAATGACACCTAACCCATAGGTCCCTCTTGCTTGCTCTCATGATCCTCATAGGCATCTTTTCACTGATTCCCAATCATCAATAGCCTTCCAAAATTTATCCCAGCTGATCTAAACCCCTTTTTCCATGACTAATCCATCCCCTCAGGTCCCATCTACTTAGGACAGTAGCACCACACTTGGACTATAGCACCATTTCCACTCCTATGCATTTTTGGTGCTCCTAACCAAGTCCATTTTTGGCCCAAATAGTCAATTTATTCTGATTACCTATCCTTCTCCTTGTCAACCTAAAGTGAGCACATTCAACCCATGACCAATAGATCCTTATAAAATCTCGTTCAAAGATCATTTGAAACGGGTTGGCAAATATCGCTAAGCAAGCAAGAATACAATCAAGACTACTCAAGTAATCTTCCCTATTCTCTACATATAGATAATCTATATAATTTCAAGCCAATTCAAATCCTTAAACTAATCTCTATCCATCTCAATCACATTTAGTTTAGCATTTTTCATATTCATACACTCAATTACACAAATCACATCAAGTGGGAGAATGTTATATAGCTTGATCCCTCTTCAGAGTATTGGTATGTAGGTAGAGTGCCCACACAAGGGGTATAGATCCACATTCAATGAATTTTAAACACACTAACCCCCACTCCTCTTTCTCAAATTTGGTCAAATTACAATGGAGTGAAGGGTTTGAAGAGAAAATATACTCTACAAGGATCTCTATAGAATTTTAGCTAGTAAAACTTCATAGACAGGGTCACATAGACCTAGTGAAGAAAACATAGAAAGCTTAAATCCTCAGAACAATAATGGTAGGGGTGGGCTAAGTGTCAGTGCCACTCCTATCTACTTTTGATGATATTATCCAATCATAAAATGAAGTTCAGATCTTAGTTTGCAATTGTGTCCCAATACTGCATAGTGAATCTCAAACCATGTTTGAGCCGTATCAGCCAGTTTCTAACTAAGTTTAATTTTCTACCTCTTGTTATTATTTTTAGAAAGATCAAAATTATAATCTATTTTATACAAATCAGTAGCTTAATTATTGCATATTATTTATTGATTTTATTACTCAAACCCTTTAACTAAATTAGGAATAGAACCCCAATATTTCCAAAAAGGTTAAATCATTTCAGTAGCTTAATTATTGCATATTATTTATTGATTTTATTACTCAAACTCTTTAAATAATTTAGTAATAAAACCCCAATATTCCCAAAAAATTTAAATCATAATGACATTTGAATTCTTCAGTGATCATCAAGCTTTTTGATACATGGTAAATAAGCCCATATTGGGAGGTATGATATATATAAGGTTGATCTTGTTTCAAGATTTCTAATTTAGAATAAATGATAATCTTAGGAGGGAGAATGTAAGACCATAAAACTTAAATCTATTACACAATGGAGAAGAATTAGAGGACCTTTAAGATGAATCATTGGATGCACATCTATTTTGAATCTTTGTTATTCCTAAAAATCTACAAGATAGAGAAAATTTTCATAGAACAAGGAATATTTCCTATGCACTATATATAAAATGGAAAAAATTAGTTGATCATATGATATATTCCTTTCATCATTATCAATAGATTTTTATACAAAAATGGGAAAAGATGGAGTATTATGCATATTAACTCTAGAGCATGAATGACCATAACTTCTTGAATAGGTACATCAAAGAACCACAAGTAGACCATTCATAGGATAATCCAATATGAGAATGATTCTAAAAATTGATCTATGGTATCCTACCCTATTTTAGGATGCACATCAGGTAGCTAAACATTGTGATATCTATTAGAGAATGGGAAAAAAAATATAGATATGAGATGCCACTAGATCCTATGTTGGTTGAACTGCCATTTGAACAATTGGGTATTTATTTTTTTGTACTAGTCAATCCACACAGGAAATGTATTCATGCATAATACATAATCACTATGATAGAATATTTTACTAAATAGTTTGAGGTTGTTGTGACACCAAGATATAGTGCTAAGGATGTAGCCAAGTTTCTCTATGAAAATATTATAACTAAATTTGAGTGCCTAATCAAGTTTTTCAATGATGGAAGAACACATTTCCTAAATAATACTATAAATACTCTCATGTATGATTTTATGATCTTTCACCATAGAAGCATGACATATCACTCACAAATAAATAGATAAGCAAAAGCATCAATCAAATTCCTTGGAAATATGCTCACATAGATATGTAATGTTTAAAGAGATGATTGGGAAGATCATATTCCTATTATCATATGGGTATATAGGATAAACTACAAACATATGATAAGCTTCACCCCATTTCAGTTGGTCTATGGATTTGAAGCAATATTGTCCAAGGAATACATAATCCCTAATGCGTGGATTACAATAATCATGTGACTAGGAGATCAAGAATATATAGGCAAGAATGATATATCTAACCCAGATGAAAGAAAATAGACATATATAAAAATGTACATAAGAGGCTAATAAGAAAATTCAAAAATCATGGCATGATTTCAACTTGTGAAACAAAGAGTTTTAACCAAAACAAGTAGTGTTATTTATGATAAAAATTCATATTATTTCCAAGAAAGCTACACATTATGTGGAAAGGACCATAAGGGTTATTAATTAACTATCACAACAAGGAAATATTGTGTTAATGTATATATAGGTAACCATTCTTATTGGTTGTGTAAATAGTTGTAGGCTTAAGCCTAATCGCTAGTAATCTCTATTTGATCTCATAGAAATATCAACAGTGGGTGTTGAGTACCACCATTTAGTTTAAGGTTTTTATTTAATGTATTTGCTTCTTATTTTTTTAATAGGTTTGTATTATATCATTAGAGTGTGATCTCTATATTTTATGATAGTGGAACCAAAATAAAAAGTCACAGTCTCAGAGTGTGACAAAGTGAGCAAGTCAACATAGAAGGAACACATCATATAAGTATATAGGGAGGTACATCACCATCTAAGTATAATAATGAATAAATGGTAGATAAATTATGAATAAAATAGAGATAACATTCATTTAAAATTTTGTTAATGATGACACACTTTAAATTTTTCACTTTTTTCCAAAAATAGACTAGGGATCAGATTTGGTTGATGAATGATAAAGAAAATTTGACTAGGAAAAAATGGCATGTCACATCAACATTTCCCATACACTAAAATAGTGTATATGGCCAATGAATCAACAACATCATATCATGAAATGATAAATTTCATTCAATTTCAAAGGTATAATGGTATGTAGATAACTCACCACATTCAAAGTAGGGTGTCAGGCAGAATCACGTAGGAAAAGTTATATATATATGAGCACATGAACACCACTATACCATTACATACCATTGAGAAAAATATCCATTTATGTTTAAATATTAATACATTCTCTTGTGAATAAATTATTTAGTGTTAATTTTAGATAACACTAGTGTTCACTAATTATCAAACCAGATGCCATGGATAGATCATAGCTTCTCATTTCACTCATAGATTCACAAAAATAAGATATGGGCATTAGTATTTTCATAAGTAAAACTAGATATCATGATCCTAACCTATTTTACTTCACATATTTTTTTTAATCCAACCTATTCACCCTTGATCAACTAAAAGAATCATAACCTCAAGCCCTAACATGTCAACATTAGTTGTGAGGGTCCAACACAAAGTGATTGATCAAATTATTGACCTTTGGATAGTTAGATGAAATCATAATCATTAATCTCATTAGATACAATTATGGTGATATATATTTTTCATAATATATGATAATATTCATCAATCCAACCATAATGATCTAAGCAATAGGTTTTCTTGTAAGGGGTAAGTATTTGGCACCTTACAATACAAATGCACCACTAATTCACCTAGATACAAGGGAAAACTAAAATAGAGGATCTATGGGATTCCCACCAAGTTTATCAAGGATGATTTAGTGTGAATCCTTATATGAGGATTTAAATCAGAGTGCATGACCTCCTAAAAGCACCCATCAAATATTTTCCCTTTTTTATCACTATGCTCGATGCATATTTGGTTACCCACTCAATACCACCATTTTAGTATATGACTTCAGGGGTGAAGTATCCATTTCCATATCAACCTCTACTTCAATAACAAGTATATGTGTAGGCATTACATCAAATAAAAGTAACCCCATCATAGACTATTGTGGGAAAAAGGAAAGCACCATCATGTAGAGCCTCACCACCTCTAGTAAATAAGAAGACATGTACCACCAATCATGGATATATCATAAACATGTCCCAAAAATAATATTAAAATGTGATCTTATGTAGTTGGGCATTAAAGAGTAGTAAATCTTGTAATATATTCCCAGAGACATAGGCAAAGAAGTCTATGATCAGGAAGAAGAAAAATATTTTTTCTTTTATAAGGAAGTATGCACTTGTCAAGTGTAAAAAAATGTTTGACAAAAATTTTGGGTTGACATAACCATACCTTTGCCATCCATAATAGTAGACACTATTGGGTAAGAAGTAGAGTGAAAGCACTGATAAGTCAAACTATTTCAATTAGATATAATTAGAGGATCTTTATGATCATAAACAAACTTCCCGTATCAATTAGATCCAAGTGTAGGATCTATAGAAGTGTAGATGATCTTATCATAGGAAGAGAGATGATAACAACATTTAATGTGTATGCATAGGACTCATACTATGCCTATATTTTCACCATCAATCAAAAAGTGTATGGTTTCCTTTGCCAATCCTCTCATAGTTGAGGAAGATGAACCAAATCAAACTCAAGTTCCAACATGATAAAAATAAGAAACAACTTGATCTAACAAGAGGTTGAATAAATCACCAGTGCTACCTTCTATTCCAAATTCCTTAACCCGCAAGAACATGGTGGTGGATTATCTCCTTCATATTATGCTTCACAAGAACAAGTAGATATTATATCTCTAGATCCACTTGAGCCTGATCGTCCAAATAAATAGGAAGGCATCTTAGCTCAGTAAAATGTTTTAAAGAAGAAGTTGAGGCAACAAATGTAAATAAGGTGGCTACAAAGAAAGTTTATAAGGAATAAATGATGAAGAGAAAGGAGGTGAAATGCAAAGTTGTTGAAGATGAAAAGTAGAAGAAGTAGTAAGAGGAAGAGAATAAGAAAAAGTTTGAGGAAGTGGAGGCACAAAAGTATGAATATTTTTCTGCATAGAATAAGTATAATGAAGCAAAGTCCCAATAACTAACACAAAAAATAACCTAATGGGAACAACAAAATCAGTAGTAGGTAGAAGAATAAGCTACAAAGAAAGAAGTTGAGTGAGCAACTCAAGAGGTGTAAGTAGTGCAACATAATAAGGCTAAAGTTGAGGAATCAGTCAATGTGGAAGTGGATAAATCAAAATAATCCTTTCTCATCCAAGAAGAGCAAGTAAAGAAATAGGCCTAAAAGAAAGAGGCCAAGGATAAGGCATAGGCAGATGCCAAGATATTGGTAGTAAAACATGGATAAAACAATAATTGTTTATATTTGTATGACAAGTGCGCATTTTGTAATATTTTGTGTTTGGTATATTATTTTTGTTTGTATGTGGCTCTCTTTGTACATCAAAAGTCTTTGATATCTAAAGTCTTATTTTGGATTTTAACAAACCACTAGAATGTGAAGCAACAAACTCTTGAAAAAGCTCTATAAATATTGTTCATTTATACTGAAAAAGGGTTCTAATTTATTGAGATCAATATAGAGATTCAGAAATGGTTTCCTTTTATGTTTCTTTTTATTACTTACATAAATATGTTATGGATTAACTGTAATCTATTTAATATTAAAACACTTACTATTCTAAGTTGAATATCTCTATGATTCATGTTTATTATTAATATATTCCATGCTTGGATGAATGTAAAGTTTATGTGCAAGTTCCTCTATTCTATTTTTGCATTACACTATGCACAGTTATCCCCTATTGGCATTTTTCTAATGGGTTTTCTAGGAACCTTTGCTAACAATGGTTTAATGATCATGCATCATTAAAACATGTTATGATGGATACCAGGATAGAAAGACTTGGAGAGATGGATCGATGAATGAATACATAATTTCATACAGGGAAAAAAAAATAGGAAGCATTGCACAAAAAGTTGTCCATGAGCATATTTATGGTGAAATGTATGATATTTTTGTGGGTGAATTTCTTGTACTACTATATGTGTGGATATCAATATTGGAATACTATTGTTTTTTATCGAGGATAGAATTTATAGTTTAGACAAAAGATAGACTAGAAACCTATAAAAATTAGATACTAACTAGAATCTTGTGATAGATCACTGGGTAAAAAATACCATGATGGATACATCATTAAAATTTTTGTACAAAGATACATTGGATTTGAGGATACACAGGACATGTTTGTGAGATGAATTAGAGGCAAGTGTTTATAATAATAACCTATTCTTATCAAGATATTGGTTGTATAAAATGTCATAGTGCTATGACCCCACCAACAAGGGGTATTCACTTCAGGCATTATGGGTATGTGTGATAATGGATTGAATGATGATGAAATGAGAAGGCAATATTGAACCTGTAACTAGAAGATGGAGGATGGAGAGAAGCAAAGTGAAAAATAAATTCTAGGGTTAGAACAAGACCTATGACAGTAAAGAATATTGAATAAATAGAATAATCCTTATATATATATATGAGTTAAATTATATTATATATTGTATAAGAGTGTGAAGGAATGGGATATCATAGGTGATCAAGAGAAGCTAGAGAAGATGAAGATATGGAAAGGATAAGGGCCGATAAATGCAAATGTGAAGATGAGAGTGTAGAGATAAATAGAGATGTTGGGAAATATAAGTAAGTGGAAAGATAGAAGAGGAGTGAATAAACTTATTAGAAGTAGTTTTATATCATAGCTCAAAGGGAGGATATTTTTTACAATAGAGAAGGATCCATATTTGGAAGAAGTTATACAAAATTGTAGGATGAAAGTAGGTTCAAGTTCCAGTACAATAGAAGCCAAAGACATGGATCATTCACTTCAAGTGTAAACATCCAATGTTCCTAATTTATAATAAAAAATAAGAAAAAGTGCAAATTTTAATAGACAAAGTGTATATTTTGATGCTTTTATAAATAATTTTGGGAAGTATAGTGCTGAAATTAAGTGAGTTTTAGATAAGAAGACATTGATTGAGGTAGGATTTCAAATTTCATAAAATATTAATACTTTACCAAAGTTAGGTCCACCACCACTATCAATTTCAAGTGTCTTTGATTTCAATAGTTTTTGTCTCATTGACACCATATGACAAGTCTTCTAACCCTGAATAGTATCTACTAACCTACAAGATGAAGTGGTAGATAAAGAATGTAACTACATAAGAAGTGTGAGATCATAGGAGCTTAACAAGATGGTCTCTAGAGTTCATCTACATAAGAGATGATGCCAAAACAAATTTTTATGATGTCAGATCCCAATTGGTAGGTGATTCCAAATTAAATAAGTGTGTGAGTCAAAAAATGTAAGAGTTGAAAGATATTTAGCAAAACTCAGGTGAATCAGTATATGATATGATCACATATTTTTTATGTAATTAATAGGGTAAAATTTATATTCTAGGATAAATAAAATTCCACATGGTTTGTAGAAAGCCTATGACCTTGAATTAAGTTAGGAATTATTTGGATTCAAATTGATAGTAAGGCAGATGTTTAGGCAACTATGCTCTGGGTGAAATAAATAGAGATTATGGAGGTAACCAATATCCCACTACAAAGATAAATGCAAAAATTGATGTTGTGTTGTTCAATATAGATAAATTACATGAAATTAGCAGGCCTAAGTTAGTCCTTTGTTGCATGAAATGTGGAAAATAATGGCACCATAGATATGACTACCCTAAATTTAAGATGGAATTCTATGAAATATACTAGGTTGTGGGACATGTGACTTTAAAATGTTATTTTTTACAACAATACATCTTGTAGACTTAGTCTTTATATTGTACATTTTTTCATTCACACAACCATAATGACAAAAATTATTAAGCATTATAGGGACTGAAGGAGGACACCACTGAAAATATCTTTGCAATCATAACACAATAGGTTCTCACATGACACTAAGAGTCCCAAGCCCAAATGTAGACATAACTACTAAAACACATATTGTTCCTAGGTGGATCCCAACCTCACCAAATTATCAACCATAAGCTCTCATAAGTTGGAGATCATAGGTTCTATAGTCTCCTCAATATTAGGTAAGATGGACACCTCCATATGCACAGTACCAAAAACCTTATAATGTTGCATCACCACAATAATAGCAAATGGGATGGACTCCATCTTCTCCCCAAAGAATGTATGGAGGATACAATGGATCACAATAACAAGGTTAGGATTATCTTATGAGGCAAGGAGGATATGAAGGATAGTAGCAGATAGGATGGGGTTTATAATGAAGATAATGTAGGTATAGAGGAGGACACCAAGGTGGATACCAAGGGGGTCACATCCAAGGCAAATTCAAATCATCACAATAAATTATTTGATATTTATGTGGGGAGTATAGCCACTTTGCATGTAATTATCCTACAAACCCTTAGAGGAAAATGTATTGTGTTTATTACAGAGTTTAATAACAACACCACATAAAGGATTATCTAGCATTAGAAATGTAGAGGAGATACAATCCCATGTGAAATGTGAATTTGATTAATTCCCACCCTAAGGATCTTACATTCTATAGGAAGTCATGCAATAGTAGCATACATATATAGATTACCTTCTTTAGAGATTCCATAAGTACAAAGAATCAGAAAGTTATAGTAGGATAAGTATATTGATCCTATGATAAAAAGGGGTTTGATATACCAGGTAACTTAGGTTCTATAAAACATTCAACATTAGGTTACATTGAAAGGTGATACTATATTGATGTGTATATGTATGGGTAAATTATGTACATCATGAGACAAGATGGAGCAGTCACTACCTTGACCAATTTTCTCAAACTTGTAATTATTTTATGAAATTAAAATATATCATAAAATATTATAAACCTTATACATAAATTTTTAGAGTGTGCATATAGGGTTCATCAACTCATTGACATGTTAATATGGTATGTGAAAAATAAAAATCCTTGAGATGTTGATTCACTTATAGATATTGAGTTGGTAGGGTATGAAGTGCCAAATGTAGTGTTTGACTTTGGAAGCACCACAAATATAATCCCTCAATCTACATAGGAGGATATTAGATAACCAACACTCAGCTATATTCCAATAGCACTAAGTCTCATAAATTATGGTAGGGTAGAACCTATTTTTCATCTCAAAGATGTGGATATCAAAGTTGTAGACCTAAGCTAATGAGGAGATTTTTAAGAAATTAATATGAATACTAATGAAATGCACTACCCATGTTGGTTGGGAAGAAGTGGGATTATGATGGTAAAATTATGATAAATAGAGTACACAATTAATTATAAGTACACCAAGGGGATAAAATTATCATTATTCCCCCAAAAAAGATCAAAACCTACATTATACCTAAGGAGTTGGATTCACCATATCCTTATGGAGATAGCAGCTAGTTTAAATTAGGTACAAAACACAAATAGAACACACTATGAGCTATAAAGTACCAATGCTTTTACCCAAAATAGGATCATCAATAGAAGTTATATTCAATAAAACATCATGTAAATAGACTTGTAATAACAAAAGCACCAATTTTGTAGTTCCAAATAGAAGACTAGAATTCACCATTGGTGAAATCATCAATAAGGTCTATGGTATATTTATTGTACAATGTAGGTGTGAAAGATATGGATTATATTAAACCTAAAATAAAATACATTTAACCCTAGGAAATTGTATCTTCTCTCAGTGGTAATTTCAATACCCACATGCTCAACTAGGTGAGAGAAGATCATGAGGTGCATCCGATGCAAATGGTTTTTTCCACCAAATTCCAAGTACCTCAGTATTTTTTGATTGAAAATTTGAACTAGTTCATTTTTAAGTTGGATCATCATGTGATCAACATAGATCAAAGAGTGAGTGCATTGAACTATGCATTGAATACAACTGTTACAACTTAGAAGGCAATTTATAAAATAAATTAGTTGTAATGGGATGAGGCTTTTGAACTATTATGCACTGTATTAATAATACCACCTACTATCAAGGAATAGTGGCCATTTTATAGAAAGGATAGTGCCCAAAAATGCATGTTCATAAGTGTGTAGATGTGTGGTTTGTGGAGGGTGTCAAACCTAAACACTAGGTGCATGTATTTAATTATACTTTGGTAGTCCTTCGAACAGCTTGGTACATGCACCAAGAACATAGATAAGAGACAAAGAATTAGCTTTAGGTAAAAAAAAATTTCATTTAGACTTTCATTTTTGAGGATGATAATCCCCTTGTGCATAATGATGTGAATAATTTGAAACTCATTTTATGTTAATGTTATGGGATAAAATAATATTTAAGTACTGGAATAGACACATCTTCATAATAATAAGTAGCTATAGATATGAATGCAATTATCCAAAATTATAAGGATAACAAACAAAAGGAAAAACTTTTTATTAAACTTTACAATATGATCATGGATGATGCAGAAATGACAAAATCTAGTGATAGTGATGAGGACTTATATTTGAAGGGCTTATAATAACTTGAGTGAGATGAAAGCCACCTGAAGCCAACATCATAGAGTAAAATAAAGATGAAACGTTGTGAAATCTAAATATTTATGAATAGGAAGGATAGAGAACTCTATGAGAGTATATTCCAAGTGTATCTAACAAAATCTATCAAGATACATTAAATAAAGTTATTGGGAATATTGGCATAGAGATTAAAATAAATATTGTAACTCGAAGAGACTACTAAACACAAAATGAGGTTTTGTAAGCATTGAAAATGTTGAAATATTATCAAGACATATTCCCGACAAAGTTTTCAAAATTAAATTATATAGATCCTTTGTTAGGATAAGTTCACATAGAGTTAAAAGTGTGTGTGAGGCTTATGAAAAAGCATCCATACATGCTAAATCCCAATATGAATTTGAAATTAAAAGCTAAAATAGATAAGATGTAGGACACAGACATTATAAATCTAGTGGAAAAGACAAATTGGGTTAGCCCAATGGTGGTTCAGCCTAAAAATCCTAAGATAATTAGAGTGTGTGGGGATTACCATGCACTAAATGACACCTATATTAATGACCCATTCCCAATTTTTTTCATAGTTGAAGTCTTGGAGTAAGTCACATGGCATGAAGTGTATTCTTTTATGGATGGTTTTAATGTTTATCACCATATTCCAATCATAGTAGAGGATCAAGACAAAACAACATTTGAAATAAAATGGGGATCTTTTTCATACAAAGTAATGCCATTTGGATTAAATAATTCTCCATCTATGTTATCTAGAGTTGTGGTCACTATTTTTAAAAATTTCATCCTTAATTTCCTTGAATTCTACCTATGTGATTGGGTTTTGTTTTCCTTATTTAAGGATCACTTATCTAAGCAATGACTTATGTTGTAATAATGTTAAGCTCTACATGTTAAACTAAACCTAAAGAAGTGATATTTTTCACTCCTTTGGTGTCCTGTTAGGGCATATAATATGTAAAGATAAGATTTTGGTGTTCCAAGACAAAATCATATTAATTATGAGCATGCCAGCTCCTACAAGTTTGACAAAGGTGTGAAATCCTTTAGGGCATACATGTTTCTATAGAAAATTCATAAAACGATATGTAGTTATGTCCATTCCTATGTAAAAATTATTGTGAAAATATACTAGGTTTGAATGGACCAAAGAATGTCAAGCAACCTTTATATATATCAAGTAGAGACTAGTAATAGAACCCATTTTGGTGTTTCTAGACAAGAGAAAAACTTTTCACATTCATGTGGATACATCAGCAACTAGGGTAGGAGTGGTTCTCACACAACCAGGGGAAAGAGGATTGGATCATCCTATTCACTTCACAGATTACAAACTTTTAGTTTTAGAGAGGAATTATACAACTATAGAAAGGGAATATCTAGTAATGGTATTTGCATTGCATAAATTTAGGCACTACCTTATACAAATGTCATTTGAATTCTTCACAAATCACCAAGCTATAGGATACTTGGTAAATAATCCCATGTTGTTGGGAATGATATCTCGATGACTGATGCTCTTTAAAGAGTTCTATTTCAAAAAAAAATTGAAGCTTAGGAGGGAAAACATAGGACCATACCACTTAAGTTGGTTACACAATGGAGAATAACCTGAGGAGCTTTAAGATGAATCCTCAAATTGTATCTATTTTTAATCTCTATGATTCCTAAAAATTTATAAGATAACAAATTTATTGGATCAAAGGTTCTTTCCTGTATGCTATATAGAAAGAGACAAAAATTAGTTGATTACACAAGTTATTCCCTTTAGCATTATCAATGTATTTTTGTATAAAATGGGAAATGGTGGAGTACTATGAAAATTACATATCGAACATAAATGATCTTAACTTATTGAATAAGCACATCAAGGAATCATAGGTAGACATTTCATAAGAGAATCCGCTACAAGAAAGATTCTACAAAGTGGTCTATGGCGGCCTACCCTATTTCAAGATTCACACTAGATAGATAAACACTATGATGTCTACCAGAGAATGGGGAAACCAAATTAGAGATATGAGATTCCACTAAATCTTATGTTATCATAACAACCATTCGAATAATAGGGTATTGATTTTGTTAGACTAATCAATACACCTAGTAAATGTAGTCAACTGTGATACATAATCATTAAGATAGAATATTTTAATAAATGGGTTGAAACTATTATGACACCAAGTTGTAGTTCTAAGGATGTAGCCAAGTTTCTCTATGAAAATATTAATAACCTGATATGTGTGTTTGTACAAGCTAGTTAACAATAGAGGAATGCATTTTCTCAATAATTCTATAAATAATCTCATAGAGGAGTTTATGATCTCAAACCATAAAATCATGACATATCACCCACAAGTGAATGGACAAGTGGAAGCATCAAACAAGGTCCTTAGAAATATGCTTACAAAGATATGTAATGTCCAAAGAGGTGATTAGAAGGATTGGATTCCTATGATTTTATGGTCATAAAAGATAAATTACAAATGTACGACATGCTTCACTCTATTTCAGTTGGTCTATGGAATTGAATTAATAATTCTCATGAGATACATAGTCACTAGTCTATGAATTATAATGATTATGAGACTAGGATATCATGACTCTCTACAAGGAATATTGATGTATCTATCCTAGATGGAAGAAAATGGACATATAAATATGGACACAAGAGATAAATAATCAAATTTAGAAAGCATGTCATGATCACAACCTATGAAATAAAGAGTTTCAGCCAAAATAGGTAGTGTTATTATATGATAATAGATTTAGAGCATTTCTATTCAAGCAACATATTAGTTGGAAATGACCTTGCATTATTCATGAACTATCACAGTAAGGAACTATTTTATTGAGGGATATCTAAAGAACCATTCTTCTTGAGAGAGTAAATGGTTTTAGGATTAAGCCTTACCACTAGTAATCTTTATTTTATCTTATCAAAATAACATGAGTGGGTATTGAGTAGCACCATGTAGTTTAGGATTTTTATTTAATACATTTACTTCTTATTTTTTAGGTTTATTGTATATCAATAGAGTGTGATCCCAATATCTCAAGTTAGTGAAACCATTAGAAATTAACAAGTTATAGAGTGTGAAAAAATGAGTAAGTCAACATAGAAGTAAAAGCAATTCAGAAATTATCTTTAATCACTACCGAGCCTAACATGGATTCATTCTTTAGTAAGGTCAATTTTCTCAAAAAAATTGTTCCTAGTTTTTTACTAGATATATTATTTATATGATGTGGGATAAGATATATTTTAGATAGAATGATGATGGAAATAAAGATTTCAATAGAATCAAGGAGGCCATTTCCTAGGAACCTATTTTGACTTGTCCTAATTTTTGAAAAATATTTTATTGTATATTGTTATTCTTATGATTAAACATTGTCTATCATATTGGTGCAAAAAACATGAAGAAGGAATTGAGTCTTTGATTGCTTTCATGAGTTATGGTGTGAAAGAACATGAACTCAAATATTTATTGATTAAAAAGCATGCATGTGTTACAATTAAATTGGTGAAACATTTTAGTTTCTCAGGTTCTACATCTTAAACTCCCACATGATCGTGATGGTCTCAGATCTAGTGGTAAAATTAGTTTTGACTCAACCAGATCTTAGGTCAAATAAAGGAGGATGGATTTATAAGGTACAATAATATGATTTGGATATCAAACCCATTATATTAGTGATGAGATAAGGCCTTTATCATTTGATATTTTAAGGTATTGATTTTCAAAGAAAATATAAAGAGGAACCACCATTGGTAGTCTTTGTTGGCTCTCTCAAATAATGGTATTCCAATATTTCATAAATTATTTCATATGTAGAATGTCTTGTTAGGAAGAAATCTCCTATAGTGAAATTAAATTAATGTGTAAAACAAGCTACTAAAAAATATAAGACAAAGAGGGAACACATTACATAGATATTACATGGAAAACCCTTGTAAATAAGAAAGGGAAAAAATAATGAGCAAAATGGCAACTTCAGACTTCATTAATTTAGCATTTCCTCTCTAACAACATAGCTCCTTCATCAACTCCTTCAGTGCTAACATACAAGTACTCAATGCTTCCACCTGAAGCATTCATGTTGTGAACCAAGTGACACTAGCCTATAGGATCCAACCTCCAAGTATAAGCTTACATGGATCCATTAATTAGATGATAAATATAAAGAGAAATCATGTTAACATAGAAGAGGGAGGGATAAATAAACATCATAAGTGGCCCAAAAATTCTGACCCACACATGAGTGGGTGTACTATTAAACAATAGAAACAATTATGTCCCCATGTGAAAAGGTCTCCCACATGTGCCTTGGTCTCTTATATGTGCCTAAGGTATCCCACATGTACCAAATATCTCCCATTTGTGCCTTGGTCTCCTACATGTGCCAAAGGACTCCCACATGTTCCAAAGGTCTCCTACATGTGTCAAAGGTCTCCCATATGTGCCTCAATCTTCCACATGTGTCAAATGTCTCCCACATGTATCTTGGTCTCCCTCATGTGCCAAATGTCTCATCATCTTTACAACTTAGAAGATCCTCCATGGCCCATGCCACATCACCAACAGACCACATCATGATGAATAGTGATAATGAATAGTGCCTATGAATAGTGATTCATGAGTAGTGATTATGAATAGTGACCTCACATCCTGACATTCTCCCACTTGAATTTAATATGCATAGGCTTTTACCACATCTAATTGTTTTTCAACCAGCTACTCATTTATGCCCTCTGCTTCCCTAACTCAAACATATAGAAGTTTTCTTGCAGCACTAAAGCTTCTTTGCCTTGATCAACTTTGTCAGCATATACTCCTCAATAGTAGATTACATCACTAAAGTGACAAATTAATTCTCCACACACAAACCAATCCTCTAATAGGATTTTACCATGAACCGCTTACATCTCCCTCTACTTTGGAATATCTAATTTAGTTCTCACCATGGAATTATGAGGCTTCCTACTCCTAATGAATCCAATACAAATGACATAACATGTCTTATCTTCCATTATAATACACTCCTAAGAAGACAACTCACACTATAAGAAGTAAGGTACTTTCTTGCTTTTCCATCCTTATGCATCTCCGTCCTTTTTTTTCTCCTCGTACCACCTTAATTGCATCTTTGTCACTGAGGCATCACACCAGTGATCATATTGGGACATGCTTTCAGCATGTCATCAACACATATGTCAGAAACCTCTTATAAACATTTTGAGCTCTTCATGAAGGTACTATTATACTCCCATCCACACATCTACTTTAGCTTGTATAATATTTAATATGCAAACCATTAACTCTTTACCTCATCTTTATAGCCTTCTGGCTACTCTATCTCTTATAGAGAGCTCACCATGTAAGAATCAAACTTCTCCAACTCTAATCAAAAACAAGTGCACATAGCACTCTTGATAGTAGTTAAAAAATAGTATGACATATAAGTCAATACTAGACTTTTCCTCATAGCCTTTAGCTATCAACTATACCAAAACATGGTACAAGTAGACCGATCACGACTCCAAGGAAGTCATTGTGCTACTTAGTGCATCAATTCACCTACTGAGTTTTTGATCCTCAAGAATGCATCCAAAATGCATCATGATCTACCACATATCCAAACATATGGCCTTATCCTTCCATGGAACCTTGGGTCATATTTGTTCTTCTCCATCCACTAGGTACAAAATCAAATTTCTTTCCCTTTTGCCTCTACATGGAATTTAAATCATCTTGGACAATACATTATGGTAGTGGGATCCCACAACTTATATCCCTTTTATTTGTTTCCAAAAACCATTATAAGTTCATGCCTTATCTTCACCTCCTCCAAATATTCTAGCTTACTCTTCAAGATCTTCACCAAGATATCCTCCACCATTCTCTACAAAGAGATACATTCCAAAATAAATAAAAAAATCTTATTTAATCTCTACTTGGTCTCTCCTCCTGTCATAGTAGCTTCACCTTGCACACAACCATCTAACAATAGAAAACACTCACACATAAGGATTTTTTCCCCATGAATCTGATACCACATATTAAGAATAAATATCCTATAGTAAAAAATAAATTAATGTAAAAACAAAGCTACTAAAAAACATAAGACAAAGAGATAACACATTACACAAATATTACATGGAAAAAACTTACAAATAAGTAAGGGAAAAAACCATGGGAAAAATGGTAGATTCAAACTTAATTAATTTATAAATTCCTCTCTTAAAACATAGCTCTTCTAGTAACTCATTCAGTGCTAACATAAAATCACTCAATGCTTCCATGTGAAGTATTTAGGTTGTGAACCAAACTACACTAGCCTATAGGATCTAGCCTCTAAGCATGCAATCACAAGCTTGTATGGATCCACTAATTGGATGATAAATATAAAGAGAAAGCATGATATTAATATCATTTACAACATAGAAGAGAGAGGGATAAAGAAACATCATAGGTAGCCTAAAACATTTGACCCACATATGAGTGGGTGTACTATTAAACAATAAGAACAATTATCTCCCCATGTGCAAAGGTTCCCCACATGTGCCTTGTTCTCCCACATGTTCCTTGGTCTCCCATATGTGCCTAAGGTCTCTCACATGTACCTTGGTCTCCCACATCTACCAAAGGTCTCCAACATGTGCCAAAGGTCTCCTACATATGCCAAAAGTCTCCCACATGTGCTTTGGTCTCCCACATGTGCCAAAAGTCTCGTCATCTTTAAAACTTAGAAGATCCTCCATGGGCCATGCCACATCACCCAAAAGCCACATCACTAACCATCGACATCACCAACATACCACATCATCATGAATAGTGACCATGAATAGTTATTCATGAATAATGAATTCACATCCTAACATGTACAACTCATAAAAATCCCAAAAATAAATGAATGCTCAAGTTTAAAGCCAGTAAATATGTAAATTGGGATAATACTTTATTCAAGAAGGCCCTATATGATAATTTCTTGAGGTGTGTGAATAAGAAACAACAAATTGTTGGAAGTTTTTCTTGATAAGGCAAGTGGTAGACACTTTTTCATTTTCTATTATGGCTTTCAAAAAAAATTAAACTCATTACTATTGGCCAAAATTGTTCAAAGATGTGAAATAATTGGTGTTAAAATGTGAGGCTTGCCAATACTTTATTAGATGGCCTAAACTCATAATGTTTCACCTCCACCCTATAGTCATTGAAGAATCTTTTTAGTAGTGGGGTTTGCACTTCATAGGGACTTTGAATCCACATAACAGTTTAGGACATACTCATGTGTTGATGGTAACCAATTACTTCATTAAATGGGTAGAGGTAATTCTACTAAGATCTACCATTTATGAGGTTATTTAAAACATATTGGTCAGATTTGGGATTCAATAAAAGATTGTCATGGAAAATGCCTCCAAATTTTCTTCTATAAAATTGATTGGTTTCTACTATGGTTATGTAATTTTAATTTCACACTCTTCTAATTATTATCCTTAGGGTGATGGTCAAGCAGAATCCAATAATAAGAGCATCATTACCATCATTCATAAACTAGTTGATGAGAATAAAAGTAATTGACACAACAAATTATATGATGCTTTATGGGTTGATTGGATAACTCCTAAAAGAGTAATTAGAATGTCTCATTTCTAACTATTGTACAATATAGATGCAATAATTCCCATTTCATTGGAATTATTAGCTTTATATCTAGATCAATCTATAGAGGATGACCAATTCAAGGATGTGTTAGAAAAAAGGATCAAGTACCTGACCAAATTAGAAGAAGAGTGAGTGATGGTGATTGAAATAAGCATTGCTCACTAGGAGAAGGCCAAAGTAGTGTTTAATCATAAAGTAATAAAAATGAGATTTTTAAGTGCGATATTTGGTCATAATTTAGGATAAAATAAGAGAAACCCAAGGTAGTCATAGGAATTTTGACTCCCTCTAGATGGGGCCTTTCAAAATCCACCATTTTTATGGTGATAACACATTATTTTAGGTATAGATATGGAACTCACCATCTACTATCATACAATGGATAATATTTGAAGCACTATAAATAGTTAAGGTAGGTTATCACCTACCATTCCCTATGGGTGATTTAGGTTTCACTTGTATGTTTCCTTTCTATTGTGTATTTTGTTCTTTTTGCCAATCTTTCCCATTTATTTTCATATTCCAGTCATTTTGAATAAACTCTTTATCCCAATGGATAAGACACTAGGTATTGAAACCAAAAAATCTGAAGGTTCATCCTATGTACTCTTACAGGTCCATATCCTCAACCTACGACATGTTTTATGCAAAATTTATCTAGTCAATATTTTCATAAATTTGGTAAAACATAAAAAATAATATGAGTCTTTCAAAGTGCAAGTCACTATCAAAAAAATATATTTAATTATTTGTGTGATTTCATGTTATAAGTGAAAATAATGAGTAATATATTATAAATTTTACAAATTTAAAAACAAATGGAAGCACATTTTGACATTGCATGCATTTAGGAGGTTAGGCTATTATGAGCCCTATGGGACATGAAAATGTGTTAGGCTATAACACATCATGATTTTTTTATTTTAGTGTCCTCATAATATATCCCTCCTAACCTCATGAGCATAGTAGATGCAATTTCACATCTACGATCACTATAGATGTGACTTCATGTTCATCGTGTTTGATGGGTCAAGTGGGTCAAGGTCAATAGGCACATAGTGTACAGGGAGAGTCAGTCTCAAAACCATTAAATCTCTCCTTAAATTATTTAAAATATCCATGCATTTGACTCATTCTCAGTAATATCTCCACCCAGTCTCTACATTCTACAAGATCTTTGGCTTGTAGACACTTATTTTTTGCCACTTTCATGTCTAAATTGGGAACTCCATTTATTTCTAGACAATGATGTAAATTAAGCCTAGAAGTCACTAGATTGCCCAGATTCATTCATGTAAGGGATATAACTAGCCATAAATGTGATGAGGCTTGCTTATTTAAGGTATTACCTTGTATGCACTCATAACCTAGCTTAGATTCAACCTTAATCAAATTGTGACCTAGCAATTTGACATTCTTGGCATGTTGATCTATTAATGCAAAATATTTAAAACAATTTATAAAAACCAAAAACCTTAACCAATATTAATAAAAAAATCAATTCTTAATTACCTTACTTAAAATAAAATTCCAAGTTAAATTAGGGAATTACATTTTCAAAAAAAAATTAGTAAATATGAGATCAAAGTCAAGAGAGATGATAAAATATTTTACTAATTCCTAAAATTCAAGAAAAGGTAAGTCACAACCTCATAAATATCTTTTATGATTTATCATGGCTCATAAATATCTAAAAATGAGTTTTCAATCCTTCATGATCATTTTAACCTAACCAAAGGTTAATTTAACTCAACCTAAGTTATTTTAGACTCAACCAAAGTTAGAATTAAGCCTAACCTCCCTAGGGTTAGAGTTAGTTTTGAGACCTATAAATACATGTGCCCTCACTCTACCCAAACAATATTTTATGTGTAAGGTTATTCTATAGGAATTCCTTCAAGAAGCCATCAAAGTAATGTTATAATGCCAAATTGATACCAAGCTTCACACCAAGCCAAGCTAAGTAAATCCACATGTGGTCATTAAAGAAGTGCTACCAAGAAGGAGGAAAGCATTGATCAAAGTCTCTAATGGCATAGACCAAATAAGAACATACACTACTAATTTTGATAAGGGAGGTAAAATTTTCATGTGTTTTAATCTCTTATTTTTTGTTTTGTCCATTATGTTGTGTTCCTCCTAGTTCTTAGGCAAGAGTGTTTAGTTTCATTGCCTTGTTATACTTAGATTTTTAATTGATTCAATAACAAAGAATTAATAAACATTTGTGTGTTCTTTGGAATCCTAAGATACATAATAACATGCTTTGTGGGATCATGCAACTTATATGGATTATATGAATGATGTGAAACCTTTATAATTCATAAAAAGAGCATTTAAATCTTCAAGTTTAGAGTTTTGTGCTTAAAAATTACATCATTTTATTATGTTTATAATTAGTGACTTCGCCATATGTAATGGTGACTTCATATGTTTTTTTCTCTATTTATGATATTTTATTTTAAATAATTAATGAATTTACATCAACAACTTCATCTTATATAACTATGACATCGAAAAACACAAATGGTGATAGCGACCTGTTAATTTGGCAGATTTGAAAAGTATATTTGCAAGTGATTTTGGTGACTTCCCCATATTTTAAGCCATATTTAGTGACTTTACTTGGACTAGTCAATGAGTTCACCACTATCTAACAGTGACTTCACTAGAAGTATGTTTTTGTCTATTTGTTTCATAGGAAAATAATGACTTTGCTAGAATTGGTGACTTCACTCTATGTAACTAAAAACCTAAGAGCTAAAAATGAAAAGTTGTTTTTTGGTAAGCTTTTTTTCCTAAATACAAGAGAACCCCTTAACATTTTTTTAGGAATCTAAGTGGAGAATATAGGTAGAAACACTACTAAATTTTTATACACACTATCGTTTTAGTGCTTAAAATTGATCTAACAAATTATCTTTTTGCATTTCAATTTTACAAGAGAAAACAAGGCCAAGGGGTTAAAACTTCATTCATATCTAATTTGGTGCCTTAAAAAGAACATCCATTTTACATTAGAGCTCTTAAGAGTTTTTTAATTTTTTTTTATTCTTTGTTTTTTAGCTAGTTTCAAATTTCTTAGATTAATCTTTGTTTGTGGCAAACAAAACATTGTGTGTATGCTCTCCCCTATCCCCTATAGAGAACTCAGGTGATCAAAAGTGCCTTGTTTATTTCAATATTTGTTTATCCTATAATGGAAGAAATGTCTTGTATGCTCTCCCCAATCTCTGAGTGACTTGCGTGACCTAAAAGCAAGCTCTAAATTTCTTCCAATTTTCATTTGTTATTTTCCTACATTGACTTGTGGGTGGGAGTCCATCACCTCCTCACAAGTTCTTTAAGGGTGCATTGAATTGAGATTTCATCTCCTATCATTGTACCAACCTCATTCCAAGGTGGGGTGTATAAATTAGTCATGTGATACTTGGATTGAATAGTGGCTAAGTAGTTATCTTACCAATGTTAATGAAAACCCAAATTAGTTCACACTAAACATCATACTTCACTAAGTAGTACATGGTTGAAGTTGTTGTGCAAAGGGATGGACATTTACATAGTAATTTAGTGAGTTTGAATCCATTTGACATAATGTGCCCTTGTGTTAGCCACACTTAGGACCATTTAGTGCATTTTGAAACTTAAAGATTTTAGTCAACCCCACTTTATTGCAAAATATCTAGCTAAATATTGAGTGTTTCACACCCTAAGTTCATGCCATGTACCAATGCTTGAGAGATAAAGGGGGATTAAAAAATCTACCTATATGCACTCTTTAATTTTTGTATTAACACTTAATTCCTTTTGAGCATTGGTATATTGATGGAAATTTTGGTAGAAGCTATGCACACCTCGTTAGTTTTAGGGATAGGACATGCACTTAGTGTTATTTCTATTTTCTTTTATTAGAATGTGTGTTTGGGTCTAAAATTGATTTTTTATTTGTCAAATCTAAATGAGTAATAACATTCACATGTTATACACCACTTCAAACTAAGAGGTGTTACACTACCAATTTTATTTCAAACATTTGCCTTGGAGTTTTTTCCAAAATAATTATTTACCACTTGTTTCAATCAAGCATTGTTATGCTGCTAGTTTTGTTTCAAACATTTGCCTTGGATTTTATTCCAAAACCATTATCATACCATTTTTTTAAAGAGAATTATTATGTTTCCCAAATTATTCCAAAACCTTGCCTTATTTGAAACTAAATTCCAAAAACCATTCATACCTTTTATTTCAAAACATGTGGTTATGTTACCCATTTGAGTCTAGGCCATTATTCATTTGAAAATCCAAGTATTTAAAAAATATCATTCATAATCTATCTTTCTAAGTTCATATCTAAAACAATTAGTTTATGCTTGAGTCTTGTCTACAATTAAGGCTTGAGTGGTTCACCTTTTTATTTTTAGATTGTGCAACTTGGATGGAATTTTAGTTTGATTTTCAAAAGACCTTTGCCTTGAGACCAAGTGTGACATTTGTTTCAAATTAGGATTTTTAGACTTGAGAGTTAATTTTCAAATGCCTAGCCCAAGTTTGTTTTGTGTCAAGACCTATTTTTCGTGCCTCAATCAAGTTTATTTTCAAATGCCTAGTCCATGTTTATTTTCAAGACTAATTTCACTTTATTAATACTAGATTTGTTTCCATATCCAAATTGACCACATTCAAATCCATACATTTTCCAAATATCAAGTATTTAAACCAACTTGACAAATCATGCTAAGTCAGGGTTTATTTTTAAACCCAAATTCTAATCCAATCAGGGTCATTCTTCACTCCTTTTAAACCATACCAATCAAACTAAATCCAAACTAGGTGTATACCAAGTTCATTTCATAACCAAAACAAAGTTTTAGACCATTTTCATAGACCAAGACCACTCTATTTAGGCTAATTACCAAAAAAATCCATGCCAATTATCATATGTCAAAACCATGCTTAATTGGGTCAATTAAAATACCAAATTTTTCATTTTGGGGCTAATTTATATGATAACAATATTTGATCCCATAATTATACTTAATGAAACCCAAGGATTACCATTCTAGGCCCTCCTCCTTCGTCCTACATTAGCAACCAAGGTTTACAACACCCAAGGATTACCATTTTAGGCCCTCCTTCTTTGGCCTGCATTAGAAACCAAACTTTTCAATATCTAAAGAACTATTCCAATCCCTCATCCTTTGTCCTACATTATCAACCAAGATCTGCAACACCCAAAGATTACCATTCTAGGCCCTCATCCTTTGGCATATGTTAGCAACTAAGATATGCAATGCCCAAGTATTACCATTTCAAGCCCTCCTCTTTTGGCCTGCATTAGCAACAAAGATCCGTAATGCCAAAGGAATACCATTCCAAGACCTTACCCTCTTTCTTTTGAATTTGGGATCCCATTGTCTTAACAAAGTTTTACAATCATAACTAGGCGTATTAAGGATACCATACTAGACCCATAGCCAAACTTTATTGATCCATATTAGATGAGCCTATTTACAAAGAGTTTATTATTGAACCACATATCATTATTCATCCATTTTTGAACTTCCCCCACTTTATAAAATCCAAGCTAGTCTTTGAGCCACAACATAACCAATCATTACCTCTCCAAGAGCAATCATTTAAAGACCAATATGTGTTTAAAACTGACATTTTGAAACCAAATATAAGCCAATGCCAAGACAATGAACTAATCCATGGTGTTTTTTTTGAAACCCCTATTTGTGATGAATTAGCATGTGTTAAATCACCCTTTGACCCTTTCCTTTTCTTTGAGGAACCTAACTTTAATAAACCAGTCTCTGTGGAATTATTTGTTGACCATTTACATTTTGTTGAGGAGTCTCACCTTGACAAGTCAATCTTTGTTGAGTCACCCCCAAATGATTATAACCACCTTTGGGAAAATCATTATTTTGACCATTTCCTTATCTTTGAGGAGCCTCACATTGACAATCCAATCTCTATGGAGTTTCATGTTGACCATTTCCCTATTTTTGAGAAGCCTCACTTTGATAATCTAGTCTTTGTGGAGTCCTTCTTAGTTGGGCCTATTTCTAAATATCCTATTAATAAACCACAGGCCATTACTTATCTAATACCAAAAATTCAACATGACATAGTTACCACCATATTAGAATAAGAATCAACATTAAAGTTAGGTTATATATTTCAACCAATATCAAATTTAACATCAGTAGAATCAATGTCAATCTCAACATTAGATTCAGATTCCATTGAGTCAAACTCAACTTTAGAATCAGAATACATTAGTTGTTATTACAACATTGGTTACACATGCCTTGCATATCAATTTGAATATATCTGTGATCTTTCCATGTTTTTTGAAGATGTTTACTTTTTCATAGACACAAGTTCTCCAAGTATCTTCTATGAGGATTGTGTTTCATCTTCCCATTCCATTATCATTTCACTTTCCATTAACACCAACCAACCTAGCCATTATATTGACATTTCACCTCCCACAAGTTTTGATTGGGACTGACACAATCACATATTGTTTAATTGCATCCATCATGACATATCAGTTGTAGAATATTAGGGGGACCAAGACCACATTCATGTAGAAGAAGAAAAATCTCCTAGTGAAACCTTTTTAGAGGCACTATGTGACAGTCAAGATAAATTTATTGGTGAAAACCTCTTCAAGATGAAAATAGCTAAACACAATAGTTATTTAATAATTGATGAAGATGTTATTAAATATAACATCAATACAACTCATTTATAGCATAATCAGATGGCTACATCTCTCAAGCCCAAATAATAGAAAAATATAGTGGTCCTATCGAGAGCATATTCAAAATTATTTGGCCGCAACACAACCAAAATTATGTCAAATTAAAAATCAAAAACATTTTGTGAGATTGAAAATTTTGATATCTATTTGTTTCCCAACCATTATACATTCCATTATGATCCATTATTCATTCCAAATGCATATTACATTTCCAAATCAGGCCTTTTATCCAATGTTTATCCTTATTTACCATTCTTGGCTTCACAAAGGATATGAAGATATCTTATCTCAAAGTTTAGAGGAAACAAAATAAATGACCATCAAAGATGATAATAGTGTTATTGGAGTCCAAATAAGTAGCAGTTTCTTGATAAAGTAGTTATTCATAAGGGGTGTGGGCTAGCAATTTAAATAATTGACCATTCTAGTTGTATCATATGTTAATCAGGATGAGCATATCCACATCAATAAGAACAACATAATCATTTTACCTTGCCTTGTCATTTACCTTGCCTTGCCATTCACCTTCCCTTACCATTTTCCTTTTCTTGCCCTTTGCCTTGCCTTAATGTCCTTTAATACCTTGCCATATTTTTAACTACATTGACTTGAGTTCCTTCAGGACTATTTAGGCAGCACTCAATTTACATTAAGGTTAGCTTGGTCACCCCTTTTCCCATGCTTTCACCATTTTATAATCACTTTAAGTAGCACTCTCATTATTTTTTTAGTATCCTAATCCCATGCTCTTAACATTTTTTGAGCAATTTAAGTAGCACTCTCATCATTCTGAGAGTAGCCTAAGCCAATGTTCTCACCATTTTGAAAGTTAGACCATTTGGTATCTCATAATCCTCCATTGAGTTTAGATACCAAAAAAACTCTAAAACATTGGGAACATTTCCAAACATCCTATGTTATAAAGACATAACTACATTGGCTTGAGGTCCATTTAGACTATGTAGGTAGTGCTTAGTATTTTATGAGGTCATCTCAGCCACCCTTGTTTGAACATTCTCACCATTTTATGAATAATTTAAGTTTGAATGTTCTCACCATTTTTTGAATAACCAAATCCATGCTCTCACTCTCACCATTTTATGATTTAACCCATTTTGTGTCTCTTAATTCTCCATTGAGTTTATATCCCTATAAATTCCAAAAACATTGAAAACATTTCAAAATCCTAAAATTTAGAAAAGGATTACAATCTCCATATGATATATAAAGCCATAAAATCCAAAAACATTTGTATTATCTTAAACCTAGTTGTCAATCCTCGATCCACCCTACAAGGGAAAATCCATTGTTGGTTCCTATCCATTCCACTACCATTGGGGGTGTGACCTTCCCTTTACATGTATCATTGCTTAGGGTCGCCATATAATTTTCACATTTAGGCCAAGTATCTTTGGGGGTGTGACCTTCCCTTTGCATGCATCCTTACTTAGGGGCACATACAATTCACACTTTTATGCCAAGCTCATATCTTTCACCCTACTGGGGTAAAACCAAAGCATGCAACTTATATCAAGATATCTTATCCTCATCCCCCTTACATATATCCTTGCTTAGAGGGACCATCTATTTAACCTTCCATTGAGCCTTAATGTGTATATATTGACTTGGTTAAAGAGAAGATTCTTTCTGTTACTTTTATTTTCAAGCTTTGTGTGTGTTTGTTTGCTTAGTTATTTGTTTTTTTGTTTGACTGTTTATTTGTTTTCATTGTTATGCCTTGACTCAGTATATATGTGTTCATTGGGTGATTCCTTGTGCATTATACTTGAGTCTATCCATATTTATATGTCAACATTGTCATCATGGTTTTTATCATTGGTGTATTGTTTTTAATTGTCTATTAGATCAGAAGTTAATCCTTATGCACATTACGACAAGGTCATCATGAGGTTTTATATTATGGTGCATATCATAACATGTTATAAAAAAAATCAAGCCAATAGACCTATGGATCAATGCAGTAGATAGTACTTCTTTGAGATCACAAACTGGCATATCCCAAACATCACCCAAACATAGAGTAGTTAAACCACCAATGAATTGTAATCCCTACTAGTTAAGACATGCATCTCCATACTAATAGGTAGCCTAAATTCATACATATTCTCTATACCATTTCACTTTCAATCCATGATTATGGGTTCATTCCATGAGCTTTATTAGCCCAATTGTTGTAAATTGGTAGTTATCCATTACTCCTTGATCAAATCAATTCATTGACCATTCTGGTTGTATCAATGCTAATAAGGATAAACATCTCCTCATTGGTAGGTACAATTAAATCATTCACATTGATCAATTCTTATACTTCTATTCTATCCCTCATTCCATTTTCTCCCAAATCTTGGAATTACATTGGCCTGGGTCTATTTAGCTTATGTAAGTAGTGCTTGGATACATGAAGTATTTCAGGTCTGCTCAGCCACCATTATTCTTCTAATAATTTATTTCATCATTTTTCACATCCTCATATGCCTGTTATTTTAGGATTCTTCAATCTTTGAAAATTCATTAGACCATCACATCTATGTTTGCCTCCACTCATATTTAATCTATGTAACATGTTTTATCCTTGAGTTATGCTTGTCAATCTTCCCTACTAGGGCACAACCAATTTATCATGTTCAAATCTACCCTACTAGAGCATAAATCATTATTATATCTGTATGCATTAAAATATGCTCAGCCCGTTAATTTTAATAATCATGATTAATTTAGCCTAATATCCCTACTTCCTAGCCATATTAACCTTTAGCTTAATATCCAATCCCCATTCCATTCTTATATCCCACATACCTTTACCCCAACCTAAAACCAATTAATTTCCCTATTAAACCCTTAATAAACCCTTATTACCTACTAACCTACTCCCTAAACCCACTAGCCAATTTTAAATTTAAAAATATTCCAACTACCCAACCACCACCCTACACTAGCCTTTCCTAAAACCCTAAACCCTATGGGGATATTTATATAATTAGAGGATTCTATAAATCTCTCTAATTTAGCCCCCTTCCTCTAGAATTTTCCTATTCTAGAGATTTCCATGGAATTAAATTCCTCAGCCATAGATCTCATTCTCCTAAATTCAAATCTAAGCCCTTGCTCTTCCCTCCCTTCCTTTATTTAACTAATCTCTCCCTCCACCCTCAATCAATGAAGAAGAATTGTAGGGAAACCATGCCAAAATCATTCTAGAAGTCTCATAACATATCCATAATCAATCATTAAGCATCCATTATCAACATTGTAATATCAAGCTATCACTTTGTCAATCTGAGTCTAATCATCCTTTAACAAATCTTGAAAGGAGGTAACATAAAGCAAAGGAATTGGTAAGCTTCTTTATCATTCTAATTTTGTTTTATAAATCCTTCCTATTGATTAGTTTGCATTTTGAGTTTGGATTTAGTGTATTTAAATTTATATAGAGCTTAAAATCCTACTACATTTTGGTGACCAAGGTGGGATGCTCTTGCTCCCATTTAACCATTTTTTATTATTAGTGTTGTCTTGACTAGCTTTCAAGTTTAATTGAATGAATAAAATATCAAAATTTTGAAATTTTTGCATATACAGGTCTCAGTCACAGTATTTCACTATTAGTCATGACATTGCAGTAGCGGTATTGTCAAATATAGTAGCGATATCATAAGTTAGCCTCTAGTAGTTATGGATCTAGTAGGGTTTTTTGATAAACCCACGACTCCCTAAGTCACGAGATTGCCCTACAAATAGTAGTATTATCATTTTGAATAGTGATGTTGTCAAAAACTATGTTAGGGTTTAGACTATTATTTGTTTTTAATAACTCTTTGTCTTGTAGGTGTTTTGTGTGCTTTTATTGTTTCTATGTGTAGGTCAAAGAGAGAATCCCCTTAAAAATCAACTCCTCATACCCTTTTGACTATCCCAGTAGCGGGATTGCCTTGGTAATAGTGGGATCAACATTCCCAATCATGGTATTATCTTTTCATCTCAAACTGGTAAAACACTATCCCTAAAAATATTGAACCATAATTTTAGTATTCCCAAGTTCTATCAGGAGGGTGCTAAGGGTTTGTAAGTGGTAAAATAGAGGTTTTGTCTCTTTATTGAAATTTTCAACATATCTCTATATCAGCATTTCACCCTCCATATATAAAAACAACTGCTAATAGGGGTGTTTTGTCTTGTAGGGTTCACCAAGTGTCTAAGAAGGGAGAAGACTTATCTGAAAACCCACTATCAAGACTTATTTAACCTCATATTTAAATATCGTGACTACTTCAGTCACGGGGTTGCCCTACAAGTAGTAGCATTATCATTTTCAGTAACGGCTTTGTAGTTAGGGATAGTTAGGATTAGTATTGGACTTTCATCGAATTCTTATCATCAAATAATTGTATTTAATATTGAATCCCTATAAATTATATTGATTTTATAAACTTTTTACTTAGGTCATACATACTATTTTTCTTATAAATTATAATATCAATATTTACATTTTCATTGCCAATCATGAGTTTGTCAATCTGAGTCATAGTTTTGGGGTTTATGACAAAACCACTACTATCGATCTACTCTTAGTTGGGGGATTGTTATTCCCAGTCACAGGGTTATCAAACTACCATGGTTTTGTGATTAAATGTCATGGTTACCTAACATCTACAATCCCATAATTCTCTTAGTCATGGGTTTGTCCTGTAAGTCATGATTTTGCACTGTGTAGTCACGGGTTTGTAGCCATTTTTGCCTTCAATTTGGTAATTTTTAAGTGTATTTATAGAGGCAATTATTGTGAATTTTTCATCACTATAAGCCTCTCTAAAAGCCCAAATTTCCTCTAGCAGTGAGGGGCTCCACCCCTCAACCCTACCTTATACCACAACAAGGAGCACATTAGGGGTGTTGCCTCCAGACCCCGCAAGGGGATCTTCCCCTTGACCCTATTGGGGGTTTCCACCCCTAGACCCCTACATCATGTCTCGCTCACCCCAAAAAGGTTATAGATCCAAACCATGATTTTTTATGGGTGTTTTATTAAGGCATATTTGACCAACATATTGTTTATTGTAGGGGTCATCTTTGCTAAACATCATCTTGAAAGTCATATTTTAGGTATAACATTCTATTTTTTAAGTTACATATCTTGAGTGTCATATTAAATAACTAACCTGTGTGCTTGCAGTATGCTAGTCAAAGATCCCATTGTGACACTTTTTCACATCATTTTTGTATTGTTTATATCATTTTTAAATCAACTTGTGCATATATTTTTCTTATATATAATTGTGTGTGTATGTTAATTTTTAAATAATTTGTTGTATCATGCCAAATCACACATAGGTAATTAGATTAGTTAATTAATTATATCATGTGTTTTTTTTTTGTTAACCCCTCCCCCTATGATAGCACATGACATGGAATTGACACCCATGCATAGGCTTAATCTATAGGGGTTAGTGTTGTCAATTTAATCACCACACACTAGCCAAACTTCATGTTCTAGTAGAGTATAATAGTCACAGACAATTATCGTTAGGCTAAGCAGTTGACCCCATATAAGTCATCCATAAAGGGGAAGAGTTAATTATTTGAACCAAGCATTAGATAGCACCCTATACAGACTTGGGCCCTAATGTACCTTCATATATATTGGAGATGCCCCTAGAGAGCCCATTCAACCTAGTATAGGACATTTTGACTGTAACAAGTGTTCCATTATAGGCATTAGTATCAACACCAAAGTAGACATCAAGTGCAAGCAGGGTCAAGAGGGTTTGATCAATTCCATAATGGGTCACTGACTATAGCCTCACCTATGTAGTTATTGGATGGTGTGGGCATTGAGTTACACACCCATTAGTTTACTAATCATAGATTGTGGCTTGCTTGCTTGGTTGTGTGTTGTGTTAAACCCATATTGTTTATGAGCCAAGTCAACATTTTACCCATCCATATCCTATTTACATCCTTTGTATATATCCTCTTGTATATTCTATCATCATCTTTCTATAAATTTTTACATATCTTCCCCATAATCCTTTTTTATCCATCCTAGTCATCATCCTCATCATCCTCCTCATCTTGATCCACATTCCCATCACCCACATCTCATCTTGTATATCCTAGTCATCATTGTCCATAGTCTCTTTATCCTTCTCTTTGTCTTACCCACTCATCCTTAGTCATACCCTCACCCCCAATCACATCGTATATCCTTACCCAAGTCCACATCATCACCCACTTACCATTGTCACACCATCCTTTCCTAGTCTCACCATATCCCCTTATCCTTAATCATCACCCCATCCTTACCTATCACCATCTTATCTATCCCCTCCTAATCTAACCATATCTACCCATCACCTCATCCACTCACATATCTTAATCACCCTCTTTTATCCTTTTGTATAATCCCATCTACCATATCTTGTCTATCATGTCTTATACTAACCATATCCCCATATTATCAATCATCCTAATCATCATATTGTATATTCTAGTCTCATCCCCTTGTATATATCCTATTCTCTTGTACATCCTACAAGTCTTATCCCATCCTAGTCCCACCTATCATTCTTCTTTCCATCACCTAATAATTCTCATATCTTAATCCTATTTTGTCTTATTATCCATATCCTATCCTAAGTTCATCTCATCCACAATCCTAATCATCCCCATACCATCTTGTCTCATTATCCCATCAGCTTGTATATTCTTGATTTACCTTCTTATACATAATTCTCTCTCTTGTACATCATTTTAATCACATCTTATCACTAGACCCATAGATTATTAGTCATCCCCTAATCACATCCTAATCATACCTTATCATCCACATCTTACCTTAAATCCATACTCAATCATTTGTCTTGACCTTGCCTTCATCACCTCATCTTATCCTAGTTGGCTTGTAGGTCACTTACAGGTCTAAACCATCCACATTTCATTACCCCTTCACCTATCATCATACTTATCCTCATTTCATTGTTTAAGTTCTTGAGCTAATCCTATCATCTTATCACCATCCTATCATCCTAATCCACTTGGTCAAATCTCATACCTAGTCAATATTTTGTTAGCATCTTGTCACCTTGGCAGTCTCAATCTAGAAAACCCATCAATATAATATAGTCCAATCATCTTTCCTTATTCATTACTATCACCCATCATATTGTCCTCTTGATAGTTTCAAATTAGGCACCCATCAAAATCCTTCAACCCTTTTACTAGGTTGACCACTAGACATTTTGACAGGTTTTTCACACCTATTGTACTGTTGGTCTCACATTTGATCATAGTCCTTAATCCATTAGTCTATCTTATCCACATAACCACTTATCTTCCTAGCTCAATCCTTTTGATCTATTTTGTTTAAGAACCTTATCTAATCCTTATCCTACTTACATCATCCATCAACCATCAACATGGAATTAGACCCCACCTTCATTGACTAATACATACATGACAACAAAGATGAGATCCTTTTATGACTCATTATGATGGGTGTACCACTTCTCAAAGGTGGTGATCCCATGTCACTCATTACACTTTCCATCTAATCCTTATCATGTGAATCATGTACCAATCTTACATCTACCAACCATAAACCACCACCTACCTATTTTCATACTATCAAATGGAATCCAATATTGGCCACCTCGAATCCATCCACCCAGTCATATCCACAACCAACCGATCATAAGTCCAATGCTTCCATGACTAAGTTACAACATGAATTAGGTCCTTATACTCCTCTTCCCATATCATTGGAAGCCCTTTTCAAATAACTTTTTGTCACTAACATTATGATCTATCCATCAATCTGACATCTTGATCCCACCAAGCCAAATCCCTCTTGCTATAAAGATAACTAATATTATGCATATCACTGAACTTAGGGGCATACCATTAATCCATGTCAACCTTTCCAATATTTTCTCCAGGACCTCATTGACCATGGTGATATAGTAATTGATGATGAACCAGATGCATCCACATCCCTGGGTGAACAAAAAAGGGAATGCCAAGATTCCCTTCCCAATCATGATCAAGCTCTTCCCTTTCCAATCCAAGGTCAAGACACCACACCTATCCTATATTATCCTCCCATCTTCAAAAAATCCTCCATCAAATCTGGGTTTATTCCCCATGATCCTACTCCCCCCATCTCTCATAATTTCCTCCATGAGCCTATCATTTTCAATCCAATCATTCATCCATCATCTCCCTCTCACCCATCACCTCAAATACCCCTTATCAAGAGGTCAATAGTGGATAATGAAACTCCTATTATCAGCATTAAATATTGTGCATTGGAGTTAGCTTCAAATTTAACATCTGAGGTCTTATCTTTTGTATGATCATGTTCAACACCCGTATCAAAATCAAATTACTCATTAGAAATGTCATCCCTCATTAATGTTGATAATGCATGTCTTTTAGTGGATACCTATAATCTAGATACCTCTAATTCCTTACCAAGGATATCTTTTGATGATGACATAATAAATGAGTTCTTGCAAGCTTTACCCATCTAAGATTGTCAAAGTGAGTATGATTCTCCTTTGGATGCATTTACTATAGGTAGTCTTAGTGATCATTTCATTGATCTTGAGGAGATTTTATCTGATGTCAAACATGAGTCTCTTAGGAACCCCTATGAAGACTATGTTTCCCCATCACCACTCATTGATCTCATCATACCATTTCCATCAACTTCTTCCATCATAGATCACTTTCTTCCCATCAATGATCATTTAGTCACTTCCCTCCATAAGGATGAATAGGAGCATGCATCGTTGGACCCTTCCTCAAACAATATAATATATGCCACAAATCTAAATGTCCAAGACAATATTCCAAAAGTCATAAATCATAATAAAATAATATTTCATACCATTAGTCAAAACTAAGAAGATTCAAATCATCAACCTTATCTAAAAATGTATTCTCCTAGTGCAGCTTGATATCTGGCACTAGGAGACTATCAAGGTCAAAATAATCATTGTATATAAAGTTAAAGATCAATCTCCCCTAGTGAAGCTAAAAACTAGGCATCAAGAGGTATTCAAAATTTAAATAATGTCAAAAGAACATTTAATCATCCATCAAATAATCAGACCAAAGATAAGCCACAAATTCAAAGGGTCTTAGATCTCCTATAGTCTTTTATCACTTGGCACCAATCACATGAAGAATGTCCAATACCTAAAATGATGTATGTAATTACTAGTCCTAATCATTCATCACCCATCACCCTATCCTCTCATGATCCTATCATTCATTATCCTTCATCATACCATCTTATCTTGATCCTATCATCTATCAAAATCAATCTCTAATTAAATCCATACCTCACATCACCTCCCTAGGCAGCATTATCTCTACTAGGGGAGATGATGATACCTGGTCTAGATATCTGGAGGGGTCACCATAAAGAATCACTAAAGGCCATCAGAACCTCTAGACATCTAGAATAAATCATAGAATAGGTGTTGGATAAATAATCCATCAAATTTTCATACCTTGTATCTCACCCATCATCTAATAAATTGAGATGCCCATATAAAAGTCAAACAAACAAAAACAAAATCATTCATCCAATGGTAAAAACTAGTCTTCAGCACCTTGGGTAAGTACCATAATGAAAACCTATTTATGGCATAATTTTAAAATAATATATTGTCTACATTGTTCCTCAACACTTGGGGGCAAATTTATTCATTTCATATCCTCATCCATCCCACTTGTCACATCCCTTGTCCATCTTGTCTATATCACCCATCATATTATCCATTGATCCATTATTCTTATCCATCATATCATACATCTTATCTCTTATTCCTTCTCATCTTGACCTTCATAATGAAGTGGAAGGTGTCTTTCAAATTTCCTTGAACCATATTGGTATATCCTCCAATGGATACTCAAGCAAATAACCATCTAGTTCCTTCATGATGTAGTCATTGGCTATCCCTAGTCCATTCATCCTTGATAACCATCATCATCATCCTTTGTCATCCCATTCATCATTCCATCAATACTCATCCTAGTTTGTGGGCTTGGTATTCCCTTTGCTAGGAACCCCATTTGTATAGTGTATATACATATCCCAAAAAATCCCTAAAAATTAAAAAATGTCAAAAACCCTAAAAATCATAAAATTTGAAAAATCTAAAATAATCCATCATGTCTTTTCTTATACCTAATCCCCTAGTTGCATCCATATCCATCGATCTCCTATATTCTTATACATCCCATATTTGGATACCACATTTAGTCGTGAAACCTAATCTAAGTGGTCACCCATCATTTCATCATCCTTTTGGCTAAGTATTATTGGCACACATCACCTTGTCAAGATTTCAATCTAGCACCCAACACTTCTCCATCAATGCCTTTTCATACCTATCACCCATCAATCATCACTCTGCTAATGTGAAAGGTACTTGATCCCATCACTATCCTTGTCATGGCCTCTTCATATCTAGTACCCATCCAATCACTCTTTTCTAGTATGAAAGGTCTTTGATCTCATCATATCCTAGTTTATTTTCTATATTGGACTCTTGAAAGGCCTTTTTATTGGTAATCCTTGGTCATTAATTATCTAATCACCTTCCTTGACCACTTTTCAATTTGATTTCAAGAACCAAATCAATATTTAAAGACCTACTCCCATCCTCCATCATTCCATCCTACATGAGGGACAACATCCAAATCCTAATCCTAATCATGATCAATCTATCCAAATCTAAGTCCATAATCACATCATGACCATCCAACCCATCACCTAGTCACTCATCCCTTCATTAGACAAGACATTATGACACTGTATGTAGATACTTATGTGTGTGTTACTTTTTTGATCTATTTGTCTTATTTGCATGTCTTTTATAATATATGTATCTTTTTTGTCTTATGTTTTGTTCGCATTGTGTCTCTTTTTGTCTATTTGGATTTGAACAGGGATGTTATGAGGACACCCAAAGTGCCCTCAAGGATGCAGAGTTCATTATTTGCCCATGCACTTTGGCACAGTGTCCTCTTGGTCATGTTTATATCATGGGTCATCTTGTCAAGTGATATATCTATTATATTACTTAGAATATGATTATCTTTATGACATTTATGATGGCTTGATCACCTACACTCTTATCATCACATCATCCTTATCCCCATCACTAACCTAGTCCTCTCAACCCATCTGAATAACATCCAATATTTCATTTGAATCATATCCTTTAATCACTAAAAATCCTAATCATCCTTATCATAATCATTTTATAATTACCAATCATCATCATCATCATCATCCTCATCATCGTCATCTCCCAGGTAGAACTACATCAGCCTAAGGTCTTTTCAGACTATGTAGGTAGCACTTGGTCACTTCTTTGTGCCCAAGGATAGCTCAACCACTATATTTTCTATCCTCATCATCAATAAAATCATTTGGTCACTTTATCATATCAATTCTTCTCTATCATCACCTACATCATCTTGATCGATTTAGCTTTGAGCTACACCCATCCTAATATAATCAAATCATCAGTCTTATTTGGGCCAACAGCTCTCCCTTGCATATGTTCTTGCTTGGGATACATCTAAAGCTTGTGGACTTTTAATCCTATCATCATTTTCCCATAATTTATTCCCCCTTGGGATGTGTCAACAACTGTGGCACCCATCATCTCTATTCCCTGTGCATGTGTCCTTGCCATGGGCATCATCATCAATTTGTAGCTCATTTCTCAAGTTAAATCTCTCTTATTCATCTTCTATCCCACATTTAGCATCCCATCCCCTCATATTTCCATCATAACCCACCCCTCATTTCTTCTTTTGAGTGGCCATCCAGCTCATTCTTCCCCGTATGTCCCCTCAAGGGGGCATCATATCCCCTAACATTATCTACTAACATCCATCCATGACATGGTTTTTCTTTGAAATACCATTACTCCTTTCACTCGTAACACACTTTCAAATAGGGGGAAAATGTATGCATTAAAATATGTTTGCCCCACTAATTTTAATAATCACCACTAATTTAACTTAATATCCCTACTTCCTAGCCATATTAACTTTTAGCCTAATATCCAATCCCTATTCCATTATTATATCCCACATACCTTTACCCCATCCTAAAACCAATTAATCTCCCTATTAAACCTTTAATAAACCCCCATTACCTACTAACCTACTCCCTAAACCCACTAGCCAATTTTAAATTCAAAAATATTCCAACCACCCACCCACCACCCTACACTAGCCTTTCCTAAAACCCTAAACCCTATGGGGAGATTTATAGAATTTGAGGATTCTAGAAATATCTCCAATTTAGCCCCCTTCCTCTAGAATTTTCCTATTTTAAATATTTCCATGGAATTAAAAATTCCATGGAAATTCCTCAACCATAGATCTCATTCTCCTAAATTCAAATCTAAGCCCTTGATCTTCCCTCCCTTCCTCTATTTAACTAACCTCTCCCTCCACCCTTAATCAATGAATAATAATTGTAGGGAAACCATGCCAAAATAATTCTAGAAGTCTCATAACATATCCATAATCAATCATCAAGCATCCAATATCAAGCTATCACTTTGTCAATCTGAGTCTAATCATCCTTTTGCAAATCTTGGAAGGAGGTAACATAAAGGAAAGGAATTGGTAAGATTCTTTATCATTCTAATTTTGTTTTATAAATCCTTCCTATTGAGTAGTTTGTATTTTAAGTTTGGATTTAGTGTATTTAAATTCATATAGAGATTAAAATCCTACTACACTATCTAGGTCATCAAAATGATTATAACCACCTCTAGGTAAATCATTATTTTAACCCATCCACCCTATTGGGGTACATACATGTGCCACTAATCATAATCACCTTTGGGAAAATCAATATATTAACCTTTATGACTAATTATAACCACCTTTGAAAAAATCATTATTTTAATCAACGTGTGCAAGCATTAGCTCAATTAGATTTATCTCATCCATGGCTTAATTTCCTTATTTTTCTTTCTTCTTTTTGAGGGACCATCCATTAATCATATGTGTCAGCCACTCCTTCGAGGGGGCATCATAGGCTTCCCAAACTTTATTTGGAGCATCATTCGTCAATCATTATTTTATTTTTCTTCTTAACGACTTTATCATTCTTTGAAAATACGTTACTTTATCGGTGTCTCCCAATGCCTTCTCAAAGAAGGGCAAATTGTAGACACTCATTTTTTACTACTTTCATGTCTAAACTAAGAACCAAATTGATTTATAGAAAACATTATAATTTAAACCTATAAGTTGATGAATTACCCAAAATCATCTACTTAACGGATATAACTACCCATAAACACGGAGAGGCTTACATATTTAGTTTATTACCCTATATGCACGCATAACCTAGCTTGGATTTAACCCTAGTCAAATTATGACCTAGCAATTTGACATTCTTGGCTTATTAATCTATCAATGCAAAACATGTAAAATATCATAAAAGTGAAAAAACCCTAAGCAAGATTAATTAAAAAATAAATTTAAATTACCTTGCTTAAGCAAATATTTCAAGTTGAATGAGGGAATTACATTTTCTAAAAAAGGGATTTTGCAGTAAATATGAAGTCAAATTTAAGGGAGCTAATAAAATGTGTTATTAATTCCTAAATTCAAGAAAATGTGAGTCACAACCTCACAAATATCTTCTATGAGTTATCATAGCTCATAAATATCTAAAAATGAGTTCTCACACCTTCATAATTGCCTTGACCCAACCTAGGGTTAACCTAACTCAACCTAGGTTATTTTAGAATCGACCAAAGTTAGAAATAAAACTAACCTCCCGAGGGTTAGAGTTGGTTTTGAGACCTATAAATACAAGTTCCCTCATTCTACCCAAACAAGATTTTGTGTGTACAGTTATTCTACAAGAATGCCTTCAAGAAGCCTTCAAAGTAATGTTATAATGCCAAATTGATAGCAAGCTTCACACCAAGCCAAGCTAAGTAAAGCCACATGTGGCCATTGGATAAGTGCTACCAAGGAGAAAAACATTGATCAAAGTCTCTAATGTCATAGACCAAACAATAAAATCTACTATATGAATAAGGGAAGTAAAATTGTTGTGTGTTTTTATCTCTTATTTGTAGTTTTGTCCATTATGTTAAGCTCCCCTAGTTGTTAGGCAAGAGTGTTTAGTTTCAATGCATTATTATACTTGAATTTTTATTTGATTCACTAATAAAGAAGTAATCAACATTTGTGTGCTCTTCAGACTCCTAAGATACATGGCCTACCTCCATTCTCTCTCACGAAGGCAAAATTTTGCAATAAGATAGTCAAATTTTGCATGATTTTAAATGTTATACAATGAAAGGATTTTCAATAGCATTGGCTCATCTTTTTGACAATTTTTACCTAGAGGGAGATTTAAAGTTCCTTGGGCCCTATACAGTTCCAAGTCATCACCATGTCCACTTAGTGCACAATCCAAAGATACTAAAAGTATTTTCATGGCCATCATAACTTGTTATTTACAGCTACATCAGCATTATTTGCCTCCTAATCTACCCAAAAATTTAGAATTATTGTCTAAGAAACCTTCCATATTAACAAAACAGTGACAATAAAATATAAGTTTATGGGTTTTGAACCAATGTTGGTGCTCGAGATCGATATCGATATCCCCAAGATTGATGACTCTCAAATTGGTCATGTTAACTTGGAATATTTCTATAGGCAACTCCATGCAGCAAAAATAAATTTCATGATGCTTTGACTTTCAGAAAGTGGTTTTCCTAAAACAACTAGTTTTCTCATCTCGATACAATGTTCAAATTTGTTGTTCAGATGTGCCAAACATTATAATCCAAAGATGACAGATAAAATAAATTAGTGGTTCTTTGATGGCTAAATTGGATAGCATAGTGATGGGCATGACTCTAAGGATTTCAATTTGTGAGACCTATGCAAGGATGAGTGTGGCAGTTGAAAAATGCTAGTGGGACAAAACCTCAAATAAGCACCTTCTCACTATCAATGCTTCATCACTGAAGCACAAGAGGATTCTTTCTAAGTTACAACAGAACTTCTTTTGATCTGATTTTAAATAATATTTATCTAATATGATAACTCTTCTCAATCATGTGGTCAGAAATGAAAATACCATAGATTTTTATCCATGGATGTTCATGGCCATGAACATTTTTTGCATTGTAAAATAGTATGTACATTGGGGTGAGTTGATCAGTGAAGCTCTATACTAACAATTAATCAATGTGGAGGCAACCAAGTAGTTATTTGTGACTTCATATTTGGTATACTCCTTGGCTTCTCAAAAAGGATACCCTAGTCTCACTCAAATAACCAATGTCGATGCATCCACTCAAGTACATGAATTCTAATTCAGTTAATTTTGGAATGGAGCAAGAAGCATTTTACACATGTCAATGATGCATTCACAATAAGAGTGGTATAGGCCTTCGATGAGGATTAGGGAAGGAGTATTTTTTATGAAGCAGTTAACCCGATTTCACAATATGGGATCTATTTCATTCAATTTAAAAAATCAACATACATAATATTTGGAGGATTTGAAGGTTCTCCTTTAAGACTACCCAGATTGGCCAATTATAAAATAATATTGATTGAGTTATGTACATAATTGGGTGAAATGCACAAACATTGTTAAGATAGACATGTTTTGGGTGTTGTTTTTCCCATTTCTTTAGGTCATTTCACATGAAAGAATTTTGCATATGCTCAAAGCATCAAAAATTCAATTGTACAATTCATGATGAATTCATGTTAGGAACCCGTGCTTTAACCGTATTAGTGTAATAATTGTTATGGACGCATATGCTTTGTAAGTCATCCCTTAGAGCTTATTCAAATTATCCCACATACAAGTGAAGTAGTAGTTGTTAGAATAGAGTTAGTATATAAGTAAGTGTTGAGGCTGAATAAAGGCATCCACGAATTCATTGTATTGAGCTTGCTCAAAGGAGGTTGCCCCCTCGAAGAGGCCTGCGATCAATATAAGCTTTTTGTGTTTTGATTATTGGTAAGAGTTATTTTATTTTCGCATATTTTGATTAAATTTGTTGTAAGAGGTAAATTGCTATAGGAGGTTCGTCACATCTGGTATCAGAGCGCTTTATTGGCTTTGTGGGTAGATTTGGAGCAAAAAAAAAATTCAAAGCAGGTTTTTCCAGGAGCTGCACCATTTTTTGGCAAGAAATTCTTCATTGCAGGTTCCATCATTTCGGATTGGGTAAATACCTATCCACTTAACTATGGGAAGTGCTTGGGCATAAGCCCTAAAACTCATTGTGAGGAGTACCACAGGAACCCCGAAGTAGCTGGCCCATTGAGAGGACCTGCCAGCGAAAAGGGCAATGACCCCATCCTGATTGACTAGTTCCCACCCATGAGGTAAACCAAAAGCTGTCGTTAAGGGGTAAACCCACGGCCAAGAATTTTTGGAGAGCGGTACTCGATCAAACAACTTTGGTGGCCAGAGAGAATTTAAAAATCCTTTAGGTAGCCAAACAAACCTGGGGTCCATATCCAACTTATTAGGTTCAGAGAGCACAGAACATCATATCCACAGTTGAGGATATTTCCAACCACATAGTTGCAGACAATCTATTTTTGAAGCACCGATTAAAAAAAAATAGCAGCAAAAAAAAAAAAATTCAGGGCGCTACCCCGAACCCCGCCCTGCATCGCGGCAGGGAACGCAAAGGATCCCAGGCTATTAACAACTAGTTATGGTCACCACTCGTGCAGGCACAAAAATCATGGAGGAAGAAATCACCACATTAAAATCTAAGGTTACAAAGTTAATCGATATGATGTGTGGCTTGAATCAACAGAATAACATCTTGCTCAACAGAATGCAGAAGGAGGAGGAGTCTTCAGAGCATCGCTCCTTTACTTCCATCTTCTCTCGTGGACCTAAGCTAGACTTTCCACAGTTCAATGGTACAGATCCTACAGGATGGATATATCGAGCTGAACAATTCTTCAACCTCCGCAATACTTATTCTGCAAACAAAGTCCCAATTGCTTCCTTTCATCTGGGATAAGAAGCACTTCAATGCTACCGTTGGTATCTCAAGACAAATGATGAACCCAATTGGTCAACTTTTGCATCCTTAATTTTGGGTAGGTTTGGTCCCTCAACATTTGAAGATTTCACAAGAGCTCTCACCAAACTCCGTCAAATAGGTATTGTTCGTGAATATTAGCTTGAATTTGAAAAACTCGCTAATCACACTTAAGGGTTGTTAGATGACTTCTTCAAAAGTTGCTTTGTTAGTGGCCTTAGAGAGCCGATCCACTCGAAGGTAAAAATGTTTTAACCTAAAACTATGATGGACGCTTTGGGTCTGGCTAAGTTAGCAGAAGATAAACTCTCCACACAGCGTCGACCTCCCACCTTTTTACCAGCAAAGAACACAGTGAATTAGCGGACACCCATAACCACACCAATCAAGCGCCTGACTGAGGCAGAGATGTGGGCTCGTAAAGAAAAAGGATTCTATTATAACTATGATGACAAATGGGTTAAGGGTCACAGGTACGTCCAACAAAAACTTTACTTGTTAGATGTGGAGTCACCACCAGAACAAGACAGTGAGCCTGATATTCCAAAATTTCAAGATGCTCAAGATGAAACCGGCATTGAAGAGGACCCAGTGGTTCAAGAGACTCAACCTGAGATCTCAGTACATGCACTAGCAGGTGTCACCACTCCCCAAACCATGAAGGTCAAAGGATGCTTCAAAAAGATCCCTCTCACAATCCTCATTGACTCGGGTGGTACTCACAATTTCATCGATCCTCGCATTGCTAAGGCAGCAGACTGCTTTATATACCCTTGTTCTAGCTGTGAAGTCATGATTGCTAATGGGGGCACATTGCCATGTAAAGGGAAGTGTCAAAATGTGCGTCTTGCAATCGGCGATTATAATTGTCGCTCTAATATGTTTGCCCTACCCTTAGGAGGGTGTGATGTGGTTTTAGGGGCACAGTGGCTTCGCACATTAGGACCTATTTTATGGGACTTCTCTGAGCTTTGGATGCAGTTCACAGATAATGGTCAGAAGCACACCTTAAAAGGGTTATTACCAAGATCTGCTAGCATCATCAGTTCTCATTGCATGGAAAAAATTTTGAAAAAAGGCTCACATGGGGTCATTGCACAACTGCATTCCATTCAACTTTAGCCCCCCGCTACTTCTAACCACCCTACAGACTTACAAGCCATACTCGACAAGCATGCAACCATTTTTTTAGAACCAGTAGGGTTGCCCCCTTCACGCCCTGAAGATCACCACATTCCTCTCCTTCCAAGAAGCATCCCACCCAACATTCGGCCATATCGTTACCCCCATGTGCAAAAGATTGAAATTGAGAACTTAGTCTAGGAACTCCTCAAGTTTGGAGTTATTCGCCCTAGCACCAGTCCATATTCCTCCCCAGTGCTTCTTGTCCACAAAAAAGATGGGTCGTGGCACCTTTGCATTGACTTTTGAGCCCTTAACCACCTCACTATCAAGGATAAATTCCCAATACCTGTCATCGATGAGCTTCTTGATGAGCTCCATGGGGCCAAATTCTTCTCCAAGTTGGATCTGCATTCTGGCTATCATCAAATTTGTGTGCATCCTGATGACATTCCCAAGATAGCCTTTCATAAACATGAGGGTCACTATGAGTTCCTTGTCATGCCATTTGGCCTTACAAATGCCCCTTCCACTTTTCAAGCACTCGTGAATAAAATCTTTCAGCCTTTTCTCCGTCAATTTATTTTCATTTTCTTTGATGACATTTTGATCTACAGTCGCACATGGCCTGAGCATATCCAACATATTGACAGGGCATTACAATTGTTAGCCAACAATCAATTATGTGCCAAGCAATCCAAGTGTTCATTTGGTCAAGAGGAAATTGACTATTTGGGGCACATTGTTTTAGCCAATGGGGTTCACGTGGACCCAAAAAAATCAGTGCTATGCAGAATTGGCCTCAACCAACCACCCTCAAGAGCCTTCGTGGTTTCTTAGGCCTGACAGGATATTATCGCAAGTTCATCAAAGATTATGGAAAGATCGTGTCTCTTTTGACTTCCTTATTGAAGAAGGATGCTTTCTTTTGGGGTGCAACAGCTGATCAGGCATTCATCCAACTCAAACAGGCTATGTGTAGTACACCAGTTTTGGCACTGCCTGACTTCACCAAACCATTCACCATCGAAAGTGATTCTAGTGGCATCAGCTTGGGTGTTGTTCTTCTCTAAGAGGGCCGACCAATTGCCTTCACTAGCAAAGCCCTTTCTGGCCGCAATTTAGCTTTGTCTACATATGAAAAGGAAATGATGGCAGTTTTACATGCAGTACAAAAATGGAGACCCTACTTATTGGGAAACCATTTTTGCATCAAAACTGATCATCAGAGTTTGAAATATTTCTTGGAACAACATGTCTCATCCCCAGCTTAGCAGAAGTGGGTCAGCAAACTCATGGGTTATGATTATGAGATCACCTATAAGAAGGGAAAAGACAATGTTGTCGCTGATGCTCTCTCAAGAACCTTTGAGGACCAGCCTTCCCTCTCTGCCATCTCCATGCCCATTCCTAAATGGTTGGAATCTGTCCAACAAGGGTATGCAAATGATCCCTCCTTATGCCACCTCATTCATCAATTGGCCACTAACCCCTCTGCAGTACCGCATTATTCATGGGACGGTGCTTCTCTGCGATACAAGGGTCGTTTAGTGCTTCCCCAAATTTTAGATCTACATCAGGCTATCTTCTATGAAATCCATGCTTCCCCCTCAGCAGGGCACCCAGGGTTTCTCAAAACCTATGAGCGGGCACGTCGACACTTCTTTTGGAAAGGCATGAAAACCAAAATTAAACAGATGGTGGCAGAACGTGAAACCTGTCAACGACACAAAGGTGAAACCACATTGACTCCCAGTTTACTCGCACCCTTGCCCATTCCTACTAGGATCTGGACAGATATTTCCATGGATTTCATTAAGGGCCTCCCTAAATCTGGGGGAAAGACAGTGATCCTAGTCATGGTTGATCACCTCTCCAAATATAGTCATTTTTGTGCACTCAACCACCCATACACAGCATCCACAGTTGCACAAGTTTTCTTGGATCAGATCTTTTGTCTTCATGGCATTCCTTCTTCAATTGTCTCAGATCGTGATGCCACTTTCACTAGCCATTTTTGGATAGAACTATTTCATCTCACAGGCACACAGTTGAAAATGAGCTTTGGGTACCACCCACAAACAGATGGCCAGACAAAAATCATCAACAAATGCTTGGAGACCTTCCTTCATTGTTTTGCTTCAGAACAACAACATCAATGGGCCAAGTGGCTTCCCCTAGCTGAATGGTGGTACAATACCTCATACTACACTTCCACCAAAATGACTCCCTATGAGGCAGTTTATGGTCAAGCACCGCCACCACTTCTTCCATAGCATCCTGGTAGCTCACTAGTTCAGGCAGTTGACACTACTCTCTAAAATTGGGATCAGATTCTCTGCACCTTGTGAGACAATCTCCACATGGCCCAAAATCGAATGAAGCAACAGGCTGATCAGCACCGCTCTGAGCGTACCTTTCAACCTAGTGATATGGTCTTTCTTCATCTGCAGCCATACAAGCAATCATCACTAAAACAAAAAGGGTGCCAAAAGCTTGCTCCAATGTTTTATGGGCCCTATAAGGTTCTCCAAAAGATTGGGTTAGTTGCTTACAAGTTAGAGCTTCCACCTTCCTCCCAAGTTCATCCCGTCTTTCATGTCTCCTGTTTGAAACAAGTTCTTGGATCCAACATCCGAGTGCAGACAGCTTTATCAGCACTTGATAATGAAGGCTCCATCCTTCTCGAGCCAGAAGCAATCTTGGACAGGCGCACCCGCCAACTTCGATCTCGCTCCATCACAGAGGTCTTAATCCAATGGCATGGCATGCAACCAGAAGATGCAACATGGGAACCACTCTTCCAGATTCAACAACAATTCCCACATTTGAAGCTTTGAAGGCAAAGCTTTTTGTTAAGAGGAAGGGGATGTTAGGAACCCATGCTTTAACCGTATTAGTGTAATAATTGCTATGGACGCATATGCTTTGTAAGTCATCCCTTAGAGCTTATTCGAATTATCCCACATACAAGGGAAGTAGTAGTTGTTAGAATAGAGTTAGTATATAAGTAAGTGTTGAGGCCGAATAAAGGCATCCACGAATTCATTGTATTGAGCTTGCCCCCTCGAAGAGGCCTGCGATCAATATAAGCTTTCGGTGTTTCGATTATTGGTAAGAGTTATTTTATTTTCTCATATTTTGATTAAATTTGTTGTAAGAGGTAAATTGATGTAGGAGGTTCGTTGCAATTCATATACTAGTTGATTTTATTTTGATAGTAAGAGTTTTGTGCAAACTTGCTTCAGTATTGGCTCTTCCTATGAGTATAAACCAAATTTGGAAAACTATTAGGCAAATTATTCAAGCCTAATTAGGGTAGAATGAACTTGGATCAAATCAAATTCTTCATTGATACATGGGTTCCATATGGCATGATTGATGATATGAGTGATCTACTTGATCTCATACATGTTGAAAGAGTCATGGCCACTCTATTGACAACTATCAATTGGTATGTTAGATAATTGGTAGTTTTACAAATAAGAACTAAGATCATGTTAGACCAATCCATGCAATGGTTTGATACCGAGCTTGCATAAATCACAGAGCAGGAGGCTCTAGTAAATCAAAGGGTTCAACACCATCAAAACATGCACCTGTTACAACTCCTAGAATATGTGGAAAAGTGGTGTTAGTAATTTAGTTCAATCCTCATCCATTACTGGAAGTGATCGAGATGATGAAGACCATGAGCAACCTAAATAATTAGGCAAGACTTGTGAAGAGAGCCCTATAATTGGAAATAATTTGAAATCCAAAAATTTAGTAACCTTGAAATCATTCTCTCCCTTTGAAGACATGTCCTTGATGATTGTTAACACCACTCAAAAGTATCTTATCTCTACTCAAGGAGTAATTCAACAGGAATTTGTTAGTGATGTCGATATCCCAATTTTTGAATCTCCTCCCAAAAACTTCCCCGTCAATTTCACTTCCTCCATGGTCTTCACCTCCAAGGCAACCTACACCACCACCAATGAGTTCTCAATTGAGAAGTTTTAATCGAATATCATTCCAGTAGATGTAGCCCATGTTGAGAAAAAATAAAAAGGTGGTCGAAGTCTAGCTACCTAATTTTGATGTGCTAATATCCTTGAGACTCCTCTCAAGAAAACAAAAACTACATCAAAGTTAGTTTCAGATCCATCAAGGGCTCAATTTATAAATTGTCAAGCCAAATATCAACAAAAACGAGGAGATGACCTTAGAAGACTATACTATGAAACAAGTATCACTAAGAGTGGCAACTAGAGAAATTGATTTTTATAACCTTTGAGAAACCATAGAATGAATAATATAGAGATCCACACAAGATGAACTCACTTAGGATCAATTAAAGGTTCAATTTCAAAGGTTGGTAGGGTATGTTAACTATTTCTTGAATCCGGTTGAAACATCTACAGCTCCTCAAGTGGAGGCCCCTACCCAAGCATCTAGTATAGGCAAGGAAGCAATTGCAACCATAAGTAGGTATAACATTTATGGGAAAACTCTCGAAGCCTGGGTTGAGCAATTGTTATTGGATGGCATGAAATACATTGAAGAGGTGGTCAAGTTGAATGCAATGATTGATTGAAAGCATGACAAAATTTATGAACAAATCCAATTCCATGACAAAGAGTTGAATCTATGGGAAAGTGTGAAGGGAGATACAGAACATATGACTACCATTGATATAGAATCGATGGTCAAAATAGGAATTTTTTATAAGATCGAAGATGATGCCTCTTGTAAATTATTGGAATGTATTCTTCAAAAGAATGAAACTCTAAATAAAACTATTAAGAAGTTGAAAAAATAAGTTTATATTAGAAGAGAGAAAAATGTTGAGATCTCTTCTAATCTGGGACAAATGCATTGTGATTTATTAAAGGAAGATGGGACCAGTCAGTACATTGTGCAAGAGGTCAAGGAGCAATTCAGGGAACTGATTAAGGAAGAATTATTCAAGGAAACTACCTTCAATGTCACTTCAATAGCAATAATATGTGAGATCCATGTTTCAGTTGAGATATGAACAATCAACTGACTTGTGGAAGTCCCAAATGTTATGATGGTGGTATTTGATGAATGGTTGACGCATTGCAAACATGTGGTAGTTCCTAAGGGAAGTACAATATCTGAAGTAGTAAAAAAGTTTAGAGTATTCCAAGCAATCAAAGGTAAAGAACAAGTCAAGTGCTCAGCGGTTACTCTACCTTCAAACTCATCAAAATTAGCTTCCACTCCTGGGAAAGTCTCCTCAGATGCTTGGAACTACCTTTTCTATTTTTTTCTATTTTCTATTTCGAGAAAGTTTTATTTTATTTTGTAAAAAAATTAAAATTAATGAAAATAGAATAGGACAAAAATATGAATGCCAAAGGTTACCATGTAATGTGAAGGGTCAGTGTATTCCCTCCTATGTCTATAAATAGGGGAAATGGCAATGGAAGAAGGATTGTTTGATGTTTGTTGTAATTTTTCTTGAAAGGAAGGAGAAAGAAACTTTGTGTTCATTCTTCAAACAAAGAACACATGAGAAATTCCAAAACTGTGTTTGGCATTTTTTTTTTTAAATGTGTGTTTTTCTTATGTTAATGCATATCTCTCAATTCAAGCAATACTTGTATTAATTTCGTACATGCATGTTATTTTCTAGAAATTCCTCGTCATGCAAAGGATGAAATCCGTATTTGCTCATTTGTGTGTGACCCTCGTCTTCCTTCCTTTTATTTTTATTTTTGGTTAAAAGCAATATAACCCCATAGTTTATTCAACTTATAGATATTGTAAATAGGTTTATTTCAATGTTCCTTGTTTCCAATAAAGTGAATATCCCCTTCAAATAGAGGAGAGACTTTTGTCTCCTTCACTATTATGAAATTCCAAATTTGTCAAAGTACTCACCAACACATTGCAAAAATTGTGGAAAATTATTTCTAAAAGTTTGAAAATGAGATTAAATGAAATATCTATGCAAAAGTTATAGTCCTTTGAAATTAGTGTAATTTCTCAAAAAGAACATACAAATTTTGATTTAAAAATTCAAAATTGAATATTTGGTAGGAAATTCCTTGGATGCACCACTTGTCACTCTCAGATCAAGCAACTGAGCAAAATCCCCTTCGTTCACTGTGTGTTGAATGCTTTGCACTGTCAACACTTATCCACCTATGATTTGTTGGAAAAATAAATCGTCAAAACTGCACAAATATAAAAAAATTGGCCTCCAAAAACATTCAAACATGTACGCCAATTGAACCCAATTTTTAGGGAAATTTTCTAACTTTCAAATTTTCTCTATCATTCATATAGATGTACAAGAAATTACATAACTAATCATGGTGTGTCATATGGCACCTTTTGAATGCCAAATAAAACTTCCACTTAAACCGCAAGCAGTCATAACTTAGACATGTTTTTAAGCGTCACAAGACCCTTCCACTATTATTCTAATTCAACCCCACTACGATTAACGCTTAGACACGTGTTTAAGCGTCACAAACAATACAATTGCTTAGTGATGTTGAAAAACACCTAAACAAGAATAATCTAATATAATAGAATATAATGAATCACTGATAGAATGCATTTATACCTATCAGTGTGATCCAACATATTTGGGTCTAATAAATTGTGGATATTTACTTGTATAGCGTAAAGTTAAAGGTTGTATTATAGGTCACAACTAACTTTTAACCAAATTTGAGACAACATCTAAACAAAGTTTCTGTTGTTGTTTACACCTTTTCGAATCATCAGTTTTATATATTTGACGTTATTTGTGGTATTTTGGATAAATGATATGGAATGTGTCTAAAATGGTTAATATAATGTCTACATAAGTCGAACATTCTATTGTGGAAAATGAATGATGTGTGTTGGATATATTTTTAAGGATTTAGAATGACAACATATGTTAATATTAAAAATTATGGCATAACTTCTTTTTCCTAATGTTAAGGATTGGAAAACTTTGAAATCAAAGTACAATTTAATAGTATTATTTTAATTTCAAATATAATACATGATTTAGATAGGGAAAATTACACTTGTCTTTGTCAAATTTTCACAATTCTAGATAGAGCAATCAAAGTTTGCCCTTCCCAACTATTTATATTCTTAGACAAGGCAATTACACCTTGTCATTGGCAATTGTTAATGTTCAAAGACATGGCAATTAGAACTTGCTCTAAATGTTTCTCAACTATTCCGAATTCATCAAATTCAAATTTGAGTTTAAAGATTCCAAATCACATCAATATAAGCAATTTTAAATAAAAACTTTTTGCTTTATATTCAGTTTGAATTTCTTAATATATTGTAAATCTTGATTGCATTAACAAAAATTGCTATATTATAAAGTTTTGTGTGCTAAGCAAAGGAGAAGTAATAATAGTTCAAATTTGCATATCTACAATACTAGATCATGCTTGGCATATATTAGAAGGGATATTTTTTAATTATGTGCCCCATCCTAATTATTTTCATTTGATTTCAGGATAGGACAAGTTGTGTAGATGTTAATATTTTTGATATTTGGTTGGTAACTTTTTGTTTGATAGCATTCCCTTCTTCCTTTGTAACTCTTACAGTTTTTTACAAATTAGGAAACTCTTAGTAGATTGGTTTTGGAGATGTATGAAAAAAATGATTGAAAAGAAAAATCATCCCTAGATGCAAACTTCCATTAATGTTTTTTGTCTCACTACCATCACATTCAGGTTGTCAAGGGGTATTTTGGTCAAATCCAATTACCCACTTCACAATATTGGATCATGCAGGTTCAATTTCTGAATGAAATGGTTGTCCAATGACTAAAACATTTGTGGTTTGCCACATTTTAAAAAATTAAAACTATTGTGAACTCTTCAAAAAAGCACAAACTAAAACTCAAAATCTAGATATTGTTCTACACAATGAGAACAATCAATCTGGCCACTACAAGCCACTCTTACCATTACATAAGGAGACAAATCCCACTTACATGTAGTTTGATTCCTTTGCAAAACATTCTCAAATTTCAAGATGTAAAACTAAAATCCAAAATCTCACAAAACTATGTCAAACAAGCTCTTACATACAAAACCTTATCGGAGATTGTTTATTTCACACCCCATATCATCTCCTTGGATCTAAATTTAATCTCTCTGACTTGAAGTCATATATCTTGCAAATGTTTTCTTCCTTCCTAAAGCTTAAAAAATAAAATTCTGCCAAGTCATTGCTAAAGATCTATCAATGTTGCCACTACCACAAAGAAGCAAAAGTTCTCAATTCCTCAATCATGAATTATGCATAGGAGTCAACCTCTTGACATGAATGGCCTTCGTGTAAATAGCTTTTACATGCATTGTCCTTCTAAAGCTCTAAAAACACATTAATATTTGATCGTCTAGAAATGTACAATGTATGGTGTTGGGTGAATATTTTGTCACCAGCTAACTAATGGGAAAAATAGGTGTTTCAACCACAACATAAGGAGATTTATCGGCCAAATGTGCAGGTTGATCACATCAAAAGGGGACAAATGTCTCCTCTCATCAAGGGGAGGTTCCCTATAACTATAAGGTGCTATATATATATATATATATATATATATATATATATATATATATATATATATATATATATATATATATATAAGTTGAAAATAACACTTAGGGGTAGGACAACACCATCCATCTCTCTTTTTTCAGAGATGATGTTCATAGATCAAAAGAGAAATCATGGGTAATTATTGGAGGTACTTCTTTGCTTTCAGAAGTAATACTCAGTCAATAGTCAAATTCCTTCCTGGTAGTAATTGTAACCACGAGAAACCCACGAAAGCACAAAGTCTTTCATTGCTTCCCTCACTGAAACAGGACGTAATAACACAATAGAATGAAGTGTAGCACAAAGTCTCCATCTCAACTGCCAAAGAGTGAAATATATGAAGGACAATGGGAGCACAAAGTCATCCCAAGATCCTTTACACAAAAACAAAAAATAAACACACTAAAGATAATTGTGGCAGCACAAAGTCTCTCCACAGTTAGCTTTAGGACACCTTCCTGATTACTTCTACTAGTTCTGCTTATTTAATTAAATGGACAAGAACGCATTTAGGAAATAGACATAAGAACAATTTCCTCAACAACACAAGCTTTTCTAGTAAAATTTTGAAAAGTCACTTGCTTTCTCATTCAAATAACTAAATATGATTAACAATCTGAGCTCAAAGTCTCAGTAATGCCTTTCAATTTGGGCAGAGTTTTGCTTCCAATAACAAAAAGGTCTCCTTTGCATAAAATAAGAGATTACAATATATAGCAGCCAAAAAAGACTTGGTGCTTTGTTTCATGGAATGGCCCATGCTGCATTCAATGCCTTGAATGCAATTTCAATTTTGTCAAGGGGCCATGCTGGAACATGACATCGGCGTTAACTATGGCATGTCAATTATCTCAAATGTCTCCTCTAAAGTGTAGGCCGCTTGGTCCTCTTTCTAATATTTGCGCAGCTGTCCACTTCACCTTTACTCGATGGAGAAAAACACGCCACGTCCTTGAGTGCTTGCGCTCTCTAATGTCCACCTGGTGGACTATTTCACCTACTGGGATAACTTCTATGCAAATATTTCTAATATTTCCCTCTTGTTCCCTCTTCTCTTAATGCATTTTATCTCTTCCTCGTGATCTAAGCTCTCGGGTTATTTCTTCCCTTTTTGTTGGCTCTTTCAGCTTCTTCATCTGGTCACTGAGTTTGTTTAAAGGTTCTGCACCATATTTAAAAATAAACAGGCATTTTATTACCTTGAATTTGACATCTACGGGGACATCATTGGTCGTTGGTCGCTTGAACCACTTTGAACCTTGAACCTTTGAACCATGAGAGTGCATTGGTTCAATGGTTCAATGGTTCAGATGGCCCTATCGGCTCCTTGGTTCAATTGGTTGAACCATCTCTTCGAACTTGTCTCCAAAATATTTTGCTTTCTCCCTTCGCTCGAAGCTTCCTTGTAAACTTTGAACTTCTTGAACTGGTTGAACTCTTTGAACCATTTGAACCTATGAACCATTTCGGTTCAAAGTTCAACAGTTCATTCTCTTTCTTTGAATCTTTTTATTCTTTAAGTTTTTTGAACATTATTGAACCTTTGAACCTTGAACCATTTCGGTTCAAATTTCAATGGTTCATTCTCTTTCTTTGAATCCTTTGAAGTTTTGAACTCTCTAGATTCTTTTCTTTTTTGTTGAACTCGTTGAACCTTTAAACTTTGAACTCTTTTGGTTCAAGGTTCAACGATTCAATGGTTCATTTTTTTGTTCTTTGAATCATTTATTCTTCTTAGTCTTTCAAAATTTATTGAACTTCTTAAACCTTTGAACTTTGAACTCTTTTGGTTCAAGGTTTAACGGTTCAATCTTTCTTCTTCGAAGTCTTCTTTCGTTTAAGTCTTTTGATCTTATTGAACTCGTTGAACCTTTGAACTCGTTCAAGGGTCAACAGCTCAATGGTTCAACCTTCACTCTTCAAAGCCTTCTTTTCTTTAAGTCCGTCGAACTTATTGAACTTTAGAACTTGTCGAAGTGTTCAAACTTGTTGAACTCTTCAAAGCGGTTGAACTTCTTTAAACTTGTTGAGCGCTTAACTCTTTTTTGAACCTTTGAACTAGTTGAACCTTTGAAGCGGGGTTCAATGGTTCATTCCATTTGTTTGAAGCCCACCGCTAAGTCTTTTGATTGAACCGCGGCATTGAACTAGCATTGAAAATGCCTAAGTGTTGGAACTTCTTTCTGAGAAAGCCTACCTATTGAACCTGTGAGTTCTTTAGCTAGTAAGACTTGAATAATTAAAAATTTTGAATACTCAGAACATTTTTTGAGAAGGGAAAAGAGAATTTTGGTCTGCAGGACCAAAATAGTTGATATGTTGTCTCCAAAAATAAGTGACAAATTTTGGGAACAGCTGGCTCCAGTTGGGGAACTTCCATCGACTATAAAAATAATCAAAGGGAGTAGAATCCAAAAATTTTAGTGCCTTTAAGTATGCCATTGGGCTACGGAGTCGTGCTACCCAAAAAAAAAAGCGTTAAAAACAAACGAAAATGAATAAAACAAATTCAGCTAAAGACCATACAAAAATTATACATATGTACACGTTGATCTTCTCTGATACTTCAAGGATTGAAGTGCTTCAGATGCTACCCACTATGAGATAGTAAAAAGGGCGTGCCATCTTGATACTTCAACAAGAAACTATTTTCACCATTGAGCTGATGAATAGTAAATGGGCCTCTCCATAAGGAATCGAATTTCCCATGCATTCCCTTTGGTTCTCTTCTCTTGTCCCATAACAGAACTTAATCACCAATTTAAAAATCACATGTTTTTGCTTTCTAGTCGAAGAGCTTCTTCACCAAACTTTGATGCGCAGTAATTCGGTCCACCACCATAGTTCGTTGTTCATCCAGCTCAGTCAAGCACATGATCCTCTTATCGATAGACCTTTTATATGTCTAATCTTCTGATCCAAAACTCGGAAGTTTTGGTTGACGAATATTTCAATATCATAAAAATAACACAATAACAATGAATTCTCTGAGAAGAGATGTATTACTTTAAAATATCACAATACAAATATAGGTTTATCTCCAGGAAGAGATGTTTGCCTTCCCTTTTCAGGTTATAATGCATTTATACATATTTTGAAAACATCGAGAGATTGAGTGGCTCGAGGAATTAACGGTGACTATTTAAGAATGAGTGGCTCGAGAGAAATAACAAAATTAAAACAATACAGTGCTCGAGGACATAATGGCTCGAGGAACTAACTGTCACTGACAATGTGACTTCCAAGAATGAAAATAATACAAAATTCGAGGAATTAACTGTCACCTGAATGGTCACCCAAATTGTTACCTAGATCATTCCTCCCTCCTTGAAAAGCAATGGTCTCCATTGCATCAATATTCCCCGTCAGGGGGGGTAGTTGTGTCTTGATTTGATTCTCTATGAGCCACTCACCTTGGTGGCTAAGCTGGCCTCTTCTGACCACTCGATACAGTGAAATAGAGCATCCTCTTGTTGTCTTCATCCAAGTATCCACAATCTGATCCTCTTCTACTGGAACAAAACTCTATGGATCAAGCTCATCAATGTCTAATTGTTTTACCACAACTAAAGTGTCCAATAGAGGTGGGTGATATGGTTTGAGGAGCTCCACATTGAATATTGGATGCGGGCCAAGGTAGGCTAGTAGGTTCAACTCAAAAGCATTTTCTGCAACTTTTCTGGTGATGGTGTATGGACCATATTGCAGAGGCCAAATCTTTCTGTGCGGGCCTGCAAGTCGTTCCTTCTGAAGTCGTAACCAAACCTTGTCACCCATAGCAAAATGGTGTGTAATCCTATGTTTGTCATGGCGTAGCTTATAATTCTGATTCATCTTCTACAGGATGTTGTGAACTTGTTGTTGGATATGTTGCATTTGTTCAATAAACTTTGTCCCTTTTGTTGCCTCAGATCTTCCATGAGGTGTGTATTCCATGGTGAAAAATGGAATAGCTATATCAATTGGTGACATGGGTTGGAACCCAAAACATACTTGGAATGGACTGTGCTTGGTCAAGCTGTGTAACGCTTGATTGTATCCATGTATGAAAGGAAGCCCCTCATCCCATGTGCATGGATGTTTAGAGTGATGCTTCTGAATCATGTGAACAATCAAGCGGTCTACCACCTCGGTCTGACCATCAGTCTATGGATGGAAGGCTGTGGACTTCATCAGCTTAGTATCCATCATCTTCCATAGAGTGGACCAGAAGATGCTCAGGAACCTACTATCTTGATCTGAGACAGTGGACTTGGGGAGACCAAAGTGGAGCCATACATGACTAAAATATAGTTGAGCAATTCCCTCAGCAAACATATTTTTCTTACAAGCAAGCATGATAGCTATTTTTGAAAAAAGATCAACTACCACAAAAATATAATCCTTGCCATGTTTGGAAGTGGGCAAGCCTAAGAGAAAATCCATTGAGATGGATTCCCAAGGCATGGTTGGTTCTGGAAATGGCATGTACAATCCTTGCTTCTTATTTGTTGGCTTGGCTATTGCACATGGGGTGCAAAATTTGAGATATCTTTCCACATCTTTCCACGTATGGGGCCAGTAGAAGTGTTTTTGAAGAACTACCAATGTTTTTTCGATACCAAAATGGCCAGCTGTCCTACTGAAGTGTGCTTCCCATATCATCTTTTGTTGCTCTGCAACAAGAAAATAGATGTGCCCCATATGGCACAGGACATTATCTTGCAAATAGAAGTCAGAAACATGTTCACCTTTTTGGAGTTCTTGATATGTGTCAGTAAAGGTAGGATCTGCTTCATACAGAACACCCCAAGTGACAGTCTCATGTTTGCACAGGTCAAGAACTGTTATGAGTGCAATAATTAGTGAGTGGATTAGGCAATCTACAGCTATATTCGAGCTCCCCTTTTTGTGTTTGATTATCAGGTGGAATTGCTAAAAGTACGTGGCCCACTTTTGGTGCCTCTCATTTCATAGTTTGATTTGCGTCTGGATGAATTCCAATGGTCTATGGTTAGTGTGGATGACCGTCTCTTTCCCCAAGATGTAGTGTTTCCAGTGTTTGTAGGCTTGTACAATGGAATAGAGCTCTTTATCATATGTTGGATATTTCCTTACTGTATCAGTGAAAGTTTCACTGTGGTATGCAACAGGATGGCCATGTTGCATGATGACAGCTCCCATGGCATATTCAAATGCATTTGTCATCAACTCAAACGGTTGATGCAAATCTGGCAAGGCAAGAACAGGTGTTGAGCAGAGTCTGTTCTTCAAATTCTCAAATGCCCTTTGTTGTATTTCACCCCACTAAAATGTAGCTTTAGCTCCTCCTTTAGTCACTTGGGCTAGTGACCAAGCAACATGTGAAAATCTAAGAACCTGTGGTAGAAATTTGCAAGGCCCAAAAAGCTGCGAAGCTCTGTGAGGGTCTTTGGTGTGGGCCATTCTCGAATAACCTAAATCTTTTATGGATCGACATGGACCCCTTCCTCATTCACAACGTACTCAAGGTACTGAATTGTTGTCATTTTGAATGTGCACTTGTCAATATTTGCGTACAACTTGTGCTCCCAAAGAGTTTGAAGCACCTTATAGACATGTTATAATGTTCTTCCCATGTTTTGCTATAGATGAGAATGTCATCTAAGTATACAGCAATGAATGAGTTGGTGAAGGGTCGTAGGATGTCATCCATCATCCTCATGAAGGTTGTAGGGGCGTTAGTTAGGCCAAAAGGCATAACCAACCATTCAAAGAGCCCCTCCTTAGATTTGAATGCAATTTTCCAAACATCAGTGGGATCGATGGGAATTTGGTGATAACCAAATTTGAGATCAATTTTGGTGAAGAACTTCGCACCACGGAGCTAGTCCAGCAGGTCATCAATTATGGGGAGAGGGTAGCGATTCCTCACAGAGATTTTATTCAAGGCTCGGTAGTCAATGCAAAGCCTCCATGTTCCATCTTTCTTCAGTGCCAAGATGATCGGGCTACCACAAGGTAAAGACATTGGCCTGATGTGACCCCTTTGGATCAATTCTTGAATCTGTCTTTTTATCTCATCATTCTCCAAAACTGATTTGCGATACACAGGACTGTTAGGCAAAGGTGATCCTGGGATTAAATCGATAGAATGTTTTACCTGGCAATGCAGTGGAACTCCTGTAGGTGACTTGAATAAGCCATCATATTTGTTTGTGATTCATCCTATCTGCTTTTGTTGATGTGTTGATTGTGTACTTAGGACCGCAACATCGGCCTCCTTGGATTTCTGTGGTTTGACCACCATGAGAACAAATTGCTTTGTATTCTCCACCAATCTCTTGCATTACTTAGCACTGATCAGGAAGACAGATGTGGGAGGTGGTACCTCTGGTACCCTATAGCGTCGTGTTCCAAGAGTGAGGGTGATTCTTCAGGTTCAAGATTCATAGATGCCATGTCACTCATACATGAATGGCTGACCAAGGAGTACATCACAAACATCTCGATTGACCACATCACACAGGACTTCATCTTGGAATGGTTTTATAGCATGTGAAAGAAGACACTGATGGGTGACACGAAGGTCTCTCCCTAGGCTCAACCACCCAATACTATAGGGCTTTAGATGAGGCTTCATGGATAGACCTAAACTTTTTCACAACTTTAGCCGAGATTAAATTCTTTTGACTCCCACTATCAAAAATGAAATGCAAAGGCTTACCTTTTATCCATAATTTGGAGTGAAAAAATCTTTCTTTGTCATCTGGTCTTTCCTCATGGATATGTGATGAAATGAAAATGGTGTCAGGCTCAGCATCTACAATTTCTTCTTCTTCCTCTTCGACTGTAGGTTGTGTATGAGGCAAGCTAGTAAACGTCAAGTATTATGACTCAGAGAGCAGTGACTTGATGGCTCGACATTCTTCTTTGAAGTGAGCCCTAGATTTTTGGTAATTGTTGATTTAAAAATTGTGCTTTGTAATAAACACCAACAATGGAAAGTTTCAAAATGTGGGACTTGCGATTTGAAACAACCTCCAGATTTTTAAGAAGTTGGTTCTTCTCTATATCAAGTAGATATTGGGAAAGGGATAAGAATTTTAATCAGAAACACAAATGCAAGAAAGGAAATCTAATCTATGGCGATGCACCTGAATGTAATTCGACCTTAATATTGAGTGCAGTGAGACTATATGTAGGATTCATTTGCATTTAAGAGCAAACAAGTGCATGATCAATGTAAAAGATGAAAACGATAGAAACATAGGCTCACAGCATAGACTACTTTTGCACTAATACAGAAAATGTCAACAAAGGTATAGGGTTCAATCTTCTTTATTTGAATTTTCCATTCACATAAGAAGCACATAAACACATACAGTTATATAAAATTTTCAACTCAAGAAAATGAGACAAGCAAATGACATTCCTAATTACAGCTCTAGAAAGTCTACAGCCTAGACTACTTTTGCGAATGACACAGAAAATATCAACAAAGGCATAGGATTCAATCTTCTCATTAATTCTCCAATCACATAAGAGGCACAGAAACATGCACAATTACATAAACCTTCCAACTTAAGAAGATAGAACAAAAGCAAATGATATTACTAAGTCAAAGCTCTAGAAAGTCTAAACTTGTTACAATAATTCTCTCTCAAAAATTATCTCTGATATCTCTTCTTTTTTTGGTAATATCTACACCCTTATTTATAGCCTTGGATTCACTCTAGATTGTCTCCTTGTTCCCAATCTAACAGCCCAATTGAAATCTAACCGAACTGGAAGTGTCTAATAGAAGATATTTTATAGATTCTGAAACGCTTTGTCTTCTAGCAGTTCATTGGCTGAAACAGATTGCAGGATGCTCCCTTCTCTTAAACGTTGGGTAACACTTAGCCATTTTCTTGAAAACCTTCTTATTACTTTAATAAACACCAGAGGATGACACTTGGCATGTTTCGCAGCACCTATCGAAGACACGCGGCACTTTCCGAGTAACTCATACTCTTTTGTCTTTGCTCAAGAGTGTTCCACCTTTGACACTTGTCGCAATCCACTTTCTCAAAACTTCAATAGCTTAAAAGAAAATAAGACTCACAGCATTTCTTATGTGAGTAACTTTTAAAAGGGACACAAGGACAGATGTCAATCTCTGCTACTTCATTAAAAGACACATGGCAATCTCCATTTTACTTATCTGGGGTTACGTGGTGGTCTCCGCTGCTTTTAGCTATCCTTTTAGAAACCTATAGAAGGTGACACGTGGTAGTCTCTACTTTACTCTATTTATACCATAGAAACAATCAGGTCTCATTTTATATTTACACAGATAGTGACACTTGGCAACTTCCGCTTGCTTTAAAAACAACACTTAAGACCCACCACAGTCTTTGTTATATCAGTGAAGCAAAATGAAGATAATTCGAATATCGACAGTTGGTGGCTTCTGCTCCCTTCTACTGGGATACGTGGCATCTTCCATCACTTTTAGAAAATTAAAATTGAGACCTTCTACGATTGCCACTTGGCACTTTTCGCCTGATCCTGATACTTAGCTTTTGAAACCTTTCGCTGAAAAGAGATTTGGAACGCGGATGCCAATATGAAATGCGGATGTCGACACTTAGCACACTCCACTGAGTTGCTATGAGGTACATGGCAATCTCCACTGCTTTACTGAAATTATGAAAAGTGCCTCAGACGACGACACTTGGCAACTTTTGCTTGACTTCAACACTTAGACAAAAATGAATCAAAAAGAAAATTAGCACCTGCACTCTGTTTCAAAACTCTGTCATCTCGGACCAAAGTATGCAGGAACAAAATTTTGCAGTGCGCAAATGAAAAAATAGAATGAAATGTAGAGTAATATTTACTCTACAGTTATTGGTGACCCCAAGGACTTTTGAGCCTGCTAAAAAATAAACCATAATTTCCCACATATAAAAATGTGGCAACAATCACAACTTCAGTAAGGCCGTCTGATAAATAGACCATTCAACATCAAATAGCCCCTGCTTATTTTGCAACTCCTAGAAAGCTAAATCAAGGTTAGTGATGTCCTTGTGCAAAAAACTCTGTGAAATATGAATTGCAACCTTCAATTGGAATTCAAGCTGGATCAAAATAGTGTCCACTTCTAGCACTGACGAATCAGACACATCTGGGGAATTAGGGAGATTTGAGAGAGACTTAATGTGTCGAGAGTCTTGAAATTTTTGAAAAGATTCTGAGCCATGGCCACGTGCTCAAAGAACACTTATTTAAAAGAGAGAGTGGGAAAGAAAAAATGAGAAAATAGAGCAACAAAACTGAAAGCAAATTACTATATACAACTAACTAGGTATATTTGTCTTCATCCTGGATCAAAATAAAAAAATTTAAAGTTTCCTTCATGGCAAAAAGTCTTATGGTGCCAAACAAATGGCTGAATGGGATGGAGCTCTGGTGAATTACTCTTCTTGCTTGCCACCTTGATTGGCTTGTATCTGAGTGAATCAGAGTCAAACATGCTTCCATTATATACATACTCTTCTTGTTCTTGAAAGCCTGTCAAATGTTGGTTCTTCATACTGGCGTGTCTCATCAAGAAATCGATGGCTGTTGGCTTATCACCATAAGCCCTTGGATATACCTTATTGATTGGCCTATCTCCTTCTGCCTCATTCTCGAGTTCCATTGCATGATCATCCTCCTTGATGACATCAACCTCTTGAAAGGATAAGTTTGAAAGCTTTCATCCCCTCTACATACTTATTTGAGTCTCAATGTTGTCTTCTCCACATCTGGCCAGCTCATGGCCTCCATGAAGAATAGTGTAACCTGCCCCAATGACTTGATCAAGGAAACATCCATGCTCTTCCATTTCTTCTTGCAAAGTGAGAATAAAGTCAAAAATTATCTCTTCCTCATCAGAGATTAAGGCAAAATCTTGTGACTTGTCCTTTTGTTCATCAAAGAATGTACCTATGATGATTTCCTCCTCATCTGCACTCATGAAATCTTCTTGACTAGCCATGAACTGAGTATACTCCTCTTTACTTGCTTCCTCCAAAATATATTCCTCTTTGAAAAGGGGTAAAGAAGAAGAATGATGGTTATACATATGCGGAAAAGGATATAATTTTTGATCTAGAATCGAATGATTCTCTTCTTTCCATTTCTTCATCACTCTATCTATATCAGATGTAACTTGATAGCTCTCTTGGAGGGATGTAGATGGGGTGTGTTAAAATGTAGGATCTTCTGCTTGATCATCATCATGAGTGAAAGCAGCCTCAACCTCTTCAAGGCTTTGAGCAAAACCTTTCTCCTCCTTCTTTATGTCCCATGATTCCATTATTTGTTTCCAACTCATGACCTTGTGACCAGAACTTTTCGCTTGGGAAGAGGTAGCAATTTTATCTTCTTCAAGATCCCTAGCTGGTTCATGATTTTCCTTCTTCCAACTCAGAATTTGGACATCATGTTGAGAGATCTGAGGATTGGTAGAAGAGGTATTTTTTGGCATAGGCTCCTCTCTAAGGTTTGAAAGCTCTATCTCTCTTTCTCTAAGCAATTTCATTTTTGCCTCTAATTCCTCAACTTGCTTAGTTATATTTTCTTGAAAGAGTCCTTCTTGGAGCTCATAGGAATCATTATAGAAGTGGGGAGTGCATGAAGGCTACGATGAAAAACAAGAAGCTTCTTGAGGAAGGGTGGGAGGGACTTGAGGGGGAAGTGAGGGTTTGGATTCCACTTCCCTTGCTGCCAACATAGACTTGACATTATTGAAGAAAGAACCTTGACAGGTTTGACTTGGATCATGAGCAAGGGCTACGTATATCTGATATGAAACTTGTGGTAGTGGATATGCAGGTTGATAGACTTGGTAAGGTTGTCTCTCATAAATACTCAGCTTCTCTTCTAAAAATGCAATCAAGCCACACACATCCAACATCTCATTTGTAAGTCTTTGCCAATTGGCTCTTTCAATGGGAGCCCATTCACTCTTAACCAGATCTAGTGCATTTCTCACTTGATAGATGACATGATCAGGGATTTCTTGGCCGCATCCCCTTCTGGGGTCAAGCTCTACTACATTCTTTTTATATCCCAGCAGTGCTTGTTTGAAGGTGGAAATGGGTCGATTGGCAAAGAGATTAGGTTGATCAAAAATATATGGAGCATAAGATCCATAGTTCTGAGTAACGAAATTATACATACCGAATGGTGATTTCTTGATGATACCAGGACTACTTAACCAGCTGATTCAACTCAGAGTCATTGTTGGTGTTGATAAAATAAAAACCTCCAAAGGCTGGTTGGTCGAAGAACACACCAAAAATTCTTCAACTCCTTGAAAGATTGGTCCCACTGGGCATGCCAAAAACTGTTGATGATTTAAAATTGCACTTTGTAATAAACACCAAGAATGGGAAGTTTCAAAATGTGGGACTTGCAACTTGAAACAACCTCCATATTTTTAAGAAGTTGGTTCTTCTCTATAACAAGTAGATACTGGGAAAGGGATAGGAATTTTAATCAGAAACACAAATGCAAGAAAGAAAATCTAATCTATGGCGATGTGCCTGAATGTAATCCGACCTTAATCTTGAGTACAGTGAGACTATATGTAGGATTCATTTACATTTAAGAGTAAATAAGTGCATGATCAATGTAAAAGATGAAAATGATAGAAACAGAGGCTCACAGCATAGACTAATTTTGCAGTAATACAAAAAATGTCAACAAAGGCATAGGGTTCTATCTTCTTTATTTGAATTTTCTAGTCACATAAGAGGTGAAAAAACATGTACAGTTATATAAACTTTTCAACTCAAGAAAATGAGACAAAAGCAAATGACATTCCTAATTACAGCTCTAGAAAGTCTACAGCCTAGACTACTTTTGCGAATGACAGAAAATATCAACAAAAGCATAGGATTCAATCTTCTCATTAATTCTCCAGTCACATAAGAGGAACAGAAACATGCACAGTTACATAAACCTTCCAACTTAATAAGATAGAACAAAAGCAAATGATATTACTTAGTCACATCTCTAAAAAGTCTAAACTTGTTACAATAATTCTCTCTCAAAAATTCTCTCTGATATCTCTTCTTTTTCTAGTAATCTCTGCACCCTTATTTATAGCCTTGGAGTCACTCCGGATTGTCTGCTTGTTCCCAATCTAATGGCCCAACTGAAATCTAACTGAACTGAAAGTGTCTAACAGAAGATATTTTATAGATTCTGGAACGCTTTGTTTTCTGAAAGTTCATTGGCTGAAATAGATTGCAAGACGCTCCCTTCTCTTAAACGCTGGGTAACACCTAGCCATTTTCTTGAAAACCTTCTTATTACTTTAGGAAACACCGGAGGATGACACTTGGCATGTTTCGCAGCACCTATCGAAGACACGCGGCACTTTTCGAGTAACTCATACTCTTTTGTGTCTTTGCTCGGGAGTGTTCCACCTTTGACACTTGTCGCAATCCGCTTCCTCAAAACTTCAACAGCTTAAAAGAAAATAAGACTCACAGCATTTCTTACCTGAGTAACTTTTAAAAGGGACATAGGGACAGATGTCAATCTCCGTTGCTTCATTAAAGAACACATGGCAATCTCTGCTTTACTTATCTGGAGTTACGTGGTGGTCTCTGTTGCTTTTAGCTATCTTTTTAGAAACCTTTGAAAGGTGACACGTGGTAGTCTCCATTTTACTCTATTCATATCATAGAAACAATCGGGTCTCATTTCATATTTACACAGATAGTGACACTTGGCGGCTTCCCTTGCTTCAGAAACAACACTTAATACCCACCACAGTATTTGTTATATTAGTGAAGTAAAATGAAGATAATTTGGATATCGACATGTGGTGGCTTCTGCTCTCTTCTGCTGGGATATGTGGCATCTTTCGTCGCTTTTAGAAAAGCAAAATTGAGACCTTCTACGATTGCCACTTGGTGCTTTCCGCCTGATCCTGATACTTAGCTTTTGAAACCTTCTGTTGAAAAGAGATTTGGAATGCGGATGCCGACATTTGACACGCTCTGCTAAGTTGCTATGAGGTACATGGAAATCTCCACTGCTTTAATGAAATTATGAAAAGTGCCTCAGATGATGACACTTGGCAGCTTCCTCTTGACTTCGACACTTAGACAAAAATGAATCAAAAGGAAAATTAGCGCCTGCACTCTGTTTCAAAACTCTGCCATCTCGGACCAAAGTATGCGGGAACAAAATTTTGTAGTGTGCAATTGAAAAAATAGAATGAAATGTAGAGTAATCTTCTCTACAGTAATCACACCATTTTTCAGCATTCTCCTTCTGGGATTTCTTATCCTGAAACTCTTTCTGCTTCCAATTTTGGCCTCGTATTTGACCTTCCTTGTCACTTTTCCATTTTGAAGGTTAACTCTTCATATTCTTCCTACCATGCTTCTGTTCAATCTTCACTACAAATTTATATTCCTCATCGAGGGTTTCCAAATTGAAGAGTTCCATTTTCCTTTGGATGTACCATTGTAGTCCACCACGATATTTGAGAGTTTTATGTTTCTCACTTTCTTGAATGCCCAGTCTTGCAGACAAAGAATGGAAAGTGTCTATGTAATCTTGAACAGATTAGTCCTTGCCTTGGCGAAGTTGTTGCCACTGTATGTACAAATCATCATACGCTTTGATGAGATAGTATTCTTCTTTTACTGCTTTCGTAAAATCATCCCAGGTAGGTTCCACCCCAAGGCCAATGATATCCGTACTGAACCTCTTTTTGTACACTTCTCACCAGCTTTTCATGGGCAATGATGATTTTAAAAGAGCAAAAGTAATATTTTCTCCATTGATGAACTTATTTAGAGAGAAGTAGGAAGACAGTTGATCCAACCAATTCTCTACTGCATCAACATTGATTTTTCCTTCAAATGTGGGAATATCAAAATTTACTTGAACTTTGAAGGGTGTTGGGGCACTGATAGGAAGCTCCCACGATGAGGAGCTAGGATGTGTAGCCGCAAAGACAAAATTTTCCATCGGAAGTGTTTGAAGAATTTGAGCAAATTGTTGGAGCATCTATGCTTGTTGCCGCTGGAGGGCTTCATTCACCATTTTCTTGAAAGAATCGGATGTCTCAGTGTCGTCTACCATTTGAGGTCGTTTGGGGTGCATAGGTAGAACATTTGGAAGCTCTGTCGCTTCCCACCCAAGTTTTTTGTATCCTGACCTTGTCCTTGGGAACATACACTCTCAAGACAAATCGCTCTGATACCACTGATCCAAAACTCAAAAGTTCTGGTTGACGAATATTTCAATAGCATAGAAATAACACAATAACAATGAATTCTCTGAGAAGAGACGTATTAATTTAGAAGATCGCAATACAAATATAGGTTTATCTCTGGGAAGAGATGTCTGCCTTCCCTTTTCGGGTTACAATGCATTTATATATATTTTGAAAACATCGGGAGATTGAGTGGCTCGAGAAATTAATGGTGACCATTTAAAAATGAGTGGCTCGAGAGAAATAACAAAATTAAAATAATACAGCACTCAAGGACATAATGGCTCGAGGAAATAACTGTCACTGACAATGTGACTTCTAAGAATGAAAATAATATAAAATTCAAAGAATTAACTGTCACCCGAATGGTCACCCAAATTGTTGCCCGGATCATCTTCGACCATCTTTGCCAATTTCAATACTGGTAATTTTAGGGTGATTGGTATCTCTGCATTGAGACCATACAGAAGTTGGAAAGGTGACATACATATTGCCCTCTTGGACATAATTCTGTTGGCACATAAAGCATCAAACAATGCTTTACGCCAAGTTTGTTGGTTGTCATCTACTAGCTCCCTGATGATGGTCACCAAGTTCTTGTTGCTCGATTCTACTTGACCATTTTCTTGTGAAAAATAGTCAGAAGAGTGGGAGGGGGTGATCCCATAATAAAAATAGAACTAATTAATCTCATGGAAAGAGAAATAGGCTACATTATCTATCACAATCTTGGTTGGGACCCCAAACCTAAAAATGATATTTTCTTTGAAGAAATTGCATACTACTTCTGAAGTAGCATGCTTGACTGAAATAGCTTCCACCTATTTAGTGAAGTAATCTGTCATTGTGAGGACATAATCATGTCCAGCGCTTGAAGATGGGTTTATAGCACCAATGAAATCGATTTCTCATGGCTCTTCTATTACCACTGGTTTAAGAGGCAAAGTAGCTAACTTGGGTCTTCCAATGAACTGTTGGCACAATTCACATATTTGTATCCATTTGTATGCATCGTAAAATAAAGTAGGCCAATAATACTTGTCTCACAAAATCTTATGGGCAGTTACAGGCACATAAAAATGTCCTCCAAAAGCTAAATTGTGGAAGGATTTCAGAAGTTTGCTTCGCTGCTCTTTATCCACACAGCGAAGGAATACCCCATCAAAGTTCCTCTTATACAACCCGTTGTCTCACAATACAAAATTGGTAGCTTTCAAATTGACATTCATCTTTTTTTACGAGACATAGGAGCATGACACTCACCATAGGTAAGGAAATGATCAATATTTGAATACCACTCATTCGTGGTGGTGACAAAGAGCACTGTTGGCGTGTCTTCAACCTCCGTTCTTTCATGCCCTGTTTCTTCTAGTATGTTGTCAGAAATCAACTGGCAGAGGCCCCTTCCCCGCACAAGCTTGGTTGGTTTGATAACAAGATCAAACCCCTAGATTTTAGCAACCCAATTGCCCCTTTTGGTTTCAAACTCTTGTTGAGTTAATATGGATTTGACTGTGGTATCAAGAACCAGGGCAATAATGTGTGAATTCAGAATATAAAAATAGAAGTTCTTTACTGCGTTTATCACTGCATAAGCATGCTTCTCTAGATTTAAATATTTCAGTTTATGAGCTTTGAGAGGACAGCGCATGAAGGATATGATAGATTTCACACCTTTATTTTGTTGAACCAGAATTGCTGAAAGTGTGCTCGAAAGCATAACTGTACATTGTAAAATCTTTAGTATAATCTAGACAAACTAAAATTGGGGCATGGGTGATAGCTGTCTTGATGTCTCAAAATGTTATCTGGGTCCTCTTCTAAATCCCTATATGGCTAGCCACGAGGACACTTGAGGCGATTCTCAGTTGAAACACGTGGCCGTCTGATTATCTCTGAGGAGAGACGTATCCGTGAGAAGAGATGTGGATCAGGGCACCAGCGTCTGTGGGTCTCGACCTCAAGACCTAGCTCTGATACCAATAGAAGGAATAACCATCACACCAAAAGCTCCGGAGTGATCTGGGTCCTCTTCTGGATCCCTATATGGCCAGTCATGAAGCACCCAAGGTGATTCCCGATTGAAACACGTGGTGGTTTGATTATCTCTGAGGAGAGATGTATCCCTGAGAATGGATGTGGATCACGTGGGTAATTACTTCCTAACTACAAAGGATGTCCCTGTCTTAGCTAATGAAATTTTTTAAGATGACAATCTAAAAATTGGTTCAAAAAAAATAACAGAAGACTTAATAAAGCACAGTGCAAGCCCAGAGGAATCCTCCCCTCCAAACAAAGAAAAATCTAAGAAAAGCTCAGTTTTTGATAATGTGTAGATTCTCGAATTCGATGGTGGCTATTTTTCTACTAGCTCGAGAGCCAAAATTGTGTTGATATCTCCTCAAGGAGATATTTTCTCCTATTCTTATAAATCGCAATTCATTAACACCAACAATACTGTTGAATATGAATCACTGCTGCTCAAATTAAAAGCCGCTCAAGACGGGCGTCAAATTCTTTCATGCTAAAGGAGATGCTGAGCTGGTGGTTTGCTAGGTCAAGAACCTGTACCAAACCAAAAATGAGAGATTGCGTCATTATCGCAATCTAGTTTGGGATCAAATTGAAAGCTTTGATGCTTTCAGTATCTCTGTAGTACCAAAGAATTCAATGCTTGAGCTGATGCATTAACTATTTCTACAACTCTTTTGGTTTTTCACCTACATTTTAAGGGAGACAAGTACACTATCAAACTGGTCTTTCAACCAAGTGTGCCTGACAATGCCAATCATTGACCAGTGTTCAATAGCGATAATCAAATCATCGCCTTTCTGGAATAAAAAGACACTATCTAGAAGAGGACTCAGATCACTCTGTAGCTTTTGGTGTGGCGGTCTGATTATCTCTGAGGAGAGACGTATCCCTGGGAAGGGATGTGGATCACCATGCTTGAAGACTCAAACAAAATTGAGTTTCAGACGCTGATATTTGAGTGACAACATATTTTGCTTCCTTTTAAGGGAGCAATTTCTGCATAATGCCTTTGACTGAGATCTTTGTTTCAGACAGATCCATAATTAACTCACCACCAACATCCTTGCAAAAAATTTGTCTAAGTAGAACGTCGTATGAGGCTGGAACATCAGCCACTAGGGCTGTCATCTTAATTCTCTTGTCTGAGAATGCCGTAAATGCAAATTAGGCGTCCTTGATTTGTCCCAGCAGTGGCACTTGTTTATTCTCCAATGAGAAACTTCTCTCAAATATCTTGGTCAGTGTGAGACCAAGGGATTCTGCCACTTTGACGGGCATGACATTGTCAGATGCACTTGAGTCTATTATGCAGTTGTTTCGCTGGTGATCGTTTATCAGCAAGAAAACATAAAATGGTTCTATTTTCTCAGGAGTAGTTGGAGGAGTAATGACAAGGTTATTCTGAGTGGATGTGTTCTTGGGGGACCAGGTGTTACTTTTAAAATTTCTTGTCCCGTAGGTACGACTTTATCCTTCACACATTCCACTAATCTATCTAACTGTTCAGGGGTGGATTGTAGGAATTCAAATTCAAACATTTGAATTTTAGTTTTCTTGACATGGTCGATTATATCAAATATCTGAAACGAATTAAGAACAGGGAAAGGCAGTTCATCCTTCTGATTTTTAGGAGGGGTGGTACTGGTTTGCGAATTTGAAGTTGAAAATGAAGGAATGCTTGATGTACTTACCTTTTTAACGATCACTAGGGCCTTTGATTGAAAACGTAAAGTGGTACCCTGCTTAGCAATTGAAATTGTTGGTTGAGAATGCTCCTCTATTTTTTTTATCAGCTTGCTGAGCTGACTGGTTCTGGGACCGAGTGAATACAGCATATGATCCATCAAACGCTTCACCTTTACTTCTAAGTTCATCTTGGTAATTCAAAAAACTAATATTGGAGTCGTCAGCTAATTTTTCTTCTCTCTATGAAGATATTAGTGTCATCTTCTGGTTTTAACTCAGGTTGAAAAGAGAAATCAGATTCTATTTCAAGATATTCAATTGTTGAATTGGTTAAAGGTGCTTCAATGGCAAGCTTTCTATGTGGGGGAAAAAGGCGATTTGGCTGCCCTTGATTCCCTGGCAGCATTGCCTTAGTACGACTGATTGGAAAATGTTCTCTTTGGTATATCTTTATACGAAAGAGCAGAAGACATCCCTTACGTCATTTACTCCCTGAGAGCTAGCAACTCATTTGCCAGCGTCTGCACCATTGGATCAGTGGTGTCTGTAGATGGATATTTAGAAGATGAAGATTTTGTTCTGTTAGGATCTCTCCTTATCTTTCTCGCCAAGATGAGATCATCTTCCACCTTAGTGGCCAAATCTTGAGAAGCAACAAGGTCTATGTGGCCAGCTCGTCTCAGCAGAAAACTCACTTCTAGAAGCTGAGAATTGATGAAAAAATATTTAAGGTTCTCAGCTGTTGGCTGAGCAATGGTAGGAATCATATTCCTCAACTTGTCAAATTTGGCAATGAAGTCCCTCATAGGTTCATGAGGCTCCTTCATCTATGAGAGTTGGGCCAGCAGAGCATGCGCATCTTCTGTAGGCTTGAACTTTACTTCAAACTTGGCTTTGAAGGTGTTCTAGTCAGTCACTATTTGGGTCTACAGATGATAAAACCAGTCTGCAGCAACACCTTGTAATGTTTCTACAAACAGCATGACTGCTATGTCCTCATACTCCATGCCTATCACACCATAGGCTATGTTGAAGGCTGCAATATGTTCATCAAGATTAACTCTCCCATCACTAAAGAACTTGAAGAAATTCTTTCTTGAACTACATGGTAGCTCATGTAGAGGTGGAGTTAAATTGAGTGGGCCAAAAGAGTTACCCCAGGGGCCTTGAACTGCCATTATTTGACTACTGAAAGAAGTGATAACAAATGCTTGAGGGGTATGTATTGACAAAGCTCTGCTAACAGTAGAAATAGACGTTTTCCCTAGTAATGGAGCCCTGACTTTTGTAGAAGGAAAACATCTGGTTCGCTGAAGGTGAGATGGAGAAGGAAATAGGTCAAAATCACTTTGTTGTACCAACTCGAATACATGGTCAAAAATACTTTTAGATATTTGCTTTCGCGTATACTGTGGATCTGCTAGAGTGTAAAAATTGAAATGGATAAGGACAAGGACTACTTCAATTTGAAACTTGAGGCTTCAAGCTATGCGTTCTTCCCCAATAGAGTCGCCAAAAAATGTTGGGTGAATATTTTGTCACCTGCTAACTGATGAGCAAAATAAATTTTTCAACCACAACATAAAGAGATTTATCGGCTAAATGTGTAGGTCGACCACATCAAAATGAGACAAATCTCTCCTCTCATCAAAGGGAGGTTCCCTATAACTATAAGGTGCTATATACTATATATATAAGCTGAAAATAACACTCAAGGGTAGGACAACACCATCCATCTCTCTTTTTTAAGAGATGATGTTCACAGATCAAAAGAGAAATCATGAGTGATTGTTGGAGGTACTTCTCTTCTTTCAGAAGTAATACTCAGTCAACAGCTAGATTCTTTTCTAGTAGTAATTATAACCACGATAAACTCAAGAAAACACAGTCTTTCATTGCTTCTCTCACTGAAATAGGGTGTAATAACACAACAGAATGAAGTGTAGCACAAAGTCTCCACCTCAATTGCCAAAGAGTGAAATATACGAAAGACAATGGGGGCACAAAGTCATCCCAAGATCTTTTACACAAAAACAAAAAACAAACACACTAAAGACAATTATGGCAGCACAAAGTCTCTCCACAGTTGGCTTTAGGACACCTTCCTGATTACTTCCACTAATTCTACTTATTTAATTAAATGAACAAAAATGCATTCATAAAACAGAGATAAGAACAATTTCCTCAACAACACAAGCTATTCCAGCACAAAGTCTGAAAAGTCACTTGCTTTCACATTCAAATAACTAAATATGATTAACAATCTGAGCTCAAAGTCTCAGTAATACCTTTCAATTTGGACAGAGTTTTGCTTCCAATAACAAAAAAATCTCCTTTGCATAAGATAAGAGATTACAATATATATCAGCCAAGAAAGACTTAGCGCTTTGTTTCATTGAATGCCCCATGCTGCATTCAATGCCTTGAATGTGTTTTTCAATTTTGTCAAGGGGCCATGCTGGAAAAGGGCATCGACCTTAACTGTGGCGTGTCAATTCATCTCAAATGTCTCCTCCAAAGTGTAGGCCACCTGGGCCTCTTCCTGATATTTGTGCAGCTGTCCACTTCGCCTTTACTTGATGGAGAAAAACACGTCACGTCTTTGAGTGCTCGCGCTCTCTGATGTCCACTTGATGGACTGTTTCACCCACTGGAATAACTTTTGTGCAGATATTTCTAGTCTTTCCCTATTGTTCCCTCTTCTCTTAATGCATTTTATCTCTTCTTCGTGATCTGAGCTCTCGGGGTATTTCTTTCCTTTCTGTTGGCTTTTTCAGCTTCTTCTTCAGCTTGTCACTGAGTTTGTTTAAAATTTTCGCGCCATATTTGAAAATAAACGGGCATTTTATTACCTTGAATTTGATGTCCGTAGGGACGTCATTGGTCACTAGTCACTTGAACCACTTTGAACCTTGAACCTCTGAACCATGAGAGTGCATTGGTTCAATGGTTCGGATGGCCCTATCGGCTCCTTGGTTCAATCAGCTCTTTGGTTCAATTGGTTGAACCATCTCTTCGAACTTGTCTCTGGAATCTTCCACTTCTTCCCTTTACTCGAAACTTCCTTGTAAACTTTGAACTTCTTGAACTGGTTGAACTCTTTGAACCATTTGAACCTATGAACCATTTCAGTTCAAAGTTCAACGGTTCAAAACTTCATTCTCTTTCTTTGAATCATTTTTATTCTCTAAGTCTTTTGAACTTTATTGAACATTTGAACCTTGAACCATTTCGGTTCAAAGTTCAACGGTTCATTCTCTTTCTTTGAATCCTTTGAAGTTTTGAACTCTCTAGATTCTTTTATTTTCTGTTGAATTCGTTGAACTTTTGAACTTTGAACTCTTTTGGTTCAAGGTTCAATGGTTCATTTTTTTGCTCTTCAAATCCTTTATTCTTCTAAGTCTTTCGAACTTTATTGAACTCGTTGAACTTTTGAATTTTGAACTCTTTTGGTTCAAGGTTCAACGGTTCAATCTTTCTTCTTCGAAGTCTTCTTTCGTTTAAATCTTTTGATCTTATTGAACTCATTGAACCATTTTGGTTTAAGGTTCAATGGTTCAACGGTTCAACCTTCACTCTTCAAAGCCTTCTTTTCTTTAAGTCCATCGAACTTATTGAACTTTAAAACTTGCCAAAGTCTTCGAACTCGTTGAACTCTTCGAAGTGGTTGAACTTCTTTGAACTCGTTGAGCACTTAACTCTTTTTTGAACCTTTGAACCTTTGAAGCGGGGTTCAATGGTTCAATGGTTCATTCCATTTGTTTGAAGCCCGCCGCTAAATCTTTTCATTGAACCAGCGTTGAAAATGCCTAAGTGTTGGAACTTCTTTCTGAGAAACCCTGTATGTTGAACCTGCACGTTCTCTAGCTGAGAAGACTCAAATAATTGAAAATTTTGAATACTCAGAACATTTTTTGAGAAGGGAAGAGAGAATTTTGGTCTACATGACCAAAATAGTTGATATGTTGTGCCCAAAAACAAGTGACAGATTTTGGTACAAGTATCAATTGAAAAATATCTCAAGACAAATAAATTTGTTTTTGATTAATTAAGGCGGCAAACCAGGGGCCGAATCCTATACAGTCAAAAAAGACAGGAACGCTGGCAAACAAAAGATGCCAGCACCGAACCAACGGCACAGTCGAGAAACAAAGTCAGAAGCAAAATAAAACACTAGAAAGACTAGTTAGAAAGAACGAAACTACATAACTATAGAATTAATAAGATCTTTAAGATTCTCATTGTCCGCATTGTCAGCATTCCCTAGATTACCCACCGCTTCCTTGATCCGCAATGGCCTTCTCCACGTGGACCACCTTCAAAAGCTACCTTCGTCATCAATGTGCATCATTCATGCTCCGTCATCTCCTTTTGAATGATCTCTCTAATGTTTTGGGGTATATGAGCCGCTTGTCGCCATACCCTCCATCCTGAGAATTGCTGACCAAGGTTGACACAAACATCAGCGAACCTGTTACCTTCTCTGTATGTGTGGGTAATCTCAACTTTGAAAAACTTTTGTAAAAGAAACTAGATGTCCGTAATGATGCCTTTTAGATGGATACCAACGTTAGATGTTATATTAACGACATCTATGATCAACTTAAAATCTCCCTAAATATTCAAATTTTTTATTCTTAGAGATATAGCTAACTTTAATCCCCAAAGTAAGGCCATAGCTTCAGCATAGTTATTGCTCTGGGAACCCATGCCACCAGCATAGACAGCAGACATCCCTCCTTTTTCATTTCTTATTATTCCTCCTCCACTTAACCACTCAACTTGGATGCCCTATCAAAACTGAGTTTCATCCAATTGGGTTTAGGTGGTATCCATTTAGCATGAAGTCTCTGAAGAATTTTAAAATTATCATGCCCAGGGATAAGGTTTAAAACCTTCCATTTGGTAGCAATTTGACTTTAAAATTCAGATAGGGGTTTCTCCACAACACTAATATGAGCTGTTGTAACACTTTCCAAGATGGTCCTAGCAAAGGAGTTAAACACCTAAGCAACATTTCTAGCAGTGTCCCTAAAAATTCTGTGATTTCGCTCTTTCCATAAAGTCTAGCTCAAGCATGGTAGAGTTTTGCTTCCATAGTTCCTTAATCCAGGGATGTGATAAGGTTGAGTTCCAGCTGAGAATTACTTCTTTAAGGTCTGAGTTGCAAACCCATTCAATGCCAAAGTTGTTAAGTATTTTGCCCTATAAATCCCGGGTAGATTCACAGTGTATAAATAGGTGTGAAACTGATTCCTCTCTAGAACCACATAGAAAACATCTATTGACCAAAGTAAACCCCCTCTTTTAAAGGTTGTCCTGAGTAAAGATTTTGTTATAGGTAGCAGCCCACCAAAACAAGTTAATTTTTGAAATGAGTTTATGATTCCAAACCTTTTTCCAAACCTCTTTATTATGAGCTTCAAGTGTAAGCAGATGATACACAGATTTGACAGAGAACGATCTATTCTTATCTAGCCACCAGCATTGTTCATCTTCTTGAGGGAAGAGCGGGATTCTGATCTCTTGAACACATTGCTGGATCTCTCGAATTCTTGGGATAAGCTCAGGCCTGTACACACAGCAATCCAAAAGGTTTTTTCAGCTCCTTATCCCATTGTTATTTTTCATATAATCACTAACCCTATCACCAAAGAACTTAGTCAGGCCTATAATTTCTCCATAGTTTCTTTGGGAGATGATAGGCTTGTCCCTTAACCAATTATCCTCCCAGAATTTAATCTGCCGGCCATTTCCAAGCTTCCACCTAATTCCCTGTTTGAGAAGACTTCTACTTTTTAGCATTTTATTTCATATCACAGACCCCTGGGGTAATCCCCCTGTTGAAGAAAATTGGAATCATCAATGCTATGCATGTATTTGGCATACATTATTTCCCCCCACTCACTGTTGTTGTGAATCAGATTCCAACAAACTTTTGAAAGGAGGGCTTTATTCATTTTCCTGATGGATCTTATATTAAGTCCACCATGAGATTTTGGGAGACACACTTTTTCTCATTTGACTAAAGACATTCTCTGTTTGTCTTCCACTCCCGTCCATAAAAATTTTCTTTGGATCTGTTCTAGCTTTTCAGCAAAATACATAAGAATTTTAAAAAGAGACATGAAGTAGGAATACCTTGCAAGGATGTCCGAAGAAGTTGCAGCTTACCCGCACTACTGAGTAGTTTCCCCTTCCACCCAAGAAGTTTCCTCTGTGTACATTCCACAATACCATTCCAAAAACCTGAATATATCTCTTTGACCGAGAGTGGGAGACCAAGGTAGCTAGCTGGTAGTTCAACCTCAGCACAATCTAAGATATCAATGATTCTATGTCTAAGTTCATTGGGAGTGTTGAATAAGTACACATTACTTTTCTGAAAATTTATTCTTTGTCCCGAGTCTCTGGGATAATCATTAAGTATATTCTTCCATCTTCTAGCTTCGACCACTGATGAGATACCAAATAAGATGGTGTCATCCACAAACTGCTATATAACCATAGGATGAAGGGAAGAGGCAGGATTGATGCCTACTAATTTTTTTGAAACTATATCAGCTTGTATGTATCTTTCCAGTGCTTCAGCTATAATGATGAATAGGTACGAGGAGAGAGGGTCTCCCTGACGAATTCCTCTCGAAAAGAAAAAACCTCTAGGAACACCATTAATCAGTACTGAGAATTTAACAGAAGACACTGCATTCCATAATAAGCAAGACAATTTATCATTAAACCCAAATTTTATAATCACTTAGAATAGAAAAGTCCATTAGACTCTATTATAAGCTTTGGATATATCAAGCTTGAGGGCCATCCCAGGGATTCTGCTCTTATCCATGGAGTGGATAGTCTCATGTGTGGGGATCACAGCGTCAAGAATCTGTCTGCCCGAGATGAAACCTTTTTGAGCAAGAGAAATAATTTTGTTAAGCAAGGGTTGAATTCTCAAAACCAGCAGTTTAGTACATATCTTATACACAATGTTGCATACGCTAATGGGTCTGAAATCAGCAAGGTGTAAAGGTTGAGATTTTTTAGGAACAAGTACAATGAAGGTATTATTGGCTTGTTTCAAAAGTTTTTTAGATCTGAAAAAATCACGAACTGCAACCGTGAGGTCTGCTCCAAAAATCTCCCAATATTCCTGAAAGAATATAGGAGGAAAGCCATCAGGTTCCAGGGCTTTAAAAGCGCACATGGAGAATAAAACATGTACTTCATCGGATACAGGTTTTAACATTTCCAGATTGTCTTCTGTTATCAAACAGGGGATTTTATCAATGAATTGACTCATAGATCTATCAATTCTATTATTATTGTTTTCTTCCGTAAGCAGATTCTGAAAGAATACCCTGGCTTGCTCCCCTATTTTGTTATCCTCAGTAATAATGTCTCCATTATCCAAGACAAGCTTAGTTATTGAGTTGGTTTTTTTGTGTTTCATAGCTGAGAGATGAAAAAAGCAGTGTTCCTATCACCCTCTTTGAGCCATTGAACACGAGATTTTTGTTTCCAGAAAACCTCTTCCCTTTCCATCAAATTCTTCCATTCTGAAGACACACTGTTCTCTTCTTCTAAGGTGCCCTCAGAGTCATCCCCTTGATCAATTAGTTGTTGAATAGCCTTGAGTTTTCCCATTATATTTTTTTTGCTGGAAAACCTGTCCAAAATTGTATCTATTCTAGCCATAAACTTCTTGTTTAATGTGCTAGAGTTTCTTGACTATTCTATACATGGGAGTACCTTGAATGGGAATATTCCATCATTGAGCCACCATTTGTCTAAAACCTTTGTATTTAATCCACATAGCTTCAAAATGGAATGGAGGAGGTCCGTGATGTGCCTGATCTCTCCAATTGAGAATAATCGAGCAATGGTCGGACATGGTTCTGGGTAAACCCTGCGCCTACATATTCTAGTAATCATTCTAGTTGCTTGATATCATAAATCTATCTAATTTAACCTAAATCATTTGATCTCCTCTTCTTCTATTGGTCCAAGTAAAATTTTGGTTTTGCAGCTCTATGTCCAATAATCTCCAATCATTTGATGAATTCAGCAAAGTTGAACATGCTGTCCGAATAATCAATAATTCCACCTTGTTTTTAGAAGAGTATAAAGATGTGTTAAAATCTCCGGCTAACATCCATTTAGAATTCTGAGGATTATTTCTGTAGCTACTCAAATCTATCCATAATTTTTGTCTCAAAGCTATGTTATCCGGTGCATAAACATTAACCAACGTCCAGTTCAAGGAATTCATGGAAAAATTAGTAATCAAAAAGTGCTTATGATGGGCCATAAAAGATCTTTGGATTTTAGCACTATTCCACATAGTGGCAATCCCTCCTGAAGCCCCTTTAGTATGACTAATACAAAAAGCCGTTTTAAGCCATATATAGTCAGCAATTTTTGCAAAATTCTCCTCTTTCATCTTGACTTCTTGGAGTAATAGAATATCTAGTTTATTATCTAAAATGCAATTTTTAACCTCAAACTGCGTTGAGGGACTGTTAAAGCCCCTCAAATTCCATGATAATATTCTCATTTAGAGATTTTGGAGGGTGTGGACTCCAGTGTTTTCTGTTTTCCACTGGCAATCTCCCTAACAATCTATCTTTGTCTTGTTTCCCTTAGGGTTGGCCTCCCTTGTTTGGGCTCAGTACCAACATCTGCATATTTTTTACCTTTCCGGATCTTTTTCTTTGGGGTAACCCATTCTTCTTGTTCATTGCTGCCATCTTGTCCTACTACCCCTATTGCCAAGTAGTTTCCTCCCTGCCCTCCATCTTCCAGATCACGAAAAAAGTATGTATTTGACTGTGGATCTGGTACTCGTTGAGTGTGACTTTCAGGGATTACTTCCTGTTTAATCCTTGAAACTGTCATCTTCATTGACTTCCTTTAGCAAACGGTCCCCCCCTGCCCCTTCCTTAAACATTAGTCTGTTTTTCTAAAGTGTAGATTGTGTTAAATGTGGCCTTGTGACTGTCGTCAGATACTATATTCTCCTTTGAGGCCTCCTTTCCCTCACTACTGATGATATCCTCCTTTCTCTTCTCTTCTCCTTCTTCAGTAGCCTTCTAACTATCCTCTAATCCTATATTTTTCTTTGGGACTTCACCTTCACTGCTAGGGGTAGCCTCCTTTCCCTTCCCCTCCTCTCCTTTCCCTGTATTGTCAAGGATTTCCACATTATTCTCTATTTCTTGCTTGTTGTTCGCTTGCTCCTCCTCTACATTATGGGAATCCTCTTTCATCTCCCTTTGCTTCACTTTGCATTGTGTCATTAATTGTCCCTTCCTCTTACATATTTGACAGAAAGTGGTAGCACAAATAAATTTGTTATTGTATGATCGCTTTACAAGAAATGCCACTATAAGCCACTACCAATTATCTACATAACATCAAGTACCATGGACCAAAACGAAGAGTGTCGCTGTAAATGATTCTACTATAACCGAGAATGTAAATCTTACCGTTATGATTATAATGAAATGCATTCCTTAATTAAGAAAAATAGTTCAACATCAATGCACGTGTCCATCAACATCGTTTCAAACCATGAAATAACAAGAATAGAAATTAAAAGCATAAGAACATCTAATTTACCATAATAGGAATCAATTGACAATGGCTCTCAACGGTACAAATGTTCAAGCATTACATAACAATGGTAAAAACATATATGTTCTGATAACATCAACACTTTCTATATTAACAATTACCTCAATATTGAAAACTCTTTCTAACGATTACTTATAGCACATTAGAGAGAACCATAATATCATATCAGAAATATAACATACACTTAATTATCAATGATTTAGTTGGATTATACTCCAGACAAATTTTGAGACAAGACCACATCGTGGTCTTACATGACACTAGTTTCTAATGGAGTAGCTTTCCATATAAAGAAAAGCATTTAAAGTTGTGCGCAATTTCCATGTATATAGGAGTATTTAACGTTATGCATGGAATTAAAAAGGCAATGATTAATGTACAATCAGTTGAAATCAAAAACTGATTTTATTAGTAAAATGAAAGTTGAGGTAGCACATTAAGATATTAATTAGATATCTTAATTATACATATCCAAAAAATCCCAATAGATATCAATACGCGATCTCCTCTCCAATTTTTACTTTCTTTTATGATAAATATTTTTTTCCTCTTATACATTCATATCTCACAAGATTAAACATGCTCCTCGCACCCGCAGTCCCCCTCTGCACCTTTGTCCCCACCTTTTTCCTATCACAACACCAAACTTGAGCAGATTCATTCTCAAAACTTAGAAAATTACAACATGAATTTGAAATAACTAATTCTGTTCTTTTATTTTCTACTGTATGGTAGAGTAGAGCAAACAATGCATACTTTTGTTAGGAATAGATATCAAAACATGCAGCTCTCAATCCTGACGCCACCTGAACTGGCACTGATTATTACAACACTTGTAGAAAGTTGACATTGGTTCATCTGCTGATCTGATCTGAATTTGCATGAAGTATGCTCGCCCATAGTTGCATTTGGGACAGTTTGCTGCACACACAACATGAATTAAAATGTCATCGAATAGAAAAAAATGCTGACAATTGTAACAAGTATAATGGGTAAAATTATACCATGAAGATGACAGACACTAACCAGGCACACAGCATAATCTTACATGATATTGCAAATTTGTTTCATTAAATGCAATTTAATGAAAAGGCCAATTTCAATTATATTGAGGGAATGCATAAACAACTGTAAAAGAGGTCTCCTAACGTTACTGGAGTTTATCCCATCCTCACGTGAGAGAGGAGAAACATTTTCCCGTATCTTTGAAATTGGCCTCTACCAAACCTGTCTTGAACAATTTGTTTTGCTATCAAAGTGAACCCCAAATATAACCACGAGTGCTTTTGATTATTGTTGTTGAACAACTTGTTTTGCTATCATAGTGAACGCCAAAAATAAGTATGAGTGCTTTTAATTATTGTCCTGGTCAAAATCTACTTAATGCCAGCTGTAAAATAAAGGCTTGACCCCATTCAACACAGTATTCCTCAGTTCCCCAGAGTTGATAGCAGGCCTAAGCTCTCATAATCACGTGCAAAGTGTTTAAGAATTGGTGTATATATTGTTCTCGAAATGGTTGAAATGTTGGCAATGGATGCTGATCGGTGATTGCTGTTTGTGGACAGCTTTTAATTGTAGCCTCGTAACCCATTCCAACTAATCCTACATGCAAGCTCAACCCCCTCCACCCCCTCGCAGTCCCCCTCCCCATGCAATGATGGGGTAGGGCAAGTGGAGTATAAGCCAAAGGAGAGCTAGATATGGACCCCCTAAGACTCCCTTATGAGCTGCATCATTGCCCACTTGATGTTGCCAATCATGATGGATCACTACTTCAATGCTCGACTGAATTTACACCTTTGGCTCTGTGTATTGCTGCCCGTAGCATGTCAGCAGTTGCCGCATTCTAATTTGTGGAGGATAAAATTCGTAAAGGATTTGTTGCTAAAAAATCATGCGATCAAATTTGTAATTAGATTCAGCTAAATAAATATTATAATTATTTTTTAGATTAAATATTTAAAAAAAAAAAAAGAATTTCAATGAAATTCATTGAATTTAAGCAATTTTTTAACGAATTTCAACAAACTTTTTAATCATATCTGGTATTCAGCGAATTTCAATTTCTTTACATAAATTTCACCGAATACGACAACGTACCTGTCCCAGTGGTGCCTAGCAGTGCAGGTAGAAGATCACTTTTGACAGATATGGTTTAAGAATCTGCCATTGATAATGATGGCAGCATAAACTCAAGGGAAAGAATGCAAACATTGTTCACATGGCAAGTTGCTAAAGAAGACCTCGGAGAGGAAGAGTGGAGATCTCCACTTAGGGATCAAAAGCTTCTCTGCCCGTGGACTAGAAAAGGTAAAACTCTGCAAGCATTTGGGAAGGTGACCGGGGACTTCGATGTGCATAACTCCACAAAATTTCCATTTGACCCAATTAGCTTTTGTGGCAAGAGGCATGTGCATGGTGTTATCAAGTCTGTGTGGCAAGGTGGTGCTGTTAAAGTGTGTGTCGCACCTCCAACTTGATACTTGAGGTTAAGAGAGCTGCCAAGGTTTATGGTAAAAGCTATTTGTTTAAATGTTAAAAATTTATTTCTTACATATCTTATATTGTACTTGGAGATAAAAACTTATCACTTATATTATGCACCCCAACCCCAAATTTTGCATAAGCTTTTTTATATAATGTGTTGTTCTATGTTCATTTTCATGGTGTGTGTGAATGCCCTGCTTACAATGACATTTGGGTCAAGTATATGAATTTCAATATGGACTCCAAGCTAGAACTCTTTGTGCTATGCCCTTAGCCGATTGGGTTTTTTGAGATACTTCTGGCCGACTTATGATGTGCATAACATTTGATAAATTCTAAGTAGCCAGTTCGTTTTGGATACGGGTTCGGGTACAGATAAACAGGTTCGCTGGTACGGCGATTTTTTCTTTTACCCCAGTTATGGCTTGGGTACGGCCGTACAACAAATATATATATAAATTATAAAATATAAATAATTTAGTCAAATTTTCTAGACATGTATTATTCTATGTATCTTTTTGAGCTTTTAGCAACTCTTAAGGGTTTGTAAGCATTTTGTTGTTTGTATTTTTTTTTCTTTTTCCATTACTTCAATTGTGAACAAAATTTTAAAAAATTAAAATTAAAATAAGGGAAAAACCTATGGGTTCCTCCCGGGTTTGCCAACCCAAACAAACCTGGGTCATCCTAGGCATACCAAGGACGAACCCACAATTGAATCTGAATCGTATCCACACCCGGTACAGATTGAACACGAATCATAAGGAGAGGGAAGCGAATCGGTATACCAAAATCATAATTTTTATATTTTCGATTATGGAGCCCCCAAAGTTAAATTATGATACATATAAGAGGTAGTGTTTTATTATCAGATCATATCATAAATTGTGTTCTTATTGTGGTGGTTGCCCCCTCGAATTGGCTCAATCACATAATTCCATCTTCGGCTCTTTATTTCACTTATATACTATACACGTATTCTATATTTTGCTCTTATTTGCAATTAATTGTTGTTAAAATGTTCATGCCAATTGTTGAATTGCAATCGATTGTTGTGAATTTACTTCACGATATAGTAAATTCATTATAACTGCTATTGGATCTTTGATTTGGCCAAACATTTTGCAGCACATCACAGCAAAAATCATTAATTCAGGTAAATCTGCTCTTTTCCTTCAATTTGTTTCATGATTTCCTAGTTCTATTTTTCTTTAGATTGGTTGTGCTCTGTTGTGGTGCAGCTTTTGCATCAAGCAAATTGAAAACTTTTGATCTAGGAGGAATTTAGGGTTTTTATCTGCACCAAGCAAATTGGATTTTTTGTCTACACTAGAGATACGGGTTTTTTTGCCCTTGTGCAATATAGCAATAGTTGGATTCAGTTTTGCAAGGCAATCACAATAGCATAGATTTCTCATAACCCTAGGTTTTGGCAAATTTTTGGGTTTGGTTTTTTATACTCTATGCAAAAAAGTAGTCATTGGATTCGTCTTAGCAAGGTGATCACATTCAAAGTGGTGTCTAGTAACAGTATTATTTTGCCTCCAATCGTGCTACATCATGGTGGGTACTTCTACCAAGGGGAAAAGGGCAAGAATATAGTAGTTAAAATTTGTAACATAAAATTACAATGATCATACTAGTCTTAGTGATATGATTGGTTATAAAGTCACTTTATGACTTTAATTTGTTTTATCAAATAAAATAAACATGACTTGATGTTCACTTAAGTCATTTTAGGTTTAGGGTTTGTGTCACCCAAGTATTATGGTTTAAGATGTTGTTTTTCTATAAAGTGATGGTTGTTCTCTCAATAAAAGCCATTAAGTATTTTTCTCTTTCAAGATCTTTCTTGTGATCTTGCTTGGTTGCTTTGTGTATTCAGTTTTTGTGATATGGTACCAGAACCACGGTGAGGAGAACCCAGAAAGTAGTAGGTGAAGGCCTAAGGACTGCTTGATCAGTGACCGACCAAGGGACTGCCTACAATACACATCAAGAAACCAAAGGGGCTTTCAAACAAAGACAGCAAGGTTTGTTTTCTTGGTTTAAACCGAGATCCTTTTTTCAATTTAAAGCCCAGTTTATTTTTTTATCAAGATATCGGGTTTATTTAATTTAAATCCAGATTAAGGAAAATCAAGCCCCAAGGGACCATACACAATAGCAGAGGACAGCTGTACTGAATCCATCTGTCATACGGAATAGTACACAACCATACTGAATAGTACGTTTGTACGTAATTGTACAGACCTGTACTGAATACATGATTTTTTATTTTTTCAAAAATTCAAGCTTGCAGCTTTACAGTGATATTTTGCATTTTGTTAGCAATTTTCAGTTTTTGTGTTTTTCAGCTTTTTTTAGTGTTTTTCATCAGTTTTCAAAAAGTGTTTGTCTGTTTTCTCTTCCTACCACATTTTTTAACGTCTCTATTTCAGAAATGGATTTAATTTTTTATCAGCGGCGGATAGGCTGAAAAACTTTTGCCAAAAAACAAATGGCTATTTTATCTAAATATAATGTTGGAAGGCACCCAACAGTTTTCTGGGAAGAATTGTAACCCCTAAAAACCATGAATGTTGTTATTTTTAAATACAAGTGTTTGGATCAGATTGTGTTGGGGAATGAAACAAGAACAGCAACAGCACGAAATGATCAAAACAAATTTGTTGGGCAGAATAGAGAAGCAATGATGCTGATAAAACCACATGTGACTAATGAAATGCTACCAGAAGTGCAGACTGATGAAACCAATGCTTTATTTTTTCCCTGAAGATGGATCCAATAGTGAGGTCCGAAACGTCAGATAACAATATTTTTACAAAATTGACTCCAAAAGAATTCCAACACTATTGTTGCAGAAAAACTCCCTTGTTTTAACATTCATTTCCTTACAATGTCTCCTTACAAAGTCTTCTTCGACTATTGTATTATGGAAAAATGAGGATCACAGTTACCAAGAGACGGGTACAAGCACGGGTATAGGGAAACATGTACAGGTATAGATAGGTATGGGTACAGAGAGATGGGTACCAACATAGTGGCAAAAATCATTTGGGGAAAAAAACGTTTTTTTCAAAACTGTGTTTTCCAAAAAATCGTGATTAATCGGGAGAAAAAAGGAAAAACTTAAAACCGCTGAAAAAAATGGACAAATGAGAAAAAACTTCTTTTTCAAAATTTATATAGGCATTTTCATTGCATAAAAATACAATTTAGGCATTTCAAATGCATAGGGAATAGATACAAATTATGAGAGGAAGATATATGAAATTGTATGCCATTAATTTCTAACTGTTCAATTTCATTAATTTCCATGTTATTCAATTTCATTACATATGATGATGATGAGCCCACTGATTTGGATGGGAATAACTATTTTTTTTATTAATTTCCATACTATTCAAACTCATTACATTTGCATTTCAAAATGCATACTATTGCCATTTACAAAGGAACAAAAAAGGGGAAGGAGCCAATGGCAATGAGGTAGACTAGGGATCAATATTCCAGGGTCAAAGCCTCTTTGATTTGAGAGAGGATCTCAGTGTTGTACCCAATTTTCTCCAACAAGTCAAAGTCAATTTTGTCTAAACAGGATCATCATCATTTTCGAACGATTCAGATTATAGATCGATTTCATCAAGGTCAATCGGGTGATCTACAGTTTTATGTTTACTTTAATGTTTAATATCTATTCACAAACAGGATTTAAAGTTAAAAGCCATATATTGTAATTACCCCCAAACAACATTCTTTACAATTTCTTCCATGTCGCTAATGAGATTAATGGTTATTCACAATTTCTTTCTCTAATTTTTTTTTCACGGTTAACTGTTTTGGTGTGGATTTACAAGTCAATTGATTCGAGTTTAATAAAAAATAAATAAATAGAGCAAATAAAAATTCAAAGAGAAAAATTAAGAAGTGCCCTATATAACACAAAAAAATAATAACACATTATTATTTGAAAGTTCACAAAATTACAATCGTATGGGTACTTGAGCTATATTTACGTGGTGGGTAATGTGAAAAGTGTAAATTCTTAATGTTACATTTATGACTAGAAAATACATAAAATTTTCAAAACCTGTTTTTGCAATTAAAATCTACAGATACTTACAACAAAACCTAAAAACGATTTCCACTGTACGCAAGGTATTTACCGCATTCCATGTGATCAAATTTCGTTCTAGCATTTTGTCAAACAATTTGCATGCATCCTTGAAACTCCCACATTTGGCACGCATTTACAAGGGTGCATGCCACATGGACATCGCACTTGAGTTGAAGCCCACTTCTTAGCATGCATTCGTGTATCTCCTTGTCAAAGACACGTCAACAAAATCATTTCAATTTGTTTTGTGATCAGGGCGTGGAGTGTACCAAGTAGGAAAGTCTTTGCATGTCAATTCTTTTGAGCTAAGAAGAAATCGAACACATAACCTTAATCATCCAATTGACCCCTGCAAATCACGATGTTATGGAGCAATAAATCGCATTTTTCCAAAAACTCACGATTTTTGGTAATTTTTTGGTGGGTTGACTTTTTGATTGTTAAAACCACAATTTCCAAGGTTCAATAAAACAGTTGGGGCGACGGTTTGCGATTTTTCGCACTTAATCCCGATTTCAATAACTATGGGTACCAGTACTGGGATGCCATTTTTCCAAAAAAAACAGGGGACAAATACTCAAAGACGGCAAATTAATTAATTATATATATATATATATATATATATATATATATATATATATATATATATATATAACGGCCATAACACTTCAATATGTAAAATGCATTAAAAATTAACTTTTAAAACTAATGACTATGACTATTAACCTCTTATCCAATCTGTCATTGAAGGGTAAAAACTAGCAAATAGTTAAAGAGCTAAAAAAAATTCCACAGATGAAGGTTAAATTCCTAGAGATCCATTTCACCCATGTACCGCGACAACAAAATAAAGTTGTTGATGCCTTAGCCAATTAGGCTTTAGATAATAATAATAATAATAATATTGTCTATTACGGTCCCCTTCCTATATGGTGGCTTACTAAGACCCAACAAGATATCCAACAAATTTTAGATCTAGATTGACTTCATGTTTATGGTTGTTGTGATTAGATATGTTTCATGTGCTAAGAACTGGACTAATAGTTTTCATGCTTGGCATGGGAGAATTTGTATATCTGAATTACTTTTAAATTAATAGAATTTTTCTTCTTTTACTAAAAAAAACAAATTAAAATTTTTAATATTATTATAAAAATAAAAAATTAAATAAAATTAAAAATTAGAAAAATAGAAACAAAAATTTAATATACTAGCCTAGACTATCTAGTCTAATAAACTATAACCACCTAGGACCCCAAGCACTTGCTCGAAATCACGAACGCAAAACAAAATAAAAGCAAAACAAAACAAATGCATATAGGACAAACAGAAATCGCAAACGCAGTCAAAGTTATGAAGATTCAAATGCAAAGCAAAACAGAAATTGTAAATGCAGTCTACAGTTCTCAAACACAATCAAAGACAAATACAAAGAAAAAACCAAAACGGGAAAATAGCGCAATGCAAAATACATAGGAGACGCAAGATAGGGTTTTTTTTCATTTTTTAATATGTTTTTTTATTAGGAGACAAGTCGTGGGTAAGACGAGACGATCAAGGATGTTGATGGTATCCTAAGGGCATTTTCAAGCACAAGAGACATTTATGTACCCATCTATTGTCACAAAGATGCGTACTAGTACCAGAGATGCTTTTCTAAGTGAAGGGGAACACATTTGCTACAAAATTGAAGAGGATCCTTTTTACAAAATTACATAGCTTTTACAGCACATAAAGATCTCGATGTTTGTCCCACAAATGGGAAGACAAAACAATTCACTTGCAAGAATCTATTCATCTGCCATAGAAAAGACAAAACTGACCTGTTTGACTTGTCTGATACCTCAGAGGAGAGCATGCATGACCACCGAAGGTAGCTAAGATAGCAATCTTAGTGAAAGAAGTGAGCATTGCTCCCAATGACTAGCTTGACAAGCATTGTGATCCTCCTCCTACAGCACAGGGTTGCGCTTGTGGCTCATCCAACACACTCCTTTCTCCACATAAACAGGGTTGAAGTCACCCTAAGCCACCTTGAAGGGGACAAGGCACATTGTCGTTCAACTATATTGAACAAGCTACTAGAACAAATGGGGAAGCCAAAGAACCACAAATTTGCCCATCATTTTGACTCACATCGCCCTTTGTATAAGCTTGTGGTAATTGAAAAGCAAAGGTGAGTGGATCCAGCTGATCTAGAACCCCCTTGGTCAACACTCGAGGATTCTTCATGCCTCACGAAGAGCCAACATTTTCCTCAATTCCTCCTATTCCAAAAATGCATTGTTTGAGACCCATGACTCTTTCTCCGGGCCAAGGAATAAGATGGAAACGCATTCTCTCATCGTTGCAAAGCTTCGTTTCTATTTTATGTACATTACTTTACAAGCTTACCACAACATAGAAATAGAAAATTGAGGTTGACTCCTACCTTATCCATTCCTACAAGATGTTGATTGGTCCTTGTCTAACCAAAAAGAGGCTAATTTCATATCACCTTTGAAGTACAAACTCAATTTTCCACCACCTAAAACACTTTGACATGAGCTGCTGAGGGCGGGGGGCAGGGGAGCGGGGTTGGAGAAAATGAGCTGCACTTGAACAATAACAAGAAGCCTACCAAAAAGCCTTGGTCATAAATAGATCGGCAGCTCAAGTGATAGAGCACCCAAGCATGACAAGGGAGGTCGTAGGTTCGAGTCCTAGCTGGTCTGTGGAAAAAATAATAGAGGATCTTGTACATGCTTGGATGGTATACCACTTGAGCTATCGGTCCTTGGTTCGAGTCCTAGCTCGTCCATAAAAATAAAAAAACACGGTACCATAGCTAGATTTGGAGCAACAAGCACCTAAGTGTATCTCAAGGGGGGGCGTTGAATAAAATGAGCCACACCTGAACCATAACAAGGAGCCTACCAAAAAGCCTCGGTCATAAATGGATCAGTAGCTCAAGTGGTAGACCACCCAAGCATGCACAAAGAAGGTCCTAAATTCGAGTCTTAGCTCATCCATGGAAAACCTACACTATCACAACCATGCTTCAAATCAAAGACTGTGGGAGGGGGGGCTTGAAAGTATTTCTTCAAGTACCACCCAGTGGTAGGAAGAGCCAAGTTTCTGCCATCGATAGTTTGCAATCCCTGACCATATACCAGTTGGCAAGTGGATATCTTCAAGGCATCTTTAATTCTTGTCATATTAGCCCACAGAGCTCATTTCAAAAGACTGCCAACTTCTTGGATACTAGTTTGCAAACCTTTTTATGATGTTCAACAGAATTCTATTGGTAGATTCAGCTAGCTCATTGCCTTGAGGGTGATAGATTAAGGAAAACTTGAGAATGATTTTCTTATCAGATACTTATTTAGTAAATTCGCCAAACTTGAATGCAAGACCATTGTCATATACCAAAGAATAGGTAGTCCCAAACCTGGTAAGGATGTTTCATTTCTAGGAACTTGATGACTTCTATAGCAGTGTTGTGTTTGGTGGCAAGAGCCTAGACCATCAAGTATAGTTATCTAATACAAAAATACAAATTTGTGTCCCAAGCTTGAATTTTTTTCTGATTGAAGAGCGCCTATATATTAATCAAACAAGATGTCACACAACGCTAATCATACAAAAAAAGCGGATGGAAAAGTCACACCCCACGAGCATAAACACACCGAGGGCAAAGACACTTCGGGACAAGTCAAAAAAAGTGCCACGCCCACAAAAAAAATATCACATCAACAGTTTGATAGCAAAGCAAAGAGAGCAAGGTACAAATAACAATAAAAATAACAGTTAAGCAACCGCAGCAAACATGGACGTTGGAGGAGGTGTTGGAGATAGCGAGTCCTGAGACTTACCACCCCATCCTCCTAGGGTAGGAGGATCCTCATCCACAGGGAAGGGCTCCCAACTAGTGTTTTGTTGAGCCTCTAATGTCTCATCTTGATTTCTTTCACGCGAAATTACCAGAACCAGACATGGAAACTTGCCTTGGGGGGGGCAGACCCCAACCTCTAATGTCACCATCTTGGGACGGGAGAGGAGATCCCCAGCGCCTGCCATCACCTCCAAATCTGGACAAGCCACTCGGACCACCATGATGAGGAGAAGACCAATGAGGTGGTGACCGATGAGCAGAATGGCTCCTGTGTTTGGTTTTGGATCGCTGTCGACGTGGCCCACACCCTCATCCTTGAGGAGGTAAAGGATGTCGTGGAGGCTCAAGAGGTTCACGATTGACCGCACACGGAGCATTTGCCCAGTGATTGAGCAAACATTGGAGGTGGTTGAGTTCCAATTGTTTGGCTTTGACTCTAAAGAGTAACATTAGATAGAACAGTAATTTTGTTAGTAACAGGAAAACTATGTTCCCAATCTTCATGATTAAAGCAAACATAATTTCTAGCTTTCCAGATTTAAAATAAAATATCAGCGTGAAAGATCTACCAAAACCAGTTATATTTTGCAGACAACAAAGACGAGTCCCCCAAGAGAGCCATCTTCGACGTGAAGAATACAGGTCGAAAGGACTAGAAAAGGGAATGTATTCAACGCCATGCAGATTTTGCGTGAGAGCAAAACCAAAAAAGGTGCTTAACAGTCTCTAGTTGTCGGCAACCCAGGCAAATGGGCTTAGGCACACCCAGATGCTTGAGCCGGTCACTCACAGGCAGGCCCTAATAAATAAGACACCATAATAAATGAACCTTTTTGGGCTCAATAGTAGCAGACCACACAGTGCTAAAGTGTCGGGCCCAAACCCCATGTCTGGAATGGAGATTCCATCTGAGGTTGAGCATATCCTCTAGAACATGCTAAGGGGCTAGTAAATGATACCCCAACCGAGGAGAATATTGGGTGAAGGGGGTGGTCGTAGGCCAGTGCCAATCATTCCACCAAGGAACAAGGGAATTGACTCCTATTTTATGCAAATAATCGTCAGGTATGGAGCCTTGAATTTCTGCAATAGCCTATGCATCTGAATTAGTTAAATGAAATTTATTTTGAATTTGTTGCCACGTGAGCCAGGCCTTGTTTTCCTTGCAAAAAAGATCACTGATAACCTTCACACCTTTCTTGAAGAGCCTTAACCCTTTAACCTAAGGGACTAAGGCATAAGGAACATTGTGGAAATTTACGCAAGACGACCACCAGAGGGACTGGGAGTTAATGGAGAGGCCACCCTCACCTACCCAGTTAAGGTGAGGCTTAAGCTTTTCCCAAGCTTTCCATAGACTTTGAATCACAAAGGTACCCTTGATTTTAACAAGCACTGAGGTTATGAGCAGAGAGTGAAGTCCCAAGCCTTGCCATGCCTTTCTACCAAATGGAAGTCCCTGAGAGATACAATGGTGAAGAAGAATCTTCCAAGCTTCATCCCCAATAAGACCTCTGATAATCCATTTGGCACCAAGAGCAAGGCCTTGAATTTTTATATTTAGGAGACCCAGTCCCCCAGCTTGGGTCGGCAACATATGTTCCAAGAAACTCTATGGAAGCCCTTATGACCCTCAAAATTAGCCCATAAAAAATCTCTTAGAAGTTTTTCTAATTTGTTGTAAGTGGCATTAGAAGGGGCCCAACAAGAGGAATAATACAGTAGCTACCAAGACTTTAGAGCAAATTTGAAATTTGCCAGCAAGAAAAAGAGGTTTGGTGATCCAAAAGGAGATTTTTTTTCAGCTCTCTGCACCACATAAGACCATAGATCAGAGGGAGAGGCCCGAAAGGCAAAAGGAGTGCCAACAAACTTAAATTGCACCCCTGGTAGAATCCATTGCCATTGATATCCCACTAGCCAAGGAGGTTTGGGGCCCAGAGACTGACGGAAACACTGAGTCTTCCTCCATTGGATAGATGATCCTGGAGCCAAACAAAAAATATGGAGACATTCCATGGCATTCCTGACGAACTCTTCTTCCTCTTGAAGAGTGAGAAAAGAATCATTTGCAAAGTGACCATTTAAAAGTTGTCTATCAGACTGAAGGAGGGAGATACCTTTCACCAAGCCCCTGGCAACATAATTAGCTAGGAGGTAGCTAAATCCTTCTGCTGCAAGCACATATAAAGAAGGGGCTAAAGGACATCATTATTGGATAGAACGATGAAGTTCAAATCGAGAGGATTGGATGTCATTGATAGTGATACAAGCACCAGCATCCTGAAAGAGCATATTAACAGTCTAAACAAATTTGGGGCCAAAACCAAGTGCCTGCAACATGGCCAAAATGAATTTGGGTTAATGACCCCAACAAAATGAGGTTCCCATTGAGCAAAATGTCATAGCTCAATTGTGATGTCCCTATTCGATGGGGTATGGGACCCACCCTATTCGATGGGGTCTAGTAGCGACGCGTCCAGATCATCTACGTAAAGCCTCACAGTCCTTCGTGACTGGCTTAAGTGTGACTTGGAAGAAGCCATTAGTCTGGGCTTTTGGCTTGATGGCCAGTCCTCTTTGGTATCAGAGCTAGGTCTCAAGATCGAGATGCACAGAGCGTGGTGGGCTATGATGTCCCTTCTATTCGGTGGGGTATGGGACCCACCCTATTCGATCAACATTGGTACGATAGACATGTGTTTGATAAGGTGTTGTCGGCTCTCACGGTCCTTTGTGACTGGCCTAAGTGTGACTTGGAAGAGGAAGTCATCAGTTCGGGCTTTTGGCTTGACAGTCGGTCCTCTCTTCCAAGTCACACTTAAGCCAATCACGAAGGACCGCGAGGCTTTACGCAGAAGATCTGGACACGTCGCTACTGGACCCCATCGAATAGGGTGGGTCCCATACCCCACCGAATAGGAAGGGACATCACAGCCCACCACGCTCCGCACGTCTCGACCTCGAGACCTAGGTTCTAATACCAAAGAGGACTAGCCGTCAAGCCAAAAGCTCGGACTGATGACTTCCTCTTCCAATTCACACTTAAGCCAGTCACGAAAGACCGCGAGCTTTATGCAGACGATCCGGACACATCGCTATTGGGCCCCATCGAATAGGGTGGGTCCCATACCCCACCGAATAGGAAGGGACATCACATCAATCACTAAATGGAGTGGCATATCTTCATTCTTTTCTCTCCCAGCATAAACTTGAAACTCATGACAAGTCATCACATGTTGATGGGCATCCTTGAAAACCATTGGCCAAGTAATATCCAGCCCTAAGGATCTTATGACCCATAGTATCACCTAGGGAGTGCTCAGCTAGTCCTCCATGTAGTTGTTCCATGACTTGCTAAGCCTTCTCTTTATTTAAGCACTAGAGATAATTGCCCTCATGATTTTTTCTATATAAGACTCCATACTTGATCATGAAATGAGTGGCTTTGAGTCTTAGACCTCTTTTTTTGGTCAAGTTCAAATGACTAGGACAACTCCCCATGGTAAGATATTACACTATATCCTTGTACCATGAATCTACACCTCTGTTAAACTGGTCCATTTGGTAGCAAACATCAAGGTGAGCTACCTAAGTGTTTTCCCTCTTTTCTCACCAAGCTCTATCTAGTTAAGCAATGCTTAGATAGCAGATCAAGGATGATAGTTTGTATTCTACTCCTTAGAATGTAAGGTCTGAATTTTGACACAACCTTAACCAAGGCATATGCTTGCTTCTCTAGCAGTGGGTATTTCAATTTTGCTTCTTTCAGATTGGTACTCATGAAAGCAATGGGTTTTTTTCTCTTCTCTTGCATGCCTCTAGGTGAGCACTGCAACAATAGAATTGGCAACACAAATGACTCAAGGTAAAAGTCCTCTGAGTAGTCTAGGTTGGTATGTATTAGGAAAACAACAATGGATTTGTTGATGTCTTCAAAGCCTTGCCTGGTCTCACCACTCGAATCAACGATAGCACCTGCCTCAACACAACATTGAGAAGTTTCACTATCTCCGCAAGATCAAAAATATATTTTCTTAAAAAACTAATTTTCCCATAGAAATATTTCAATTCCTTCTTATATTTGGAGGCAGGATTTTTAAAATGGTATTAATTCTATCATGGTTAACAAATATACCTTCTTTGGAGACCACAAGCCCAATAATTTACCTTCAATTAACCCACAAACACCCTTTTTGGGGTTTAAAGAAATTATATTTCCTGCAACATCCAAAGACTCTCGCAAATGATCCAAATGATTGGCCCTAGCTTTTGAGAACATTGTTATATCGTTCATGTAAAAAACAATACATTTATTAACCAAAACATTTTAAGTTCAATCCATTGCCCTTTGACAAGTAGCACCAACATTAATCAAACCAAAAGACGTACCTTTATAAGCACAGGTGATGCATTTATTAGTGAAAGCATTTTGAATATGTCCTTTTCATCAACAATAATTTGATTATAAACAAAAAAATCCACCTAGTAAGGGTAGCATTTCAAACCCATTAACCATTTGTAGAAGTTCATTAATGGAAGGCAAGGAATAGTTATCCTTCTCCAAAGCTCTAATCAAATTCCTAAAATACACACCGAGCCTAATTTCACCATTATTCTTCCTAACAAGAACAAGGTTGGCTACCCATGTGGAATGTCTAACAGGGAAGGTAATTCCTTCAAATAAGAATTTAGCACCTCCTTATGGATAATAGGTTTAAATAAGGGATTGAGTGGTCTTTGTCTCTGCCTAAAAGGTGTTGCATCTCGCTTCAAAAGAATAGTGTGAGTCATGACTACATGATCAAAAAAAATTGAGGTCATCATACGTCCAGGGAAAAATCCTTGAAATCCATGAACAAATCTATAAAAAAATTATTTTCTTCAGGGGAGTAATATTTTCCCAACTTGACCAACTGGGGTCCTTTTCCGTTCCTAAATTTATCTATTCACGATCCTTTTCTTGTGCAGAATTGTTCTCCTTGTTGGGTTTGACAAATCTAGAATTCAAATCAAAGTTTTTTTTTAATAGAAACCAGACCTTTTGGGATTTTGTTAGTCTTGAGGTTGATTCTCTCTATTTCTTCATCATTCTCCAAAGATTCAGTGTGTTCTTTTTCTTCGATTATTTGGCCTTTGAATACATCAGTGCTCGTCATAAACTACAGAATTTATTGCTCATCACGGAAGCCCTGGAAGTTATCAATATTATCTGGGATAGAGGGGTTAGACATCATCTCAAAAGAAAACTTCTTCAATGAAGTACTAGCTAAAGGAGGCAATGTGGCAGCAAAGCTAGGCAAAGAGTCTGCCATTTCATTTTGTTCTCTGCGCACCAAAAGGATTTTAAAGGCGGTAAAATATTCCATTATACCCCAAACTACTTGATTTATAATTAGTTCAAAGTTGCCGATTGCTTTTAGCATTCTTGCCTTGTGTATTATTGCAAGTTGTGGGCCCAAAACAAGAGATTCATATTGAACAATGTCAGTGGTGCAAGGGAATTGTAACCTAAAAGCCACATGAAATCGTTTACCTCGACGGTTAGTTAGGATTACACCAGCTCTTGACCCTTGCTTAGATTTGGCACCATCGAATTGCAACAACCACATTTCACTCCCAATTGGTTATTCTTCTTTTTGAGCCACACCATCTTGGAAATTTAAGGTGTATACCCCAACCTTGATTCCCATTACTTCAACATCATTTGTTTCATTATGGCCTCCCTCTCAATTCTGATTTGATCAGCTATACCTTTCCAAGCTATGGCCTCACATGTGAGAGAAGTCGGTAGCCAAATAGCCATTCAAAGCTTTCGATCAATCTCTACTCAGTAGTTTACCAAAAATTTCAAGCATATTCGCTACTTGAATATCAATAAATTGCTACACACAAGGGTCAAAGGCTAATTGCATATGAATGTTAGTTAATTCTCCAATCACTTTTACTTCTGATTTATCCAATTGCACCACCCTTTTAGTACAGTTTGTAGCTGTTAAGCCTATTTTTTTGCAAATTGAATAAGACTTAACATTAGCCAAAGCTCCAGAATCTACTAGACAATAATGCATTTTTTTACCAAAAACTCTTACAGTTCAAGTAAAAATGGTGGTGCTTTGCCTTTTCCTTTTTAGTCAACCACATTAGTCTACACAATGACACTCTTACCCGTCTGTCAGAGGGATCTCCACAATAAGTAACTTTGCTTGGTGAGATGGGCTATTTCATGCAAGGAAATATTAACATTGGCTTTGGTCCTCTTCGTGTCATTTACTATATTATAGCCCTTTAGACTCCCTTATTGTGCAATAGTCTTTGGTTGCCTGGGAAAACTTACCCTTTACTAAGGTGGTGTGCTGATGGAAGCTTGGGGATCGGGGGGTGTTGCTTTATTATCAAGGGATGTTAAGGAAGTATTAAGAGTTTTACCTTTACTCCTCAGTCCATAGATTTTTTTTTGTTACTGCTGGTAAGAATGAATCTCTTCCACATTATCCTTGGATTTATTATCTTCTACATTGGGAAATCCGATGGCCTCTACAGCCATGGTAGATGTTTACTACCGGATGAACTTATAGCTACCTCATCAGAATTTGTGGGAACAACTTCATGGTTTTCTATTTCTTTGACAAACACACGGAAAGTGGTGCATAAATCAAGGCAATTAGGCTCATCGTGTTGAGTTATTTGGTGGAATCTACACCAACTAGATAAAGATACATCTGTGAAATTGATGGTGAGATTAGGGTTTAAGGGTGTCCTTTGTTCATAATTCTTATTATTATTGTTTTACCGTGTCCTATTATTTCTTTGAAAAAAATAGTTTATGCTAGCTATTTCTAGATTTCCACTCCCTACTCTAAATGCTAATGAAACCATTGCTTAGCTTTTGCACTACCTCCTAGTGTTTTTTAATGCAGAACTAGTTGTGGGAGTTGCCCAAACATTGGTAACAAAGATATGGTACCCAACCAATTGGCACCAATGTTGGGCATGAAAACTTGCAATGGGACCAGATTGAATATGGGAGTAGGATTTGAGGGGGGTAAACTGTCTCTCAACCACAATAGCCTCGATGTAGTCCTTGGTCACATTGGTTTCTATAGACTTTCTTACAAAGATGGAAGTCGTGGGGTCCAAAGCATCCAAATACATAGTATGTGTCATCTCTAGAGTAGGCCTCCTATTTGGGGGAACCCTATTATGAACCCTTTGGAATCTTGTGATGAAATTCATAATAAATTCATTGTTTTCTTGTTCAATAAGGTTGAATTGCTTGAATAAAATGATGTGATCAGTGGCATCACCAAATTGAGAGATGAGAGCTCTTTCAAACAGCTCCCAAGTTGTGATGGATCCAGAAGTCAGATTTAAATACCAGTCATACACTAAATTTGTGAAAGTAAAAGAAATAGCCTATAGGCAACATCTACATGTTCTACATTGAACAATCTAAGGGCTTCCTCGAAGGTTGTGGCATGCTCTTCGGCAGTATGCAGTCCATCATTCTTAAACTCAGGAACATACCATTTGATGTTCCTAGGTAAAGCATGAATATCCCTTGAGACAATTCTAGCAATCCCAATTAACCGATCCGGAAGTGTATTTAATGCCATACTCAAGTCTTTGAGCAACAATTGAGCCTTATTTAGGGCTGGAGTTTGGTTTTCGAGATCTGAAATACAAGATCTTCCTTCCACTAAATGAGCTTGGGATTTGATTTTGTCACAACAAATCTTCCTTTGTTAGTATAAAGCACCAACTAGGTTTTCTTTTATACCAGACTGAGAACATCTAACTCTATTGGATGACTCTAAATTTATCAAAGAGTGGCCCCCTTCCTAGCGCCAAATTTGTTGTTTGATGTTTTGGCACAAACATAGTTATGGGTAAGAAACTCTCCCATTTTAATGTAAACATACAAACACAAATTAAATCTAGCTCAAGTAAAGAAAATATAATCTATTTCTGATGTTGAGAGGAAAGGGGGAAAATGATAAATTTTAATCTTTTATTTTATTTTTAAATAAAGATAAAATAGCTGATGACGGATATTTCAACTAAATGAAAGCTAAGTTTTTGCATAAACAAAATTTCCCACAATAAAAGTGAGAAAGATCCAAGTTCATCAAAACAACTGCAAACCCTGAAATGATTTATTAAACTTTGTGCCCTGTATAACTTACAGTCAAATAGAAATTTAAGTTACATAAACCAAAACCATCTATGCAAACAATAATGTACCAAGTCCATTAATAGATATTGAATCAGAAGAATAATAAATATGACAAAGGATCAATACATTCAAAACCCAAATCAATACCGCATCAAATTTAGCATTGTTGTATTAAGAAAAATGTCTCTTTAAAAAGTCTTCTTCAACTATCGTATTAATAAAAATGAGGATCCCTTCTACAATATTACACATCTTTTATAGCCCATAGAGTTTTAGACATCCATCCCACAAAAAGGAAGACAAAACCACCCCATTTGGCTTCCTCTATACCTCAAAGAGGACCCTATATGACCACCAAAGGTAGCTGAGATAACAATGCCAATGAAAGAAGGGCCTTCGCCCCTGGTGACTATCCTCACAAGCATTGTGATCCTTCTTCTATAGCCCATGGTCGTTCTAGTAGCACATTCAACGTGCCCCTTCCTCCACATCAGCAAGCTTGGCGTCACCATACGCCGCCTTGAAGGGGATTGGGTACATCATCATTCATCTACACTGAACAGGCCATTGGAACAAATGGGGGAGCCAAGGGAGCACAACTTCGCCCATCATTTCGACTCACACCACCCTATAAGCTTGTGGAAATTAAGGAGCAGAAGTGAGTCCAGCCAGCCAACTTAGAACCCACTTAGTTGATGCTCAAGGGTTCATCATGTCACAAGAAGACACGACATTTTTCCATGTTCCTCCTATTCCAGAAATGCACGATCGCAAACCACGACTCTTTCTCAAGGCTAGGAAATAAGATGGAAACACATTCTCTCATCTTGCACAACTCCATGTCTATTTTCAGTGCATTTAGTATGACTTAGCGCATATAAATAGAAAACTAAGGCCAACCCCTGCCTTATCCATTCCCAACAAGAGGTTGAGAGTGGTCTTTGTCTAACCAAAAAGAGACCAATTTGAGATCACTTTCAAAGTATAAACTCAACTCTCGACCACCTAAAACACCTTGCCATTTGATAGAAATGGCACTTCTCAATCCCAAGGTCTATAAAAATATGATTCATACTTTGACAAAATCAAGAGGGATTTGCAGCCACGCACTGGAGTCCTAAAATAGATTAGACAAATAAAGCTGAAGCTTGAGAGTACAACTGAACCGACTATATGAAGCGACAATCAATTCTTGATTCCCCACAAAATCTGCCTTAATGATGCAAGAGCATGAGGGATATGATGTGCAATCTTGTTGTTGACGCAGTGGATTGCACCCGGGGCAGGACGCCTAGCTCCTGCCCTTCCACACGCAACAATGGAAACTCCCTCTCGCTTGTGGGACCGGCGAAGCTGGAGGGGAGAGTCTCTAGATAAGGGCTAGCTCCCTCTGATGTATCTTTTAGGCCCTGGTTTCTCCTACTGATAACAAATAAATGGAAAAAGGGGGGGATGAAAAGGGAGAGAGATGCTGAAAATAGAACCTAAGCCTAAAAACGAAAAGGTGATACACCAGAAAAGTTTGATCCACTCAGGCCCGAACATACACTTTTCACCAAGAGGAAGCGCCCATACACTTCATCTGACGTGGGAAACTTTTATGTTTCAGTGAGTCAGGGGTCCATAGAGATACAGGGAGGAAGGAACTACCAAAGGTGCTCTGCGACACACTTAGGCAACCTATTCACATGCGCCTATATTCCTGCTGTAAACACTTCTGGCAGACCTGCAGAAAAGAGACTTCACAATGCACTAGACATGCTGTAATCGATCTATGAAAAGCATGAAAGACAATGACTTAACACAAAAGAAGAACACAAACATATACTTTAAAGTGCAGGTCTAGATAGAGGTAAAAATGCTAAGTCCTAATTCAAGGTAAAATCTGGCAGCTCTGTCTTACAAGCCCGAGAGATTTTTGGGCAGAGTTTTGCCTTAAGGCTAAGAGAATGGATCCTTCTCAAATGAGAATTTTTACAATATATAGAAAGAGGAAGAAAACTTGGGGCTTTCTGGGAAAGACTTTGGCGCTCTTTTTGCAAGCTGGCCCATGTGCGCTCTGAGCCTTGGGAAGAGGGAGCCGTTTGATTGTCGACTATTGCTTTGACTTTGGCGTTCCACATTAATGTGAAAAGATGGCCACGCCTCTTTTCTGCAAACAGACTGCTCTTTTCCTGCATATACACTGCGGTTTATCCCCTCATAAATGCCAACTGGAGAAAGCAGGTCGCGCCGCCATTGTTTGCGCCGTTTGGTGACCATCTGGCAATAACTTGCCTCCCCTTTGCCACTTGAACTGCGTTGTCTTTTTCTGCGCTTTGTCTCATCCTGGTTTCTTCAGCCCTCGAGGCTATCTTTTGGCGGGTCGTTGGGTTCCTTGGGCTCTTTTCTGCTTGCCTTGGCCACTTTTCGTTGATTTTCAAATAAGTGACACGTGGCGCGTTCCGCTGTGAAACGGGCAGGACACGCAGCAGCATCCGCTTGACTCATGGAAGCTTTAGGCACCCTTTGAAGGTCCTGCAAAAGAGGACATGTGTCGGCTTCTCTCTTTAGCAATTCATCCAGGGCCCACCACAGTTCTCGCGGGACAAAAGAGAGAGACCACAGAGGCTGACACTTGTCGGCTTCCGCCGAGCTTTGCAAGGGACATGTGGCACGTTCCGCTGCTCCTAGAAAAGCATGTCAAAGCCTTCCGCGGTTGCCACTTGGCGCCTTCCGCACTCTAGATTTCCTGGTGTAAAATTTAACGTTCACGGGCCCATCACAGTTTGAAAATCAACGGCTAGTTCGCTGTGGTTGACTTTGACATCTTCGGGCCCGTCACCCCTTGGACTTATTCAGCTTTCTTGCTTCGGCTTTTCTTGCGGACTTCTTTTGCAGATTTTTTTCCCGCGGGCTTTTTCTCGCGAGCTTTTTCCCGCGGACAAAAAGTCTGCAAGAATTGCCTTGTCACTTTGCCTTCGAAAATTTCCTTTCGGGCTTTTGGCCTACGGTTTCCCTGAATTTCTTCGAACTTTTTGTCCGAAGGAATTCCTTTGGACAAAAAGTCCGAAAGAATTCGTTTCTTTGCCTTAACAAAATTCCGAAAGATCTTACTTTGCAGCTTTCTTTCCTTGTGGCCTCTTTGAAGTGCTCTCTGCCCTCCGCAAGGGCTCTTGAACCCAAAATTGCCCTCCGCAAGGGCACTTGTCCTTCAAGAGGCTTGAACTTTTCACGTTGAACCGCTCTTTTGAACCAACCGTTGAACCAATCCATTGAACCGGTTCAACAGTTCAAACGATTGTTGAAACAAGGCTTTGAACCGAGCGTTGAACCAAGCTCGTTGAACCGTCCGATAAACCCTTTGATTGAACCAAAAGCCGTTGAACCGAGGAATGAACCGACTGAGTGAACCGAATCACGATGAACTTTGCCGATTGAACTTTGCGATGAACCAAGGCATTGAACCAAGCTGACTGAACCAAGTCGTTGAACCAAAGCGATGAACCAAGTCGTTGAACCAAAGCAATGAACCAAGGCGTTGAACCAGTTCAATGGTTCAACGGTTCAAAGCTGCTAACTCTTTGAAAGATCATGTCGTTGAACCACTTTACCTCTCTTATGAATTTATTCGGACAAGAGTCCGAAGAAGCTTCGTAAAACCTTACACTCTTTGACTGGTTCTTCATCTGCCCAAAAGACTACACCTGCAGAGTTCGTAGAAGTCCCTGTGAAGTCCGTAGAAAACCTGCAGAGTCCGTAGAAATGGACCTGCTGAGTCCATAGAAATGGACCTGCTGAGTCCGTAGAAAACCTGCAGAGTCCGTAGAAATTGCAAGACTCGTGCAAAAATCAAAAGTACTGGCTCAAAATAGCATGAAAAAAAGGGGACCGATTTTTACCCTATTGAGCAAAAAATGGTCAACAAATTAGCGACTCCCAGGGGAAGCATCCCTGCTATGCTTAGAGACCAGTTGCCTTGAAGTCCATTGGGCACGAAGTCAGAATGCAGCTTTGAAGAAAGGTTAGCAACAGCCTCAAAAAATCCAAGAATCAAACATGAGCCTTTTACCCCAAACACAAAAGAAAACACAGACAAGGCTAAAAACACTACTTGTGCAAACTGCACTTAGGGAAAGCAGGAAAGGAAACTGAAAGCAAACTACTATATACAACTAACCAGGTATATTTGCCTCCCTCCTGGATCAAAGGGAAAATTTCTTAAGTCCCCTTCCTGGCAAGAAGACTTATGGTGCCAGACAAGTAGGTAAATGAAAAGGAGATTTGGTGACCTGCTCCTCTTGCCTGTCACCTTCATTGGCCTGCATCCGAGCGGATCAGAATCGAACATGCCTCCAACATACATGTATTCTTCTTGTTCCTGGAGGCTTGTTGACTGCTGGTCCTTCACGCTAGTGCATTTCACCAAGAAATCAATGGTTGCTAGCTCATCACCATAAGCCCTTTGTTGTGCATGGTCCCTTTGCAGTGCATCATGGTTTGACCCGTTTCTTCTGCTTCGTTGAAAACCGTGTCAAACTCATCCTTTGCTTCCTCTTCGCCTTCTTGAAGAAGGGTGACTGTGTTGATGTCTGAAATGGAATCACAAATTGACTGCTCATCCCACAGAACATCACCTCTCTGTTTAAAACTTTCTTCTTTAAGGTTTTCCTCCAGGAAGACAGACATCTCCTTTTCCTCCTCAAAGATTAGGATCTCTAGATCTTCAAAGGCATCCATCTGGTCCTCCTCCAACTCAGGGTCCTCGACGTAGTCGTCCTCTTCATCGAAGCAACAAGGAAGCTCATCAAACAAAGGGTGAGAGAGCTCAACATGCTTAAGTTCCTCCTCGTATTGCTGGAAAGTCCGCATGTATGCGTGACTTGAATCTTCTCCATCGTCAATGATGTCTTCCGAAGGAGCATCGATGATGATTTCTTCTTCGTTGTCGCTCATGATAGCCTCTTGGAAAACTGTAGATTGGATCTTCTGCTCCTCACTCGCCTCCTGCAGAACAGATTCTTCCTTGAGAAGGGGTGAAGTGAAACAACCATGTGGAAGGGGAGGCAGTGCTTGAGCTAGAATCAAATGATTCTCCTCCTTCCACTTGGCCAGCACTTCATCAATATCAGGTGTGGCCTAATAGCTCTCTTGGAAGTGTGTTTCTTGGAGGTCACCAGCATCATCATGAGCAGGAGCAGCCTCATCTTCTTCAAGGTTTTGGGCAAAACCTTTCTTCTCCTCCTTCCTGCCCCATGATTCTACTGATTTCTTCCAGTTCAGGATCTCGGAATTAGAATTTTGCTCCTGTGAACAGGCAGCAACTTTGTTTTCTCCAAGGTCTTGGGACTCCTCCACAAGGTCTGAAAGTTCCATTTCTCTTTCACAAAGCAGTCTCATCCTAGCCTCTAAATCCTCAAATTGCTTGACTAGATTATCCTGAAAGAATCTTTCTTGGAGATCACCAACATCATCATGATGAGTAGGAGCAATTTCAAGAAAGATGTGCTGGTTCATAAAGTTCCCCCCAAAAGAAGATTCACGATCGAAGGAATTTAGAAGGTTCATCTCCATGGGAGGTTGTTCCAGTTCCTTTTGATGCTTGAAGGCTAGGCGCACGGGGTCAAGAGCAGGGTTGATTGATGCATCAGATGAGCTGGAATGAGCAAGTGCCATCTGAGAGAAAGGATTCGGTGCATAAGAGGGGGCTTTTTTTAAAATAGGAGGGGGCGCGCAACGCTGGCTGTCTTGCATGAATGGATTCTTCCATTTTGCTACCTCCTCCTCCATGGATTGCAAGGCCTGAGCTTGCATGAACAAACATTCCTCTTTATACATCAGCTCTTGCTAATATCCATACTATTCATCCAGTCTGTCAATCTCCATTACCTGCTTCTCAAACTCCAGTGCCACCTCATTTATCGTTGAAGGGCAACTAGGAGAGCTGCTTGAGGGGATTGCATAAAGATCCTGAGCTTGATCGAAGTCATATGAAGGAATACAAGGTCCATGATTTTGTGCAAAGGAATTATACATACAAAAAATAATATTTCTGATGGCACCAGGCTGCTTAACCAGCGGATTCAACTCGGAGTCGCCATTGGTGTTGATAAAAAAGCCTCTAAAGGCTGGTTGGTTGATGAACACACCAAAAATTCTTCAACTCTTTGGACACAACTTGTCCTAGTTGGTCCCACCGGGCGTGCCAAAAACTGTTGACGCAAGGGCTCTTGAACCCAGAACTGCAAAAAAATTATATAAGTTGATAAGAACAATAAAAGAATATATTTTTCCTATGCCATTTCTTCTTAAAACAGTTGTGTTTCACTTTGGCTGCTTGGATAGGGAATCCCTCATTTGACCCCCTTGTCCCTGTTATTGCAATGTTGGTTTTGAGTCCAACTGAAAGAGTCTACCTCACCTACGTGGGAATGTGATCAATGGGTTTACATCACTAGGTTCAAATTGACAAGAGAGTCAATATGCCTCCTAGAATGGTTGACAGAGGTAGAGGAATTGCAAATGCAGTAAGGGAAATGGATGAGGTTGTGGACTTGCTGAGAGTAGTGCATGCAAGATTGAATGTTATTGAAGAAGATAGATGAAGAAGTTTTGCCCTTCGATATAACATGAGAGAAGTTGAAGAAGAACAAGGAGCAAAAGAAGAGCATTAGCATGTCAATGAACAATTGGATGTGCATGAAGATAGGCTTATTAAAACTATCTCAAGGATTGGAAGAGGAACAAAGGTGGAAGTTCCAAGATTCTTAGGAACTTTGAATCCAAATGAATTGATTGATTGGCTCATGGAGATGGAATAATACTTGAGTTTGATAAGGTGGTTGAGCCAAGAAGAGTGAAAGTGGCTCAAACCAAGCTGAAAGGTCATGCAGCCCTATAATGGAAGGAAGTACAGATTGAGAAGAATAGAAGAGGCAAGGAAAAGATGACCCATTGGGATAGAATAGTTGCCCAGTTATAAGGTAAATTTCTGCCTACAAATTATCAATAAGACTTGTTGACGAAATTGCAGAACATGAGGGAAAGAGAGCTAAGTGTGAAGGATTACACCAAAGGGTTTCTAGAAGATAACCATCTGGTCTGGTCACCATGAGGTAGATGAAGAGAAGGTTGCAAGATATATAAATGGACTGTGGGTAAACAGACAAGATGAGTTGTGTGTGGTCAAATTGCAAACCATGGAAGAGGCTTATAATTTTGTATTGAAAGCCGAAGAGAAGTTGTCAAGGAAACAACAAAATACAGCAAGAGGTAGAAGCATATTTTCAAGAGGAAGAGGTCCGTCAAATGCTGGAAGAGGACAACATACTCATAGGGGAGAAGCTAGTACTTCTCACAATCACAATCTTGCACCAAGAGTAAGAGCATGTCCTTCAAGAGAAAGAAGGGAAGAGGATTCTCCAGAAATAGGAGGAATGAGGTCAACACTCATATGTATAAGTGGATGAAGAGTCTGTTGCATCACCCGATCACACCGAAGAACTAGAACATGGAGAAGCTCTCATGATGAAGAGAGTGTTACTAAAGCCTGAAAAGAAGGATAATGAACCGATTCCAATGAAGAATCTTTTACAAACCATTTGCAAACCCAGAAGTAAGTGTTACAAAGTAATTATTGACAATGGTAGCAAGAATAATTTGGTGTCAAATGAAATGGTAGATGAGCTTGGGCTGAAAAGAGTAACACACCCACATCCATATAAGGTGTCATGGTTGCAAAAAGGACATCAGATTTTGTTGAATGAACAATGCTTGGTCAATTTTCAGATTGGATCTTATAGAGATGAAGTTTTGTGTGATATTATACCCATGGATGTGTGTCATGTGTTGTTGGGTAGGCCATGGAAATTCAATCAGAAAATCATGGTGGAAAAGACAATGCTTACACACTTGTGAAAGATAGAACGAAATGTATCTTGAGCCCACAAAAAAACAAACAAGAGCATGTGAACAGCAGTCCAAAAGTTCTTGTTATTTCCGAAACGCAGTTTTGAAAGTGGCAAAGAAAGAGAAGGCATGCATTGCTTTCATTCCCAAACCCGTGCAACTTGGGACAGCAGATAAGGCAAGTGAAATGGCAAGTGAAGTGATGGATTTGTTGGATGAATATGATGAGATTGTTTCCAATGATTTACTGGATGGTTTGCCACACATGAGGAACATTAGTCATCCCATGGATTTGGTTCCTGGATCTAGTTTACGAAACAAGGCAGCCTATAAATTGACACCCACAAATAATAAAGAGGTGAATAGAAAAGTGCAAGAGATATTGGAAAAGAGTTTAATAAAGCAAAGCTTGAGCCCATGTGCAATTCCAACCATGTTAGCACCTAAGAAAGACGAAGAATGACATATGTGCACAAATTCTAGAGCAATAAACAAAATAAAAATCGAGTATAGATTTCCGCTGCCTTGAATGGATGACTTTATGAACTGTTTGATTGGAGCAAAATACTTCACAAATATTGAATTGAAGAGTGGGTATCACCAAATCAAATTTAGGGAAGATGATGAATGGAAGACCGCTTTTAGAACAAATGAAGATTTCTATGTGTGATTGGTTATGCCACTTCATTTGATAGATATATTATTTATATTCATGAGGCTCATGAATGAAGTGTTGAAACCATACTTAGGTAAGTTTGTAATTGTTTATTTGGATTATATTTTGAATATATTTTGGTTTTTAGTAAGACAAAAGAGAAGCATTTAATGCATTTGAGGAAAGTGTTCACAGATTGAAGGAATAGAAGTCGCAGATAAATTTAAAGTACAGTTTTATGAACACCGAATTGGTTTATTTAGACTTTGTTGTCTCAAAGGATAGATTGAGGATGGATCCGGAAAAGGTGAAAGCCATGTTGGAATGGCCAGCAACAAAAAGCATGTTTGAAGCTAATGAGTTGTGATGGGTTAGCTAGTTTTGATCAGAAGTTCATTAGAAACTTCAGCATAAAACATACACCTATAACAGAAATAATGAGAGCTGATGGGAAAAGAATTCAAGTGGACAGTTGCAACTATGAAAAGCTTTCAGATTTTGAAGAAAAACGTAACCAAACAGCCAGTGTTAGCATTGCTAGATTTCAACAAGGTGTTCCAAGTTGATTGTGAAATGAATGGGACAGCGATGGGTGGTGTTTTGAGTCAAGAGGACGGACCCACTACATATTTCAACGTGAAGTTGAATGATGCAGTGCAGAATTATTCAGTTTATGATAAAGAGTTCTATGCATTTGTACAATTTCTTTAAAAATGGAGACAATATTTGCTTCCAAAGATGTTTGTTTTGTACACAGAGCACCAAGCACTGCAGTTTGTAATCAGCCAAGGTAAGTTGAATTAAAGGCATATAAAGTGGGTTGAATTTCTTCAAAGCTATTCTTTTATATTGAAATATAGAAGTGGAAAATGTCTCATGTTAACTGAAATGAGAGTACAGATGATTGGATTTGACTCCATGAAAGATTTTTATAAAGAGGATGTTGATTTCAGAGATGCACAGACAACATGCAAAGATCAAGCGAGTATGGATCGAACTCCATCGCTGGAATATTTTCTCCAAAGTAGACTCTTGTTCAAAAAAATGAGGGAACTTTTGATAAAAGGCAAGCATAATTAGCTGGTCATTTTGGCAAAGATATGGCATTGACACAGCCGAGTGATAGATACTATTGGCCAAGAATGAGCAAAGTTGTGAAAAACTTCATGCAAAATTGCAGAATATGTTAGTATTCCGAGGATGCAAATCGATGCAGTATTGTACAAGCCATTGCCAATACTTGAAAGGCTATGCGAAGACATTAGCATGGACTTTTTGCTTGGGTTGCTAACACACAAAGGTAATGATTTTATCTTTGTTATTGTTGATATATTATTTAAAATGGCACATTGCATTGCATGTAAGAAGACTAATGATGCCACAAACATTGCTTAAAAAAAATTCAAAGAAATAGCGAGGTTACATGAATTGCCCGAAAGCATAGTGTTGGATAAAGACACCAAGTTTGTTGGCCCCTTTTTTTGGACTTTGTGGAAGAAGTTTGGCACTGATTTGAGTTTTAGTTTAGCATGCCATTCACAAAGGATGAGCAAATAAAAGTAGTCAATAGAAGTCCTAAATTTTATTGAGATGTTTGTGAAAGAAAATAACAATGCACAAAATAATACAGCAATGAACCAAGACAAGAAAAGAATAGTAAATACACACCAGATTTACATGAAAACCCCAGGAAATATACTAGGGAAAAAACACAGGGCAAAAGTTCTCTCTGTCGTACTTAATTAACAGCAAAATCAGAATTAAAATTATATGTCTAACCTCAATGGGTCATGGTTATTTTATAGAGGGCAAAAAAGGATCCAGAAACCACATCATATGACTTCTAGAAGAGTTGTACTACATCGTACAATCTAGAAGCATTGTACCGCATCGTACGGTTGTAGAGACGGTAAAATATACCCCATTACTAGACATAGGATTGCCATATACCACACCACAATGTTGAAGATTTAAATATTAACTTCATCTCCTAACAGTTGGTGGGAGATAAGCCCAAACAGTGTGATTTAATCTTAACACAAGCTAAGTTAGATTACATCAATTCAATTAATGGTCAATAGAAGTCTTAGAAATTTGTTGAGATGTTTGGTGGGAGATGTGCCCAAACAGTGTGATTTAATCTTAAAACAAGCTGAGTTAGATTACAGCAATTCAGTTAACTAAATTATAGAAAAGACTCAATTTCAAATAGTGTGTGCTTGTAGTTTAAGAGGTGTTTCAGAATTGCAGGACATTAGCGATTTGATTGGGAAAAGTGTTGAAGCTGAGAATTATGCAAAGAAGTGCATCAACAAGTGAAGGAAAAGTTGAAGCAGAGCACCATGACATACAAGCAACACACTGATCTCAAGCAAGAAAAGAAGGAATTTCAGATTGGGGATTTGGTGTTAGCATATTTGAAGAAGGAACGGTTTCCCAAGGGCACATACAACAAGCTAAAGTGGAAGAAGATTGGACCATGCAAAATCCTCAAGCGTTTAACATAATATTCGTATGAGATACAGCTACTAGATGGGGTTGATATCTCACCCATCTTCAACATAACTGATTTGTATCCTTTTCATGGGGGAACAACTACTTGATGGGGATGTTGGTTCAGATTCTCCAAATTCCATATTGCTGACAACTATTGTCGGAAAATGATAGGCTGGGAATTAAGGTGGTGATTGATTCCAAGATCATCCAAAGGACAAGGGATCAATAATACAAGTTGTACTTGCACAAGTGGAAGGGGAGACCAGCAAAAGACTTCAGTTGGATGAGTGAATACGAGAATGGTCGATATGTCAAAACATTAGATAAGCTATCTCAAGCTTCATGAGCAGGAGCTTATGGGCCTTTTCACTTACCCAAGGTGTTTGATGCAAGAGCATTTGAGGTATAATGTGCAATCTTGCATTAACAAAAAATATTTCTTGGCAAATTGTCGTGTGTTTTATGTTATTGCATTGTAGAAGTGTCATGTGAAGGTTCCTTGAAGTCTTTTCACTTCCAGCAAACTCCAACAATCAGGGAAAAACCAATTTCAGTCAACAAACAGGGTCAAACAAAGTGTCCCCTATGTGATGATGAAACCGTCAGTGTCTACAAGGGGCGGTTATTTAGAGGCAATTTTGTCGGCATCGCTAGCACAAGCAAAGTAACAGCCAGAATGATTCATTTTCCCATCTTAGGCATTTCAAGAATCTTTGTGGGTGTTCAAAGAGGCATCTCCAAAAGGAAAGTGGGGGTTAGTTGAGTCAGTAGGTGACTAAGGAAGAAAAGGAGAAACAAGTTCTCAAGAAGCGGAGATCAATTGTGAAAGCCGTTAAGTGAAATTCTAGTTGAGAATCCCTTTTGAGTGTATCTTCTTCATTCTTCTTGTTTTGATGTTTCCTAGTTCATAGAACAATACCATTGATATGAATTTTGTATAAGTTGATAACAGCAATAAAGGAGTGTGTTTTCCCTATGCTATTTCTTCTTCAAACAATTGTGTGTTTCACTTTGGCTGCTTGGATAGATCGTCTTTCATTGGACCCCCAGTCCATGTTATTCCACCACTTTAACACCGCCAGTGGAAATATTAGTTGTAACTCTTTTATTCGCCGCTGCCGATATGCCTTCATTGTGGAACTTTCCAGATTGTGGAGGTGTCGTGGTATTGCAACACTTATATGGTATTGGGAAACTTCATTTGTGGTTTTGTAGAGCTGTGTCGGTTTGCAATGATATCGTAGTTATGTAGTGTTGCTGAAATGCCATGGTGGTCCCACAGTTATGGGAAGCTTTTAGCTTGTGATGCCTTGTTGTGGTGACTAATACAATTCTAAGGAGCTCCTCTTTTTATGCTTGCAATGTTCTCGCTTTTCCATTTTTGCGGTGCTCTAGGTATTGGAAATATGCATTTGAAAAAGGGTAAGACCAAAGCCCTTCAGCAAATCTCACTCACTCAAAGCACCTTGCTGATTCATCATTATTTAAACCACTTATAACCTAATGACCCCAAATTTGCAAAATTTGAGCATGTTGGCAACAAGAAGGATGAGGGAAAATTTTATGAGCTTTTTTGAAGAGCGTATGTCTCAAATATGTTTCACAGAGCTTCCAGATTACATCTCAGTTGAGGGAAATTTATGATTTTACACAGTTCATTCACAAATCAATAAGTAATATTTCGTAAGATAACAACACTCCAAAATAAGTATATCCATCCCGATGGACAAGATAGATCAGATGAGGCAAACAATAATTTATGGAATTGGCAGTAAAATATTTCCAAACAGAATTTCATCTTGTTTGTACAAATTTTAATACCTTTTAAAATTTGTTTGAAATCCACTGCCAATGCAGCAGCCTGGGTGAAGTTGCTAAGCTAAAGTTCTGCGTGAGAGTTACTGTCTGCACACTACAGTATGTCAGAATGGCAGCTTAAGTGCCAAGTAAAAGTTGTTCAAATTGATAAGGGATGATAACCATTTTTAGAGAAATTATCACTCTGTGAAACCATCTGGTGACAGCTTGGCATAGTGGTCAAGTTTATTGCAAGAAAACTAGTATGCCAGTCAAACTGATGTGTGATAGTTTGGTTAGTCGGGGCCAATGTGGCAGCAGTGGATGGGTTTGCCAGGCCGCGAAAAGGTTGGGCCGACTATTTTTTATAGCAGAACAACGAGTTATCTCAAGGTATGGGATTACTCAACAGATTAAACCTTTTAAAATAAAAATGGAGTTGAAGCAGATTTCTTATTAAATTTTATGGTAGCTCAAGGCATGAATTATAGGTCAATGGGAACTATGAATATTGCCAAAGTAATAAAAGATGTGGCAGGCAAATACAAAAATCACGTATCTTTTCATGTACACTCAACAGCAGCTTGAAAAAATTCGACAATAGCTCTCCTATTAAAAATACATAAATATTAATTTGTTTTAAAAAATGAACCGTTCCACAAGAAATCATGATTTAAACATAAACTCGTACACATAGTCAAATGAAATTGTAAAAGTGAATCACAATGGCTATAGGTTCCAAACAGTCTTAAGGCTCTAACATTCATATGGTAAAATAACATATAGAAATAGAAAAAAATTATTTGTCCATGGGAGACACCGTTGGATCTATGGGAAAAAAAACAATGTTACAGCAGAATTACCTAAAGTTTTTTGCAGCTTAGCTGTCATTTTCACCTCAAGGTTGTTACTGCATATCAATTGTATCCTATCAAGCTTGCTTATGGTGTTCTTTTATGCATGGAAATTTTCTCTTGGAGGTAATTTTGTTCAGAGTAGGTGATCATTGGATTGATTGCAAATTGGTGGAAATTCATTTTCTCACCTGGATCCTGCCAAATCTTCTTCATTACCTTATTTTGTACCAAGTCTCATATGCAATTAGTTCTTCAGGCATATCTAGCTCTTCAATCCCCCATTTGTTTATCCATTTCATCCCATCACAATACCATCCCTTCTCTTCAGTTTCAAGCATTGCTTTGTATGGTAACCTGTTTATGTTCAAATGCCTTATTCTAGCTAAGTCACAAATTGGCACAAGGTTTTTCCTGCTAATGGTAGCATACCTGTTTCTTCTAACGTCATCATCGGATAAGGGGGTTAGGACTTTTACTCCTAGCTCATCTATCAAGAAACGTTTCTGAACTGTCTAAATTTTTTACCAGGATTATTTTGAGATAAGGTCAAAACTAGTGGCACTGCCACATCATGATTACGAGTGACAAGTCTTGAGTTCATGAGTAGAACATCCTATCCCTGCGTTGGCATTTGCCAATGCTATTGGCTCCATATCTATCAGTGTTTACCCAATTAAGGTCATTATTCCTGAATATTGAGTCAACAATCCAATCTGATATCAAATCACCCTCATCCACCTCAATGGCAACAACATTCCAACCGTGTGTTATGGAGTTAAACATCATAATGGAAAAGTAATAAATCATTCATTTCAATTTTGTGTCAACCAACAGCACTTCTTAAAGTGTATGTGTACAAGCATACTTTAATTAACAACAATACACATCCAAAATCACTGATAATATGGCTCAACAATAGGATAACATTCATTTGTCTTTATCAGCGTTATTCAATTATATGTTAAAACTAAATATTGAGAGACAACAACCACGAATGTCTACTACATTACAAAAGCTTTCAAGTCGATTATCAAAAGCTTGAAGCAATAAAACTTTCCACTGAAAAACCATGTTAAACTTACACAACACGTACCTTCTGTACGGTCAACATTCTTCCATGCATCCTCTCCACCAAACACATCATCCACCTCTTTTTTGGAAAGAGGAATTTTTTTCGTAATCTGTGATACTAACATAAGCACATTAGCTCCATCTTCCTGAAAAAAATTACAGTATAATAGATAAAGGACATTAAAGAGGATTTGACTGTTTGAATGAGCCCATACCTTGCGTCGGATTGGGTAGACATATGGACAAGTAGGGCAGAAAAAACGCAGTTCTTGCATGTATGGATTCTCGAGTTGAAGCATATTGCCACATGTGGGACAGAATTCCATAGGTATACTGCACTCAATAGATTAATAACGTAACACTTCAGCATCCAAAATAAGATATAGAAAAGAAACTACTGTGTGCTGGGCATGCAGAATATTTCCATAACAGGTAAAACAACAGTTTAAGGTTAAATGTGAAAGAGAAAGTAGAAAACATTCAAATAAATGAATCAATTTCTATCTTGATAGCTAGCTTGGTCAAGTTTAAACTCCATACATTCCCTTGAAATGTGTAAAGAAGGCCTTTAGAAGTTATAAAGACCAACTTGTCCAGCCGGATCATAGATGGAATGACAATGTACAACTTTGGTGCAAGCCAAAATTGTCTTCACGATTCAAATTGAAATGAGGAAACATTACAATATAAAAAGCCAATGTAATCGCTGTTCAATTCACATTCCCAAGAGACTCTTCCTATTCCTATGGGAATGACTATCCAACTTATTAGAATAAAACAAAAGCTATCTTATGACACCTAGGATTAATGACAAATATATACAATATTGTTACGTCCCCGACTTAATCTGCAGAGGTCATTGTGAGACTAAGCATTTCTCTGAACTTCTCAATTTTTTTTCGTCCAAGCACTTTTGTCAGGTTGTCTACTAGTTGCTTTGTTGTAGAGCAATGTTGCAACTTGACATTGCCATCTTTCACATAGTGCCGAATCAAATGAAATTTGGTATTGATATGCTCGGTTCGGCCGTGAAAGACTAGGTTCTTTGCTATTTGAATTGCAGAAGTGTTGTCAACCATGAGAGGTGTTGACGAAACCTGTTGTTCTTGCAAATCTAAAAGAATCCTTTTAAGCCACAAAATCTCTTTAGTTGCATTTGAAGCAGCGATATATTTTGTTGAAGAAATTGCCGACAGTGATTGCTTCTTGGATTTCCAGCAAATCATTACTATTTCCAAATTCATCTGAAAACCTGAAGTGGATTTCTCATCTTCAAAATCACCAACATAGTTAGAATTTGAATATCCAACCAGTTTGAAGTTTGCTGCCCTAGGATATTTGAGCCCAAAATGTTTTGTACTTTTGAGATATGTGAGGCCTCTCTTTGTTGCTACCCATTGGCTTTCTCTAAGATGTTGCATGAATCAAGAAATAACACAAACAATGAAAGAGATATATGGTCTAGTTGTTGTCACATAGATCAGACTTCCAATGCGTTGTTTGTATTCAATAGCATCAACAAAATCTATGGTATCTTTTATCGTCAATTTCATATTTTGTTCCATGGGATAGAGGTTTATAATCTTCCATTCCGAACTTGCTCAAAATGTTACCAATGTACTTCTACTGAGTGATGAAGATATACTTTGGTTTTTGAATTACTTCAATACCCAAATAGTAATGAAAATGACCCAAATCAGTTTATTCAAAGCTTTTCATCAACTCAGATTTTAACTTTCTAACGTGCCTTTCATTGTTCCTTGTCATGAGCATATCATCAACATACACCACTACAAATACAATTGTTTTGACAAAAAGAGTTGCATCTTCAAACTCAAAATGTTTTAAGTTCATGTTCATAAGATGCTTAGTTAGTTTGTCATACCATGCTCGAGGGCCTTGTTTCAAACCATACAATGATTTTTAAGTTTGCACACCTTGTGCTCTTGGCCGTTTACTACAAAACCTTTAGATTGTGTCATGTATATTGTTTCCTTGAAATCACCATTCAAAAATGCAGTTTTGACATCAATTTGGTGAACTTTCCATCCATTGTGAGTTGCCAAAGCAAACATGGTTTGAATGGTAGACCATTTTTTTGTAGGTGCAAAGGTTTCATTATAATCAATTCCTTACGTTTGAACATATCCCTTTGCGACAAGCCTTGCTTTGTGCTTGTCAAGTGAGTCATTTCCCTTGTATTTGTTGCGAAAGACTCACTTGCTGCCAATTGGTTTGCAGTCGATTGGAGGATCAACCAATTTCCAAGTCCCATTTTTTACCAATGCATTGTATTCATCTTTCATTGCTTTTCTCTAGGGTTCAAGCTTCTCAGCTTGTTTGAAAAATGTTGGTTTTGAATCAAATGCAACATTGAGTTGTTCTTCTAGAGAATCATCCAAGGAGAGTTTTTCAATCTCATCTTGAATTTCTTCAAGGAACTTGCCTAATTGCGATGAGACTACATGTGCACTTCTAGTGCCTATTTTCCCAACTTCATCAGGGTTGACATCTTTCAATGTTTGGGTGGCCCACTTAGGCATTTTTTTTGTGGTTTAGTTGCTTCAACTTCTTCTAAAGCTCCTTCACTTTCTACCCTTTGTTCTTGTGGCCCCTGTTCATTGAATGCTGAAGTTGCATTTTCTCCTTCAGGAGTTTGATTCCCATGTACAGGAGAAAATAAAGAATCGATTGATTTCCAATCATATGTCCCCCACTCATTATTTGGAACATCCAAATCACTCTCCTTGTAGACACCAAACTTCGCATATTTATCAAGTCAACTCAATTGTCAATCAATGTTTGTTTTGTCCTTTGTAGTTTCACAAAAGACATCTCTTGCCACAAGAAACGTTTTTTTCTCATCATATAGCTTGTATGCCTTGGCGGATTCAGAATATCCCAAGTGCATCCATTTGCGACTCTTGTGGTCCAACTTATTCCTTTTCTCTTTTGGAATCAATGCGTAACAACTGGAACCAAAAACCCAAAGATGTCGCATTGAAAGAAGAAGACCACACCACATCTCATACGAAATTTTGAGTTGAAGGGTTGTTGATGGTGATCTATTGTGGAGGTATACTATTGTTTTAACTGCTTCGGCCCAAAAGTGTAGACTTACCCCTTTGAAATACAACATAGCACAAACCATATTCATCGCAGTCCTGTTCATCCTCTCCACAACTCCATTTTGTTACGGAGTGTGAAGGGTTGTGAGATGATATTTGATCCAATTTTGCTCGAGATAGGATTCAAAATTCTTTGAAAAGTATTCTTCACCATTATTAGTCCTGAGTGTTTCAATGTGGGTTTGAATTGCATTTTCAATCATGATTTGAAACTTTTGAAAAGTCTCGAAGGCTTTTGATTTGTCCTTCTAAAAATATATCCAAGTCATTATGTTGTATTGATCAATGAACAAAATGAAATACTTATGGCCCCCAGCTGAGAGAATTGGAAGAGAACACAAGTCTGAGTGAACCAGATGCAACTTTCTGTCGGCTTTCCACTGTGACTTTGGAAACAATTCTCTTGCATGTTTAGCCAAAATGCAGGCTTCACATTTTTCACCAAATTTTGCAGGCAAGGTAGGCAAACCAGAAACACCATTCTTTTGCAAGACACAAATGTTGTTATAATGAGTATGCCCGAATCGTGCATGCCACAACATGTTTGCAGACATTATGTCTTCAACGAGATGAGCATAATTCCTTGAAACTAATGACTCACCCCTGAGTTTGAGCAATTTTCTTTCCTCATAACCAATCAAGACGACTCCATTGTGACTTTTCCTTTTGATAGTGACATCACCATTATCCAACAAGATGGAATGGCCTTGTTGCCAAATGAGAACTAGAGACAACAAGTTTATTTTCAATTAAGGAAGATATAGTACATTTTGAAGTTTAAAATCAAGAAGCCCTAGACACTTGAATCGGATTGTACCTTTTTCCTGTGGTTGCAGACTTGATCAACCAACTTTCTTCATTAAACCCATCAAAGAAGTCTTTTCGAAAAGTCATATGTAGGGTGGCACCGATATCAAGAACCCACACATCAAACCATGACTAAGACATTGTTTGCTTCATCATCTAAACTAGAAAACACATTCATTGGTGAATTACACAGAGTTTCGCTTTTTTGTTTGTTTCTTTGATTTTTCCTCTTTCTTCCTACAGTATGCTTCAATTTTCTCCCATGAAATCTTGCATTCATGAATTTCATGGCTTCCTTTTCTATCACATTGTTTGCAATAGAAATGTTGCTTATCATTCTGTTTTTTATTTTGACCACCTTGATTGTTATTTTTGTCCCATTTTTCCTTATTTTTCTTCTTTTACTTATCATTGCTTTCACTTTTGGAAGACGTGGCCTTATTGGATGTTTTGGAAGAATTGTCCTTTACATTGCACACTTTCACCTCTGGACTCGATTTTTCTTCCAAAGGCCTTTTCTCTTTCCACCATCTTTTCAACCAATTGATCAAATGTGAGTCTTTAACTGATTGTTTGCTTGTAGAGACTCCAAGTAGGTTGAATAGTTGGGAAGAAGGGTTTTTATGAATGCGGTCATATAGATGTCGATTTTAGCACCCATGGCATCCACATCAAACTTGATTGCACGAATTTTTGAAGCCAATCTCATCACATCACCATCTTTCAACTCAAGGTTGAACAACTTCAACTGCTACTGAATGAATTACAATTTTGAAAGGCAATCATACAAATCTTTCAATTTCTAAAGTGCTTCCCATGGAGTACTGCACCCCTAAATATGAATATGACAAAACACATCTTCGTCGACTAAGGCCCTCATCAAGGCAATGCTTTCCAGGTTTTCTGCTTTCATGTCTAAATATTTTTTGCATTCCTTGTTGACTCTTTTGGTTGTGTATCCCCATCACAAATATTGAATCATAAATCATTGAAGATTAGTGTGTTCTCCACTTGTCAAAACGATTATAACCAACAATATTTGTCGGTCAATGTTATGCCAACAATTAATTTGATTGAATGCATTGTTTTTGTTTTGAGTTTGTGTTTGTGTTTTTGAAACCCCAGAAGATTAGTTGTTTATCACACTAAAAGGTCCCCTTTTCTATATACCACTAGCCCGATATATCAAACCTCTCTCTATACTCATCGATACGTGGAAGAAGCTTACTCTTTCTATATACTCGGCAGTACGTGAAAGAAGTGTTAAAGCACGTGAGAGCACAATAATACGTGGTACCTAGGTAGTACGTGAAAATGATTTGCTCTATCATTAACACTGGGTTAACAAGAAAATCTCATACTTGACAATATAGTCAATTTTTATTGTTTTCCGGATTTAAGTCCTTCAATAGAAACAAATGGGTAAAGAGTAGCTCTCCTTATTTCTCTTTGATTTGCACAGTTTGGTTGTTTTTTGCCAAATTTTGCATACAGCAGTTTGTTTTCAGAAAAAGAAAAATTGTTTGCAATTTGATTTTATTGATTTTGAAAAGTCAAAAAAAAATGAACTAAATGCTACTCTACAGTCAAAAATTCCTTCTCCAATGATATGCTTTTAATTGAAATAAACAAGCATTTGTATTTGAAAATTAGGTTACTTGTTTGTGAAGCGTCATGTGGAGGAGAGAGAATATACTATGTTGAAGATTTCAAAATACTTCTACGCCCTTCTTGGAGGTTTGAATCAGTGAAAGAAAAGTTTATATGCATCTACGTTGGTGAAAATGTAGCCACATACCCCTTGGAGCACCATTATTGAAGCTTTAAACAGAAAATGACAGCAAATAACAGCAAAGACACCACATAAGCTGCCACATAGTGATGATCTGGTCGTCTACCTCTCAAAATGCCAAAGAAGAGCAAGTATGCACACCAAGTATGCACTCAAACACCTCCAAAACGTATCACCAAAGTCAGAAATAACACAAGGCGCAGTCTTGTACAGCAGATTACAGCCAAAACACCCTTCCACGCAGTCAAACAAAAGCTGAAATTTTCAGAATATGGAGCCATGTAATCAGAAAACAGTATTCAGACAGCACTAATACGCCATGGAAAGTTCCATGCAGCCCACCAGCAGATCTGAATTGTGTCAGAACACCAAAAAGTCTCTCACACCAATCAGACGCAGTCTGAATTTGCAGTACACAGACCAACACTCAGTAAAACGCCTTGCAAATTCAAAAAAACAGCCAAGAACTGTCAATAAACAGCTAATGCATCCTCCTAGAATAGCTAATACGCTGCCAATGTCAGGCAATGGGACGTACAGCTGAAGAATAGAAAGATGAATGAAAAATAAAATTGAAAGGAGATGGATGTAATGACCAAAATAAAAATCCTGCTCTAATACCAATGTCAGGCCACATCATAGAAGGAATGACAATGTACAATGTTTGGTGCAAGCCAAAATTGTCTTCATGGTTCAAATTGAAATGAGGAAACATTGCAATGTAAGAAGCCAATGAAATGGCTGTTCAATTCACATTCCCAAGAGACTCTTCCTATTCCTAAGGGAATGACTATCCAACTTATTAGAATAAGACAAAATATATCCTATGACACCTAGGATTAACGACAAATATGTACAATATTGTTACACAACTCAATTATGATAACGAGGTTTTCATTTTAGAATCTTCATTCCTAAAGAGTGACAATGAGTTCTGGTTGTTTGTATTGCCTTGAGAGTTAAAGACCATTGGGAACGTAGAGAAAAAAATTGAATCTTACCAAAACTTTTATCATTTTCTCAAATGGGTAGACACTAAGGAGGAGGTCATGTTTCACTGGTAAGTTTGACAGCATTTCATACTGTCAACCAAAGTTCCACTCCAGCTGCAGTCTGCTCCAGTCTGCCCCACCCAAATGACACATGAATAAAAGGGATGAGGCCGGGTGCAAGTCACAGCCAAAGGAAAGACCGAGTTTGCTATGTGGCTAATAAAGGGCAAGCATTCAAAAAGCTTCCTAAAAAGAAAAAATGAATGGGCACTGAAATCATAGTTGATCACCTTACTATGCCGACAACAAAGTTTAGAGAAGGTGGAAGTGTCCATGTATTTGACGAATCTCTTCACGAAATCAATGCCATATTATGTCATAAGAAACCTAGACTAACAACAAAGGCTGAGAAGGATGTAATTGTGGACTGTCTATGCGTTCTTATGAATCTTGTAAGTGTTGGGTCATGCTAAGGTAGATGTAATAAGATTATTTTGCTGGCATACTTAAGCTGTTCAATTCATATTGCTAAGTCCATAACGTTGGATATTGCCAGCACATGTACCAATGTTAGTTCTGCAGCTTAACCCTGGATAATAGTTAGGAAGGATGGAAAAATATCTGTTGCAGCAGTATAGAAAGCATAAGTTAATCCATTTCTCTCATAAAGCATGCTTGGAAGGAAATTTGTGGACATTAATATAATAATAAATAAATAAATCTCTTTGAATTAAGAAACCGTTGTAGCCATAGCACTTGCCAAAGTAGACACTATTATTTTTGGAATCCAGCTGACGTTTAAGGCCTGACTGAATAAATGATGGTTGTTGATGGAGACTTCTGCTGATGTATTAAGGTAGTGACATAAGTCTGTTTGGCTGTAGCTTAAATACTTAATACTTTTTTATCTTCTTCACTGGAACAAAACACAAACGAGCCTTTGTGTAGCTGCATTGCAAAACCAGTGGCAGACCCTTTTTTAAGACCCGTGTTCTATGTATTTAACTGCTGGCCAGCCTCCTACAAGATCACCAATCAAGCTTCAGGAGGGTCTGAAATCTGTACCTTTAAATGTGTGTTGCTGGGCAGGCTCCTCCTTGTTCTGATTAGTATCGGGGTAATGACTCAAGCTGGAAACATTTGTTATCATCTTAACAAAAATTACATCAATGAGTTTAGGCCAATAAGAGAACCTCCCCCGTTTTGGAGCAGGGTAGCACGTTTCTTTTAGGACTGACCCTGTAACTTCTAAACTTGATCGTGGCTGTAGTAGGGTTGATGTTGGTTGAAGACATTTATGTCTTATTAAAAAGGGTTCCCTGAATTCTTTAAGATGGCATAGAATGCCTTTAGGCCTTGGCAACCTGTGAATTGTATTCTTGGCAAACACAAGAAAATAATCCGTCTGATTATTCATGAGGCAAAGTACCCTGATAAGGAATATCTATGACACTTGACCCCTATTAGATCTTGACTAGCCTTGTGGAGACAGAATTCTGTAACAGAAAATAAGTAAGTTGAAACCTTATCTTAGTCGTATATAGTGCCATTATTAAATTGGCCTGTCTAGAAAGGATCTGAGGCAGATGGTAGCAATATGTGGTGCATTTGTATCAGTGGGCTGTGTATACACATTATTTTCATTTTAGTGGCACTTTTATGTTCTAGGGCTAGTCAACGTATCCTACAACCAGTCCCAACACACAAACAATAGCATTTGTATAGGGAATGCAGTCTATTTGGTCAAAATTCTATAAGATATTTTTTAAATTTGAATCAATTGGTTTGTTTGAATGGATAGGCTGACAATTTAATACAATTTTTCAGGCAAGGGCTCAAACATAGATATAGACACACATGTAAGAAAGACTCAGTCTCGGGTTACAGCAGACCACCATTTCCTTCCACCTTAGCACCCACATTCTTGTATGAATTGAATAAAATACGTTAACCTTCATACAAGGAGGTTCCAATTATCAACCCCTTTCTCTACTATTTCCAAGCTCAACAGAGTCTACTCTGATCTCTAATTTGGATGCGAGGATAATGAAAATGTTTGATAATGCCTGAAAAACTGCCAGACATATGAAGGAGGGTAGGACCAAGACATCTATATCCAGGGCTATGCTGTTCATCCCTACCAAATTCCCTGTAAGAATAATATGTAAGGAACACTTGTGTTGCAGGACAAATCTTGATAGAATCGCTACCTATGGAACTCCAATCACAATGCATCGGAGCAACATTTCAAAATATTTGATACGAAAATTGAGAGTAAGATCATAGAACACAAAAAAAAAATCACCTCAGAGCAATAAGTAAACCAAATTTGGTCTAAAATTTTTTAAAAAAAAATAGTTTCTTTTAAAATTTGTATAAATTAAGACAAATGAATGACGAAGGGTCAATAAAATCAAAATTTTAAAATCTTTCTACGCAGGGGTCCTTACAGCTGAAGTAAAAAGCACTTGGGCTGTAAAAACCTCCTCCGTGACTTGCCACGTTCTAAACAATATTAGATAAAATAGGAGAACAATAGTTTTTCGCTATCAAAATGATGAGAAAACAGGAATCACGCATTGAGGAGTATTCAGATATTGTAGTTGAAAGTTCACCGGCAGACACGTATGCAAAATGTGGACGCATGTACAGGGTATGCGAACTGTTTGACAAAATGATTCGACGACAAATCCATTGCTACAGTTTCAGTTTTAAATGAGAGTATGAAAACCCTATAACCTAAAAATACAATGCCGTCATACAGTCATCAAGATTGAAAAGTAATATGAGAAAGTACATATAGTAGCTTCCCTTTTTTTCGAAATAAGGATATATTTAAAGGCTAAGAAAAAACATACCTGATATAGATTGGTTGACAAAAGGATGAAAGGAGATCCGACCGAGCTTCACGAGGTCGAACCCCCGTTCCTCAGTTCCAGCTCGAGCTCTCACAGGGCTGCAAACAGCCGACAGTCAACAAAAGCTGAAATAATTTGCAAAATTAAAGCAACCGAGTCCTTCCACGATTTTAGGGTGAGGGTTTAATCTAGTGCTGGGAATTTGCCAGATGTTAAGACGATTTTAGTCATTTTTAGACGGGAAAATAACGCCATTTTTCAATATGACCGTCAAAATGACTTATTTATATATGTTTTTATTATATTTCAAATTATATATATAGAATAGCGAGTTGCTGAGTAGTTACCTAATTATTTATTTAATTTATACCGATTTAAATTATATAAATAATTTGAATAAAATCAAAAACCTAGTATGTAGTATACATTCAATTATTATATAACCATAGAATTTATAACAATCGCATTAAATTCCTTGAATGCAAGTTATAGTTAAGAGAGAATTAAATACCTTGAATACAAGTTATAGTTAAAAGAGAGAATTAAATTTAAAGTCTTATCATATTTAATATTTTTATTATAAAATATAATTTATTTTTATATTAAATATAAGGTGAAATTTTAGATAGATTATTAAAAATTTAAAGAACTATAATAAATATATAAATTGTATTTATTATGTCTTTTTCTATCATAAATCATATTAATATTTGAAAAATAGTATTGAATAAATAATCATTGTCAAAAAAATTATGATAGAAAGAGTTCATCATTAAATTTAGTAGTTAACTTGGCACATGCATATAAGATTGGAACCAAGGTCATGTAATAGTTAATCCTTGTTTTTGTATTGAGAATTATTTGTACTTGAATTTGTATGTAAGTTTGCTTTAATAATTTGAACTTGAAAATACAAATTTAATATTGTGTAACTTATTGTTGCAATTTAAATTTGATTAGCAATAGTTATTTTGGAGACGTCCTTTCAAACTAGTATCTCGTTGTGTTGAATATGTTAGCTAGACCATATGGTTAAGTTGTCCAATATTGGTAATATTTATTTGTACCCTGTAAATGAATCACACTAAATATCTTAACTAAACCATGCAGTAAAGTTACTTAATATTAATAATATGCATTCCTAATTTGTAAATAAATTACACTAGATGTTTTATCGAGAACATATGGTTGAGTTGCTCAATATTAATAATATTTATTTGTAAAATTCAAATATCAATAGAGCTTTACTAGTATCAACCAAAAGCTAAAAATTGAAGGCTTTGTAGATAGGGGCTCACATTGACCGTTATGCACTTGTTAATCCTTCAAAAACACATCCACATTTTCTCAAAAGAAAACTATATTAAGGAGGATTTTAAAAAGTGTTATTTTAGACAAATCACCGTCAAAATACAAAGACATTTTATTCCAAAATTTCAATGCCAAAATGATCATTGGTGTTATCATTGTGATGAATTATTAAGCAGTTATTTTATGAAGGTTATTGATTTGGCAAAATGGCAACTTAAAACTACTATGAGATGATGCTTGTGGATGGAAGTTTGGCAATAGCAATGCCCATAATTTATAATGAACCATTATAATTTATTGTTCTAATCTAGCCAACTAATTTCTACTTACATGATGGGAATGATAGTAGATGGAACAGTGAAAGGATGATGGATGATGTACTTGTTCGGATGAAGGCCAACAAGGAATGGATTAGGGATCTCCAAGGACCACGTTGCATGGGAATCAAATGTCTAGTCGTCAAAGTTCTGCTCAGAGGATATGCCAATATATTTCTAGAACAAATCTCAAGACTTCTTTCACTTCCTTATTGAGGTCTAGATGGGAAAAAAGGACAATCACAATAGGATGGAAAATATGATGGCACAAGATATTTAGGATGGATAAAGATGGTTGTAGGATGAGGATTTTGATGCAGATGGGGCTTCCCCTAAGTGTCAAGGTACTTGTGGACAACAATTATTATGCATGATGCTGGAAGCCGATTTTTATCATGGTACTTGTCCAAGGTGATAGAAAGTTGGTTTTCACTTTGGTGGTTTGATGGCATCTTGATTTACTGGAGGTATATAAGATGCATGATGTTGACACCTTTTGATTTTCATGCCATATTGTGTAAGACCCTTCTCAAGCTCTGCAATGTTCTCTCATTGATGTGGCATCATTCGAATTATCGGTGTGTCAAGTGTGTCCATGTGTATGACGTGTGAGCGAGATGTCTTGTGATTGGTTGTTAGTCTTGATTTTGGTTATCGTGTTGTGGTGACATGGAACCAAGATAGTTGTGATCCATGTGGGAACCACCTTGGGGTATGTACGTTTTATGCTAACAACTAATTGTATTATTGTTTAATGTGATGTTTATGCCTTACAAGGGGTTTCTGTGTCATTGAATTATTTTTGACAGGTTCATCCATATGACTAGATTAGCGTTAATTCAAACACTTGCATAAACCCATCAAGTGGCTATGTTATGCTAAATTGGTTCCGATTATTTGATTTATATCTTTCTTGGTGTTTCGACAACCATATCTAATTTTTAAAATGAGAATAATAACAATGTTATGTTTGTGACCGAACCCAAATAATATTTAATAATGAACATAAATCTGATCATATACAAATAAATATTTATATAAAGATATGCATATTAATCGATACGATGTAAATAAGAAGATTAAATAAATAAATGTGCATATTTATTCTTAATTTAGAATAAATAAATGATTTACTTTAGATATTGTCGTTCCAATATTTATATGTATTAATATATGTATTTGGGTAAATATATTAGTTAAAAAATATTACTGAATTGGTAATAAATTTAATATATTATGTTACTTAAATTTAATATTTTATGTTATCTATTTTTCTCAGGGTAATAATTAATCTAATCAAATAAAAATAAAACTACTGACAAACTCATTAAGGAATTAAAATAAATGAGTGAAATCCTAACCCTCAAAAAAATAATAAAAGCATTGCCTTCCAATAAAAAATTCCTTGACAGAGAAGAGTCATTTTAGAGATTTGTCAAGGAAGAGATTTGTCAAGGAAAAGAATAGGTGGAGGAAGAACGAAATATGAAGTAAGGAGTTTTAAGAATATTAGGTAAGGAGTTTCTTCTTCTCTTAATCTTTAGAATTTTTTCAAACTAATATACATATTTAATATTGTGTTTTAATCATGATTTTACCAAAAAAAAATAATTATTTGCTTGTGAAAAGTTACAATACGCTATAAGAATAATATTTCTTCTAAATATTTATTTTTTAATTGTTGAATTTATAATGAAAAAAATTTAAAAAATTAAAAATAAAAAAAATAATGTAAACTCTAAATCTATTACAACTTGTTGATATACTCTCCACCTCCATGATTAAATGTAACGAGTTCTTTTTTTATTAATTAATATATATGTATACGTATGCATATGTATATATATCGAATGAAAATGGCAGAGCAAAATATCCAGAATGAGGAAATCCGTGTGGAGGAAGAGGGGGTTTTGTTGTACTCCAAGTTTGTGACGGACTCCCTCCTCCACTGGTTTCGCACTGCTCTAGGTCGCACTGGTCGAGTTCGTATCGACCCCGATGGCATAAATGTTACCGTACAGGTGCAAAAGAATGACTTCACCGATGAACTAGATAGGATTTGTCAAGCTTCGTATTGTTATGAGGTGGCCAAGCTTCAGCATACCAGAGCCAATGAAAGGAGAGGGATTATTAGACTGTTTTATCGCTGCCTCAGTGGAGGAGCGACGCAGATTAGGGAAAAGAAGACAAAAACATTTATCGACGGCCTGGACAAAACCAACACTGCCCTAGAAAAAGTGATTTATGCTCCAAAAATCATTGTCTTACTCAACAATGAGGGCCTGCTCATTCTCTCAAACTCTCTTTCCACGTACATGCTCGACGGTCTGGGCATTCGCCGTGGCCATTTTTGCCGTGTGCATATACCTCTGTGGGAAACTCTCTGCACAGCCGTCCTCGACTCCCACCCTGAATGCTTTGCTTTTACCATTGTTGGCCTCGGCTTGGCCACTTGCTGCTACATGGATCCTCAAGTTAGGAATAACAACTCAGCGGGTTGCTCCTAGTTGCAAGAGGAGGATGCTCCCAACATGTTCGACAAAATACCTGAGAGGAACTTGGTCTTAAAAAATAGAGCACATCCGATGTCAGAGGTAAATAACATGATGCAGGCTGGGGATTACACGGTATCTGCTTTGCACACATTTGATGAGCACGAGCCAAAAGATGAGACAGCCAACACCAAAGGACGGTATATGAGAGAGGATCAAATTGATGTTTCTATACAGCATAAAAAACACTACCTGGAGGATGACAAACAACTGTTTGACAATGTGTCAGCAAATTATCATACCACTGTTCATCCTGAAGCCAACAACTCACGGTATAAGGTGACAGGACACCAGGTAATGATTCAATCCCTCTCAAGGAAGACCGTATGCATTTGGGTTTCATTGACAGAAATGGTGGCGGATCTAAAGTGGAAAATTGAACTCTCTATAGGAATTCTAGCAGATTTTTTTTTGTCTTTTGCATCAGGGCAAACACCTCCTGGACTTTACTTCTTTGTCTAGCTATAGCATGGGGAAGGACTCAACCATATTTTTGGTGCCTAGATTGCGGAGAGGTGCTGCTAGGACAGGTCAACCATCTTCCTCCAAACTAGTGAATTACAAGGAAACCCAATGGTGGGGATCACAAGTGAGGAAGTGATTCAATATCAAGTCACTTTATCAAATGACGCAGTCATATGCAGGTTTAATAGTCTATGGCCTACAACCTCGACCTTATGCCAATGGGTATATGAGACATGGACAAAATATTGTGAGATAGCCTTCTGCTTCAAAGGATTTTTTATTGTCCACTTTTATGCGCAGGGGGGATTATTAGCGAACTCTACAGGCCCTTGGTTTTGGGGAAATACGAGAATGTGCATTATTCTTTGGTTTTCCGAATTCGACCCAAATACCTTATCAGTTATCAAGATGTCGGTTTGGGTTCGGCTCCCAAATCTACCACTACGCTTCTGGTATGCTACAGAAAAGATAGGAAATACTTTGGGAACATACATTAAAAATCACATAGAGAACTACAACAAGCGTATGCACATTCGCTCGTATATGTATGGAGATTGATCTCAGCTAAAGACTTTCAGATAAAATTATCTTCAAATATGGTCAATCACAACACATCCAACCACTGGGTTACGAGAATATTGCTTTCAGATGCTGTAATTGCAGATTACTAGGTCATCTCCATGCCACTTGCCCTAGGGCCGAAACCAATCCCACAAGAAAAAGGGGATGAAATTAAATTCTAGCAGATGGGATTCCCCAGACCAAGAGTTATTCCCTGCTGAAAATAAACTGGGTGAAGAAATTCAACAAACTACAGAGATGGGGAAGGATAAAGATGGAGATTTTGTTCCTCCTATTGTAAAATCTAAGCTCACTGAGCGGGGAAATGCAATAGATCAAAATATTACAATAAAGAACCCGACGGGGGGAGTGAAGCGAGGACATGAATTGGAAAACTCATATTTAGATAAAGAGTTGGCAATTCATTCGACCTCGAAACCACTGATTTCAGACACTCCTTCAGGTTTTCAGATTTCAAAGATGCAAATGGTCACAGTGGAGCCCTCACAAGCGTTGTGGTAGGACGTAAAGAAGAAAAAAGGCAAAAAGGGAAGGATTGAAGATATTGTGGGACATTCTCCCCACTAATTTTGGCTCTTCTTTACAAGGGTTTCTCCCTCTATTGCCTTGGGTGATGGGTCTCTCTAGATGTTTTTGTATGTATCGATCCTTGGTTGAGGCAGTTTTGTTCCCTGGGAGATTGACATGTTTATGTTTTCTTCATGCCATGTTGACATTTCTCTACTCTATAAGCCTAATTTACTTTGTCGCTGACAATGATTGTATTTGTTTATCAAAATATGGAATATCATATACTAATATTTTTCTTTTGGAAAAAAGGGAAGGATTGAAGATATTGTGGGACATTCTCCCCACTAATTTTGGCTCTTCTTTACAAGGGTTTCTCCCTCTATTGAGATGGGTGATGGGTCTCTCCGGAGGTTTTTGTATGTATCGATACCAGATTGACGCAATTTTGCTTCCCAGGGGATTGACATGTTTATGTTTTCTTCATGCCATGTCGACATTTCTCTACTGTAATGTTTTTTTTTTTCCAAAAGAAAAATATTAGTATATGTTATTTCATATTTTGATAAGCAGATACAATCATTGTCAGTCACAAAGTAAATTGGGCTTATAGAGTAGAGAAATTACACACACGCACGCACGCACGCACAAACATTCCCAAATCTTTGTTTTTTTTTTAATGATTATTATTTTAAAAATGACAATAATAAATTATATAGAAAAAAATATATAATATATATTTTTTGTTATTTTGTAAGGGGGGTCGAAAGGGGGGCATTGTGTCATCCCAACGGCCTCTCATAATAGGGAGGTGAGGGGGATGGGCCAGCTAGCCCACCCCATCCCTAGCTTGGCCCGACCACGGCCAAGGCTATGATTGGCCACGGTCAAGGCTACAACCCCATGCATCGGCTATGGGCCGTCGGCCAAGAAACCATACGTTAGAATTAACAAATAATTTCAAAAAAAACAAGAAAAAAATTATGTATATATATTTTTATATTATTATTTAATTACATTGAATGGCATTTGGGGATGGACGCTGAGAGCTGTAATGGTGTAAGAATATTAACATCTAATTATTTAAACGCTGACAACATAAAATAAAAAATAAAACAATTTAATTATTTCAAAACCCATAAAATTAAATAAAAAAATAAAACAACCCACATCACATAACTGTTTAAATTTTTTTTTTAAATGTATAAATACAAACAAATTCAAACCGAAAAAACAAATAAAAATTTAAAATAGGATAAGAGAAATAAAAATTAAAGAAGAGTTAAAAAATATAAGGTAAATTGAAATGTCATTTCAATTACACAAATAAAATACATATTTTTTAAATAAATAATCATATCACCACATCACATATATTATCACCTCATATTTATTAATAATCATAACAATCAATTGTAAAAATAAATTATCATAAATTTATGAGCAATATATAAATTTTACTGAACTATATTTATAAATAATTAGATAATCATAACTACCACATCATATTTATAAATAATCTTAACTAGCATACATATCGTAATAAATCTATGTAAAATATATCGATATATATATCTTCGAGACACCTAACATATATTTTAATTTACCTCTAGAATAATATATATCGATGTATTTTAAATAAATTTATTAAGATATGTATGCTAGTAATAATATATATTTAATATTAAGTATTATTATTAAATTTTATATATAAATAATTTTTAAAAGAATTTATATTTAAAAAAAAAAGAAGGAAAGAGGTTTACATTTACATATATTATTATATTTATATATCTTTAATAGTTTTTATTAATATATATATTATATGTGTTGTGTATATATATAAGTGGTATTTTTATTTTTATCAAATATTTTATATATTGTATTTATATACATACATGCAAATATAAGATGGTAGAACATTTGGATAGCTTGTATTTTATATATCTTTAAATTTAATTAAGAATTGTACGTCTTTTTGAATAATTATATTTATATATATAAATGTTTATGTTTATATATATAAATGTGAGCAAGTAGAAATTTTTATTGATCATTTTTGAATGGATACTGGGTATATATAGACATTTAAATTTATCAAATCAAATCTATTTTGATATATAATACTTATGTTGATCAGTTTAACTATTTCTTAGTAGAAAATAGTTTTAAATGGAGAAAATTTACGTGTATGTATATTGTGCATGGTAAATACCTACTTTAATCTATTTCCTATATACTTATAATTATTATGTATTAGTACGTTGAGTAAATATAACTCTAATAACAGAATATGTATATAGTTAACAATTTGATCAAATTGATTATTTTTAAATCAAACTATTACTAATTGTGGCTATAAGTTAATATGTTCTAGATTAGTGTTTCGTTGTTCGTCTTGGTTAAGCATAAGCCATGAGGTTATAAAGAGGTCTTATTATATTTTGTTGTAGTTATGGAATTTAATTAACCCTAGTGCATTATTAACCATGTTCATGTTCTTTGTTATATAACCATTTGGTACCTAGTATGGCTTGGAGGGCTTACATTTTGAACAAGAGTGTTGTAAGTTCTAATCTTGTCATCAAATTATGTAGTTGAACCTTGCATGTAACCTCAAGTGATTCGTAAGTATGCAGGTAGTCTTTATAGATTGATTTTGTGTCCCACTCTTCATTATGAAGAATGAATGTACCTTTCCTACCTATGAGAGAATTAGTAAGCTATTTAGTAATCTTTTAGATGATTGTTTGTGTTGCGATTACGGTTCACTTGCATGTAATAGTGGTTGTAAGTGTGAATATAAATTTTCTAATATATATAATTACTCTTCTTTAGACACATTAATTGAGGATGAACAATGATATATCTCTGTGAATCAATTGTGATAGTGTAATGACCAATCTCTCTGCATTAGTGATATTCCCTGAGAGTTATCAATACATAACATTACTTTACATTAGAACAAGATAACAAAGATTGGACATAGCGTATTTCTAGGAAAATATTGAAGATGAGAAACAATAAAAAATGACATATTATTTGATGAGAGACTTGTATATCACTCGATTTAGAGACTTTAGGACAGTTGGCATATATGCCTTGGGATATTTTTAACACTGGGTGCTAGGCATGAGATTCAGACTTGGTTTATTTCTACATAGTTACATTAGCACTTGTTGCCATGAGACATAGGGGGGATTGTTGTTGTTCTTGTTTCTCCTACCTTTGCAAGGTAGTCAAGTCTTATTTTATTGCCTCTAAGAGCTAATCATGTTGCTCTTTTTAAAGGTATATGGAGGATGATATGATGTTTTCTCCCACCTCAGGGAGGTAGTCGAACTACTTTTGTTCTCTCACCTTTGGGATGTGATTGAGTTTTATGGATTCTTTCTCCCCTTGGGTGGCTTTTAATAGTCACATAGTTCGAATAATATGATGTTTTTGATTTTTCTTTGAGAATCAACACTAGTCCTTGAACTTGAATTTTCATTAAATTGTTCTTTTAGAGCTTTGAATATTTATAATTTATTTTAATTAAACTTTAAGTAAATAGATTTACATTTGATTACAATTTAATTTAATTTTTATTTATTGTGATGACTTGATAATTGTGACTTGGACTTGTTTTGTTTAGTGGCACCAACTTCTTTTGAACTTGATTTACGACTTTTTAATTTTTATCTGATTCCATTGACTTATTGACTCTTAAATTAATTATTTTGATATTTGATTATTCAAAATTATTATGGTATTTTGGTTTTTGACGAATGTTGATTCATGTGTTTTCTATATATATGTTGTATTGTGCACAGTGTGCACTGTGTGGGGGAGAAAAAGTAAATTTTAAAAGTTATTAGGTCTAGATGGGAACTTGTGTAGGACATGTTCATGACACCATCCTTCCCAACCACTAGACATGGTGTTGATTATTTTCTCTTTATATATTATGATGGCCATTTATTTGAGAGGTCTAAGGAGACTGGGAGGTCTAAGGAGGGAATAAAGAAGTTTTGGGATGTTTAAGTAGTTGAGAGGTCTAAGTACTTTTGAGAGGTCTAAAGAGGTTTGGTGAGATATTGTTGATGATGTAGTTTATGAAGACTATCATTCTTTTCACATTGAATTATTCTTGATATTGTTCCAACACTATATGTTTTTTTATATGACTTAGTAGTCATATTCATTATTGCTTGTTACATAGTGGATACGATATTATCTTATGGTGGATCAATGATTATATTCTTGTTAGCAATTTTGATAGCTCTTAACATCAGTTGGTAGCGAATATGATATATGAAAATTCTTCAAAGTTATGATATTTTGTTTAGTAAGAATAACATGGCAATATGTTTTGGTTAATAGTTGGTTCAATATTTCATAGCCAGTGGTATTATAGTAATTACATTGGTTCCACATTTTAGCACTATCTCTCTTATTTCTATTGTACCATGGGCTGGCACATGGGTTATTTGGAATATGCACTTATGTTTCGACATATCAAAGTATTGATAGCAACATTTTTAGTGCTATCACTTTTTATCATCGTTTGAGAAGTATCTAATTAAGTTTTGTAATATCATGAGAGTTCGCTCAATGGTTGATTGTTATAATTGGGCAATGTGGTGGATTTCATTACATGATTTTATTTTGGAAGCATCGAAGACGATGCATTTTTCAAGGGGGGTGAATGTAATACTCTTTTCAAGATCTACAGTGTTCTCTCGTTGACATGACATCATTTGGATTACCAGTGTGTAGAGTATGTCTATGTCCACGACGTGCGAGTGAGATGTCTTGTGGTTGGTTGTTAGTCTTGATTTTGGTTACCTTGTTATGATGACATGGAATCAAAATAGTTGTGATCCATGTAGGACTACATTGAGGTGTATGTGCTTTATGTTAACAACTAATTGTATTATTGTTTAATGTGATAAATATGCCTTACTAAGGGTTTCTGTATCGCTGAGTTATTTATGACAGGTTCATCCATAGGACTAAATTTACGTTAATTCAAACACTTATTTGAACCCGTCAAGTGGTTTTCTATGCTAAGTTGGTTCTGATTATTCAACTTATATCTTTCTTGGTATTTCAAAAATCATATCTAGTTTTAAAAATGAGAATAATAACACTATTATGTTTGTGATCGAGCTCAAGTAATATTTAATAATGAGCGTGTTGTCCCTGAAAAGTGATTCCTCATTTTTCAGACAACATAGGACTATTTTGGTCCTACATGGCCAAAATTGTTTTTCCCCTTTCCAAAAATTTGTTCTGAAACATTCAATTTCATCATTTTCTCAAACTTTTTGGTAAAGGGACTAACGAGTTCAACAGGTTTAAAGGCTTCTACAGGTGAGTTCAATCAGAAGGGACTAGTTTCTCGCACTTGGACACTTTTGGGATAGGTTCAACGCTTTAGTTCAATCGAAAAAGGGTCATTGGCAATCTTCTAATCAAATGAACCAATGAACCATTGAACCGCTTGGGTTCAAAGTTCAAAGGTTCAAGTAATCCAAAGGCGACTTCAGTCAAAGAAAGAAGCAGTGAACAATTGGTTCAAATGGTTTGTTCAATTTTCAGGTTCAATCAACGGGTTCAAGAAAACATCCACAGAAGCCGCCATGTGTCCCATTGAAGTTTTGCAGAGTGCAACAAGTGTCAGTGTCCGCATCTCCAGCCTTTTTGTAAGCTGCAAAGCTTCTTTCGATATGTTTCTTAGAGTCCCACGAATGGTGAAAAGTGGCAACTATGAAAGGCCCCAATGTATTCATCTAAGAGTAGCGGAATGCACCACGTATCCCCTCCAAAGCTTGGCAGAAGTTGACAAGTGTCATTATCTGTAGCTTCTTTCTTCTACTTTTTATTTTCGTTAAAGACCATAGCAGGCCTCAAGTAAGTCGTAGAGGTAAGTGAAACAAGCCACATGTCACCATCTGAGATGGTCCGAATACATCCTTTTGATCTCCATAGTCTCGCTAGAACTCGGTGGAAACTGCCACTTGTCATCATCTGCATGATTCCCAGAAAACACTAAAAGCTACCACATATCCCTGGTGGGTCAAAGCAGAAGGTGCTATGTGTCAAAAGAAGGAGCACTCACAATACAAAGGCACATATTGCTGAAGGAAATGAAAGGGACGACAACCCACCAAAGAATCAAAGCCCGAAGGCCACTTAGAAGACCCCAAAGGGCAAGTTCCCTTTGAGAAAGGTCTAAGCTTCAAAGAGCAGTCAAAGTTGCCAAGTCTCACAAGTCGAGACACAGTTTTGAATGAAGCTTCATAGAGTGAAACTCGTCGCGTGTCTCGACCCAAAATAGCGAAAGCTACCACATGTCTGCATCTGCGTCACAACAGAAAGTGACCATGGCAAAAGAGAAAGACATAAAGGAGTTGCTAGGAAACATGATGGTCCCACAAATGTCAAATTTGTCACAATGAAGTGTTTGATTGATTCCAGCAGACTCAAGGCGTAGACCCGAATGCATTCAAAAAAGCTAAGGCCAGACCAAGAGAAGGAAGAGACAAAGAGGGAAACTCAACGGGAGTTATTTCCAATAGGTGGAGTAGTTCTCTAGGTAGATATTTAGGGTCTGCCAACATTGAAAGCACCGTCTATTTGTCCCCTATGAGATAAGGGTAGAATAGACAGTTGCGCGGCTAAGCAAATGATGGAATGAGGGATTCAGGATTGGGAGGAGGCACTAGAGATGAATCGACATGCCACAATCAAGGTAGCCACCGTGCTCCAGCATGGCCCTTCCTGACAAGACCAGAATGCATCCAAGGCAATGAATGCACCGAATGGGTCACTCAATGGGAAAAAGTGCCAAGCCTCCCTCAGACATCTATATAATGTAATCTCTTGTATCATTTAAAAAGGGATCTTTCCCTTACCAAAAGCAAAACTCTACCCAAATTGAAAGGCATTACTGAGACTTTGAGCTTAGATTGTAGTTCATATTTCTTTGATTGAATGAGAAAGCAAGTTACTTGTAGACTTTGTGATGTTATAGCTTGTGCTATTTTAGGAGATTGTTCGTATGTCTATCTTCTAAAAGCTTTCTTGTTTATTTGATTTAACAAGCAAAACTAGTGGAGGTGATAAGGAAGGTGTCTTGAAGACAACTACTTCCAGACTTTGCGCTGTCATAGTCATCTTCAGTGTGTGTTTTTCTTTTCTATTTCTGTGTAAAAGACCTTGGGACGACTTTGTGCCCTCATTGTCTTTCGTATCTCCCTCTAGGGCAGTCAAGGTGGAGACTTTGTGCTACATCTTAGATTGCTGGTTACTTTGGACCCTATTACCCTGTTACTTGTTACCAGAAAGAGTCCTGTTGGTTGCAAGAACAAGTACTCTGAAAGAAGAGAAGTGCCTTCTGTTGCTTCACCAAGATTTCTACTATCCAAGAAGGGATTTGGCTCTTGGCTGAATGTTACTTCTGAAAGAAGAGAAGTATCTTCACCAATCACCCAGGATTTCTCCTCTGTTTGTTAGCATCATCTCTAAAAATAGAGAGATGGATGGTTTATCCTACCCTTGTGTCTTACTTTCTGCTTAAATATATAGTATATAGCCTCCGTATATTTAATAGGGAACCTCCCCTTGATGATAGGAGAGATTTGTTCCCTTTGGATGTGGTAAACTTGCAACATTGGATGACCAATCTCCTTATGTTGTGGTGATAGGAACTATTTTGGTCACTAGTTAACTGGCCGACAAAATATTCACCCAACAAAGCATAAATAAGATTATATATAAATATATATTTATATAAAGATATGCATATTAAACAATACTATGTAGATGAAAAAATTAAATAAATAAATGTGTTTATCTATTGTTAATTTGGAATAAATAAATACTCTGTTTTAGATATTGTTATTCCAATATTCATATGTATTAATATACATATTTGGGTAAATGAATTTATATGTTATATTAGTTAAATAATATTATTAGATTGGTAATAAATTTAATATATATTGTTACTTAAATTTAATATATTATGTTACCTATTTTTCTCAAAGTAATAATTAATCTAGTCAAATAAAAATAAAAATAATGACAAACTCATTAAGGAATTAAAATAAAGGAGTGAAATTCTAACCATAAAAAAATAAAATAAAATAATACAAGCATTGCCTTCCAATAAAAATTTAACTGATAGAGAGAGGAGCCATTTTGGAGATTTGTGAAGGAGAAGAACAGGTGGAGACAGAATGAAGAATGAAGTAAAGAGCTTTAAGAAAATCAAGCAAAGGGTTTTTCTTCTCTTAATCCCCAATTTTTTCCAAACTAATACGCATATTGAATATTGTGTTTTAGTCATGATTTTGTTTAAAAGTCTAGTTTGCTTGTGAGAATTTATAGTACGATGTAAGAGTCATATTTCTTCTGTGTATTTGTTATTGAATTTATACTATAAAAAAATACATGTAAACCCTAGATCTATTACAACTTCTTGATATACTTTCTATTTACCCTCCTGGATTGAATGTAATGAGTTCTTATTTTTTTATAAGAATATATGTATGTATGTATGTATGTACATGTATGTGTGTGTATGTGTCTAACTAATCAGGGCAACATGAGCAAAATCTACTATAATAGTACATTTTGTTACAACTATTTAAAACATATATCCTCAATAATCTAAGTTATAACAACCTTATCACAATTTAGAGATAAACTAATATCAAACAATAACTCTCTTTAAAACCATCTATAATAACAACGATATTTAATATATTTGAAAAAATTGAATTGGTTTTTTTTACCTGCATTATGACAGACAACAAGCGGTTAGCTAAAAGTTGAGCAAGTGGCTTCTCCCTCCTAAATAACTCATATTTTCAAATTAATAAACAATTTTAAATATTGAAATTTAGTGATTAATAAAAACATACATATGACAATTATGCAAGCAACCCAAAGAGAAAAATAAATATTACGATTAACACCAACATGATACAAAACTTACTAGCACCCAAATTCTACTCCAAACATCTAATAATTGTAATTATCATTACATTAATAATAACAAATTATCAATACATATTACCACACAATCCCACCAGATTAAAGCAAACATATTAACTAGTTGCTTTCTGAACTCCCATCATGTATGATGTCAATAAGAATAATACTAAGATTATCTAATGAATTTCTGTTCACAATATTTCTCGAGTTGTAAATTGTGGTATCAAATCATTTATATATTTATTAAGATGAGACCTATTTTTTATGCCCTTACTGAAAGCACACATCTATGACATGATAATTAAAACCTTGACTTCATGTCTATATATATATATATATACATATATATATATATATATACATATATATATACATATATATATATATACATATATATATATATACATATATATATATATATATATATATATATATATATATATGTCAAAATTGATTTGATTTGATAAATCTAAATGTCTATATATGTCAAATATCCATCCAAGAGTAGTAAATAAGAATTTATACTTGCGTTCACACACACACACACACACACACACACACACACACACACACACACACATTTATTTATTCAAAATTTTAATTAAATTTAAATATATATAAGATACAATTGATCCAAATGTTCTACCATCTTATATATATATATATATATATATATATATATATATATATCCATGTATATATAAATACAATATCCAAAATATTTGATAAAAGTAAAAATACTGTCAGGCACCTAGAACAATAAACATGCTTCGATCCCTACTGAGTCAGGATCTTGCTCCACCACAATTAGAGCACATATGATTACTACTCGTATTAGCAACTAATCACGAAATTTAACCAGAAGTATAAAGTAACTAGAAATATGAAACAACATAGGATATAAGAGACAATACACAATTGTATTATATACACAGAAGAAAATACAATAAGGAAGATGCCACTTCTTCCTCCACCTCAAAGGCTCGCCACACCTCAAGACCTTCTTCCCTCTCTCTCTTGGTCCCAACAATCAACTCCAATATAGAATTGATGTTCACCTCTCCAACCAGTCAGTAACACGCTGCCAGTTCACCAAGTACACAACCGTACTCCAAGTAGATCTCCCATGAACCTTCAACCTGCAATTCAATAGACCATACTCACAATTGTAGATCTCTCTACACCCTTGAAGAACCCTTCTTCAACCAGTACCCCGGTGGATCAGCTCCTTGACCTTGCAGACCTTGCAACTCTCCCTGATCAAACACTCTCAGCACTCCTTTGGAACTAGGAGGAGCTACACTAGCTCTCTCTAAAAGCTCTATAGCTTTCTAGCACACCCATACAATACAGCCCATGAGTCCATATATAGATCTCATGCTTACAATAATTAGACTAACCTAATTACAATAATTAGACTCGCAACTCAAGACTACGACTAGCCTTCAACATGCAAACTAGCAGTCCAAAAATAGACTCTCCCGGATTCGCCATGCAAACTGCCTGTTCTCACACAGGCTGCCGACGTCGGCGCCTCCATGACCGATGTCGGCCGACTGGTAACCGACGCCGGTTGCTTCCTCTTGCAATCTGACCGACGTCGGCTGATCAGACCGACGCCATTTTTCCTGCAACTAAATCAGCAACCCCCCTGCAACTATGGATCCTCCTTAACTTCTCCTGTTTGCATCCTGGTGAAGCTTTTAGCTCCACAACATAACAATCTCCCACTTGGAGATAAATAGCTGCACCTGTACCTATACCTGTACACCGTCTAAATTATTCCCTGGCTTGTATTCCTCTTCAAGATCAATCCTGAAGACCAACCACCACAAAACCTGTGATGCTACACCTGTCATTCAAGTAACCTGCCACATCCGAACCTACATATCCATGTAGTGAAGAACTTGACCCTGCATAACAAGAAACCCTGCTACTAGTCCCACTGAACTGCCCTCCAGTACTCCTTCCCCGAATTGGCTCCATACTTTCTGACAACCCCCACTGCTTGGTAAAACAACTTAGGTCTACACTAGACCTCATGTGATTTCGAACCCTGTTTCAAGCTAAGCTTGAACTGTCCAGCCCTTGGTGTGCTTTCAGATTCTGCATCCTGCAATATGAACCCCGCCAACACCGTCTTCACATCAGCTCCCACTGGAGATCAAATCTCCATGTCTCTTATGCCAAAGAATTTCTCTGCTCCAAATTCTTCATGACACGCCTCTGAACTAACCTTACCCCTTTGCTCAGCAAATCCCTGTATGTACAAACCTACTAGTAAATCACCCACATACAGTAACAAGATGATGTCATGACTCATCATCCACCTGGTAAGACAAAACCACAATAGTTACACTGACATTGACTGAAGCCATGCTTAGTCATCCACCTGTCAATACCTATACCACTGTCCTGCAGCTTCTTCAAGACCATATGCCTTGGCCTTCTGTCTCTTGTATCCATCCACTCTCTTCTTTATCTCGGGAATCCATTCCGTCTCTCAGTGCTTACATCCAGCTGACAAATCTACTAACAAATACCTGTTTGGTTCTTCTCCAAGGACTCACACTCCTTATCCATGCCAAGCTCCCACTGTATCTGGACTCTACCTGCATTACCTCTTCCAACTTCCTGGTTCTTGACTATCAAAGAGGCAATATAAAGAAGGTGAACAACGAATATGAGGTTCACTTACCATTTCTGACCTCAACATGAGCGTTTGAGACTTGCTGTCCGCCCACTATCCGTACCAGTGACCGATCTCGGCCATCTCCCAGTCTGTTTCCGATCGATGTCGGCTTCCTGTACTGAACCTAACTGCCGACGTCATTTCTCTAGCCGACGCCTGCGTCCTTTCTGCCGACGTCAATTCCTTCATGACCGACGTCGGTCTTCCTGTTGCCGACGTCGGTTACTGTATAACCAATGCCGGTACCTGTGTTCATCTGTGAGTGACAACTTTTTACCCGCGAGCTCTCCATGGATCAAAATCCTAATCAAATCAACCCTGCTCTGCTCAGAATAATTCAGTTTCCTCACCTGATCTCTGTCCGTCATCTCCTCCATGAACACCAAGGCTTTCCAGTTCTTTAGCTTGTCAAAGACATCTGACCTCCGCTTCAAAACCTGCATTCTCCTCTTACATATGTGGCCAAGCCTATAAAGCCACATCTCTACAACAGAAGGTGAATCAGCAATATAAGTAGATAGATAAAGGATACCTACTTTCTTACCACCATCTAATTCAAGTGTATCCGCTGTGAGAGTTACAGTGCATCTCTCATCACCCAAATTTCCTAAAGAAATTAGACTCATCTCCAAGACTGGTACCTGCATGACTTCCTTCAACCACTGTGAGTCATCCGTCTGCACTTTCAGCTTCACTTCCCCTTCGTCAATCATCTGACAAGGCTCTCCAACCCCTAAATAAATCTCTCCAAAGTCTCCAAAGACATACCCATGAAAAGATGCTCTATTTCGGGCTGCATGGAAAGAGGCAAAAGAATCTGTAAACAAAGATTCCACTTTATCCAGAACACCCTGTACAATATTACCTGCAACATGTGCTTCCACCAGCTGATCTTCTATCGACCAATGATCTCTTTTAATCTGCTCTTTCTTTCCATCAATCAGACCATTCGTGCTATTCAGTTTCTCCATTCGTAGCTTACTTTCTTCTCCCATTGCTATACTCCCACTCAATCTGAAACACCTGTGAGTGACCTGTAATCAAAAACACTACCAGATCTGAAACCCCCTGTTAGTCAACCCAATCGAAAGCTCTGATACCAATTGTCAGGCACCTAGAACAATAAACATGCTCCGATCCCTACTGAGTTAGGATCTTGCTCCACCACAATTAGAGCACATATGATTACTACTCGTATTAGCAACTAATCACGAAATTTAACCAGAAGTATAAAGTAACTAGAAATATGAAACAACACAGGATATAAGAGACAATACACAATTGTATTATATACACAGAAGAAAATACAATAAGGAAGATGCCACTTCTTCCTCCACCTCAAAGGCTCGCCACACCTCAAGACCTTCTTCCCTCTCTCTCTTGGTCCCAACAATCAACTCCAATATAGAATTGATGTTCACCTCTCCAACCAGTCAGTAACACGTTGCCAGTTCACCAAGTACACAACCGTACTCCAAGTAGATCTCCCATGAACCTTCAACCTACAATTCAATAGACCATACTCACAATTGTAGATCTCTCTACACCCTTGAAGAACCCTTCTTCAACCAGTACCCCAGTGGATCAGCTCCTTGACCTTGCAGACCTTGCAACTCTCCCTGATCAAACACTCTCAGCACTCCTTTGGAACTAGGAGGAGCTACACTAGCTCTCTCTAAAAGCTCTATAGCTTTCTAGCACACCCATACAATACAGCCCATGAGTCCATATATAGATCTCATGCTTACAATAATTAGACTAACCTAATTACATTAATTAGACTCGCAACTCAAGACTACGACTAGCCTTCAACATGCAAACTAGCAGTCCAAAAATAGACTCTCTCGGATTCGCCATGCAAACTGCCTGTTCTCACACAGGCTGCCGACGTCGGCGCCTCCATGACCGATGTCGGCCGACTGGTAACCGACGCTGGTTGCTTCCTCTTGCAATCTGACCGACGTCGGCTGATCAGACCGATGCCATTTTTCCTGCAACTGAATCAGCAACCCCCCCGCAACTCTGGATCCTCCTTAACTTCTCCTATTTGCATCCTGGTGAAGCTTTTAGCTCCACAACATAACAAATACCACTTTTATATATATAAAAACATAACACATATAATATATATATATATATATATATATATATATATATACATTAATAAAAACTATTATAGATCATAAAAATATAACAATATATATAAATATAAACCCTTTTCCTTTAAAAAAATATAACATCCTCTAAAAATTATATATATATGTATATATATAATTAATTTAATAATAATAATATATTATATATTTTATTATTAAAGAATAGTATAAAAATTTATATATTTTTTTACTTTTTTTTTAAAAAATTGTTAACCTTAATGTAGGGTTTCTTGGCCGGTGGTCGGCAGACCATGGCCAATGGCTGGCATCGTAGCCTTGGTTGTGACCATGGTCATTAACCGAGCCAGGCCAAGTGTGGGGTGGCTTAGTTGGCCCATCCCCCTCACCTCCCTATTATGGGAGGGGGTTGAGATGACACAATCCACCCTCCTCCCCACATTACAAAAAAAACACAAAAACAAAAACAAATAAACAAACAAACATACACATTTTTTTTATTTGTATTTTTATTTTTAAATAAGTCATTAAAAAAATAAAATAAGGATCTGATAATGTTGGTATATGTATTTTTTATGTATAAACACACACACACATACATACATATATTCTTATAAAAAAATAAGAACTCATTACTTCAATCCAAGAGGGAAAATGGAGAGTATATCAAGAAGTTGTAATAGATCTAGGGTTTACATGTATTTTTTTATTTTTCTATATTATAAATTCAACAAAAAATACATAGAAGAAATATGACTCTTACAGCGTATTGCAAATTCTCACAAGTAAGCTAGACTTTTGAACAAAATCATGACTAAAACACAATATTCAATATGCATATTAGTTTGAAAAAATTTAGGGATTAAGAGAAGAAAAACCCCTTGCCTGATTTTTTTGAAGCTCTTTACTTCATTCTTCATTCTCTCTCCACCTATTCTTCTCCTTGGCAAATCTCCAAAATGGCTCCTCTCTCTATCAGTTAAATTTTTATTGGAAGGCAATGCTTGTATTATTTTATTTTATTTTTTTATTGTTTGGAGTAGAATTTGGGTGCTAGTAAGTTTTGATGCTTGGATTTGCACCCTTGAGGAGATGTTCAGCTCTCCTCATCCAAGCAACAAAATGAAATCATCTCTCTTGCTGTGGGTGACAATTTCATTGAGATGAATCTCTAGATTAGGAGCTAGCTCCCCTCGATGCATCTTTAAAGATCTCTCTAATCTATCAAATGTGTATGAAAAGGGTAAAAAAAATAACTAAGAACAAAATGGTGATGCACCAATGTATACTGTCCTCCCAATTGACTGCAACCACTACTTAAAGAGAGAACAAGGTATTTTTCACACAAGATTCACAACTCAGAATTTACTACTGCATCAATGTTTCATATGGTAGATTCAAGAAGGTATATGATTCTTAAGAAGGAAATGAATGATCTAGAGAAATATACAGTCATGAGTCACTTCTAAGATATCTCAACACTTTAAAGAGAATACTAGCAAAGACCTACAACAATCTCCTTTCTACAAATTGGTAGACCATCAAGAGTACAAGCTAGAAAAGATAATATTTCACTAGACTAGACCAACAAGCTTCAAGTCATTACTCAATGTTACATCATGTGAATGTCAATAACACTTGTATATTTATTTAAGAGTTCTTTGAGTACAAATCTGGTGAGAGTTTTCCCAATAAGCAGCAAAGGATGCTGAACAATCCAAAAGAATGCACATATATAGCCTTTGATAGGTGGAACAATCAAAGGAAGTTCAAGGGTCACTTGGACATCTATCATCTTTGAGAGGAACAGTTACATTTGCATGTGGGAGAGAGGTGGGTGAGCTATGCCATGTCACCAAATGAATCAGTTACAAATAAGTTACAAGTGAACCAAATGCCTTATTTACAATTGAATATGTTATAACTGAAACAAATGCCTCAGTTACAATTGTCACTTGTTACCTTTATCCTTGCCTTCAGGTTCCTGCTGAACCTTTCTTTTAAACTCCAATGGCTAGTTTTCATAGTCTAAAATTGATGTTTTGTGGGCCGTCACTCTTTGAACATTTCTTTTGGACAAGTTTTCCAAAATAATTCCTTGAATAATCTTTTCGTAAGAATTCATTCCTTTGGTTTTTTCATTTAGGGCACTTTGCTATGGTCACCTCATTTCCTTTGTATCAGATAAAATATCTGAAAGAATTGGACTTTGGCCTCTTTCAAGTCTTCCAAAAGAATTCCTCAACAATCTCTTTGAAAGATTTCCTTCGAACTTTTTGTTTGGTCCTTCAGTCGAAAGAAATGGTCCTTCGGCAATATGTAAATGACCCTCCGATGCTTGGAAATGTCTCTTTGCAAGGTTAAAGATGATCCTTCATAAAAATTACAAGTGTCCCTTCAACTTTTGAAAATGACCTTCTGAAAGGAAAAGACACCCTTCGGATTTTTTGAAATGGTCCACCTTTCTGCCGAAACAATCCTTTGGACTTTTTGAAAATGTCCCTTCGAGAAAGTTGAAATGTCCTTTAGACTTTATAAAAAGTACCTTTTGGCCTTTCGAAATGACTCTCAAAAAAATTGGAATGCCCTTTGGAAAAGTTACAAGTGATCCTTTAGCTTGAAAAGGTTCTTCGGAAAAGTTGCAAGTGTCCTTTGGGGAAGTTGAATGGACAATTTTCCTGACAAAAGATACCCTTCGGGAAAATGAAATATACCCTTTGAAAAAATTACAAAGTACCTTTAGAAAAATTGCACAAATAATTTGTCTGAAAGAATTTGGCACTTTGTCTTTGAGAGATTTGTCTCAGATAAATTATCTAAAAGAATTCGTTACTTGGCCGAATGAAAAGTCCAAAAGAAATACACTTTAGGAAAAGGCCTCGGATAAAAAGTCTGAAAGAATTTGGCAAAGGCTTAGAACAAAAACCCAAAAGAATTTAGCAAAGGCTTAGCAAAGACAAAAAATAAACTTTTTGAAAGGAATAGACTTGTAGATTTGTTGCAGGCTTTATCAAAGAACACTTCTTCCGAAGAAAAGCTAAGTATTGGACCTGGATAAAGATATAGACTTAGATGATTTTTTGCAAATAAGGGTGCCCAATTTTGACCTAAAGGGCCAAAATTTGGTCAATAAATTAGTGACTCGCAGGGGTAGTATGCCTGCTATACTGACTAGACCAGTAGCCTTATCCAAATCAGGGCCAATGGAGTCAATATATTCTTGAAAATGACTAATAAGGATTATGCCAAAACAAAACACAAGGAAACACACCACACAATAATAGGAAGACCAAGCAAAGACAACACAAAACAAGACAAGGAAAAACTCACACATGTGTATAAGCACTTAGGGAACACAAGAAAAACAAGAAACTATGTACAAAAGAAAAAGAGAACTTTAATAACAATACTTTAGATATATCCCATTGACTGAGATATGCAGCTCCTCTCCATCCAACTTTGAGAGTTGAAAAGCATTGTGTTGTTTGCACTATGTGATCACATGTGGGCCACTCCACAAAACATCAAACTTTGTGTGCCTTTTAGGTTTGGCCCTATCTTCATCCCATTTTAGGACAATGTCTCCTTTAAAACTCCTTGGCATGGACTTTTTGTCAAAATAATTCTTTGTTTGTTGTTGGTGAGTAGTTATGGTGTGCATAGCTTGATCTCGTCTCCTCAAGCTCCATTAACTCACATAATTTGACTTCCATGCTCTCATTCTCCATAAATTGTAGCTGATAAGTGAGGTCTAAAGCTGGTAACTCAAGTGAGATAGGAAGCCTAGCCTCCCTTCCATACACAAGTGTGTATGATGAGTTCCCAATTGCTCTCTTTGGGGTGATCCTATCATCCCAGAGGGCTGTCTTCAACTTGGTATGCCAAGTCCTTTGATTCTCCTCCATAGTCCTCTTTATGATCCTTATCAAATTCTTATTTGTGGACTCAACTAGTCTATTCCATTGGGGATAGTAGTTGGAGGAGGTGCTAAAATAGATGCTATGCTTCAAAGCCCATTCACTTATCCTTGTTCCTAAGAAGGCTAATGCATTATCTGAAATGATCATTGAAAGAGCTCCAAACCCTGTTACTATGCTTTCATATAATTCTAGGACTAAAATTTCATTAGCCTCTTTAAGAGCTATGATCTCCACCTATCTTGTAAAATAATTAGTGGTTGTCAACACCCACTTGTGACTAACACTAGAAAGAGGATTGATTAGGCCTATGAAATCCAAACCCCATTGCATAAAGGGTTGTTCAACCTAGATTGGATGAAGAGGCAAGGCAACTAGCTTTTATTTTCCATCAAAAAGAGCACACTTTTGGCATTTCCTTACCTAAGTGTAAGTGTCCTTAAACAAGCTATGCCAAAAGTAACTAGCTTTCATAATCTTAGCAGTTGTGGTTATTGGAGCAAAGTGACCACCAACTGGTCCATCATAAAACTCATGCAACACTTTGTCAATCTGATCTAAATCAATACACCTCAAAAGCACACCTACAAAGTCCTTTCTAAATAACACTCCATTAACAAGTACATAAGGAATGGATTGTAGCCTAAAGTACCTTCTCTTGGCCCTATCAAGACCTTGTGGACACTCACTAGTTTGAAGGAAATGGATCATGTCCTGTGTCCAACTTCTCATAGATGAAGGTAAAAATGTTGTAGGGTCATCATGGAGTGCCAAAAAAACCTGTCTTTGTTCTTTTAAGTCTGAAGCAAGATGCTCACATAGTCCTTTTCCCTTCACTAGCTTGGTTATTTTGATCTCCACATCATACTCCATCACTTTGGTGATCCAACCTACCCTTTTATCATTCAAATCTCTACTCAATAGAAAGTCTTTCACACTAAGATGAGGTAAAAAAATGTGAACCTTGTTATTAGACAACATATGCCTAAATTTCTTTAAACTCCTTATGACTGAAAGCACTTATTTCTCAACATATGTGTACCTTATCTCATAGCCTTCCCAACCTTGACTAAAAAAGGAAATAGACTATTCAAAAAATTTATCATTTTCTTGGGTAATCATGGTAGAAATTACTTCTTAATTCACAAAAGTGTACAAATTGAAGTCCTTGGAGAAGTTTGGAATTACAAGAATAGGAGCTTGGGCATTGGCTCACTTGATCTCCTTAAAACTTTCTTTCCTCCTTCCTGTCCAAGTGAATATCTCATCCTTCCTTAGCATGGAGGTCAAGGGCTTGACCATGTTAGAAAATTTAGGAATAAACTTCCTAATGAAATTTATCTTAACAAAGAAGCTTTGTAGACCCTTCTTATGTTTAGGCAAATACAATGCCAAGATAACGCTTACCTTTTCAGGATCAATAGATAGACTTTTCGTAGAAATAATGTGGCCTAAGAGTTTACCTTCATGAACAAAAAAAACACACTTATTTGGGTTTAGAAAGATCCCAAACTCTCTACACCTCTCACAAATCTATCTTAGGTGATTCAAATGATCTTTTGCTTCCTTGGAGAAAACTGTCACCTCATCAAGATATACCAATACAATGTCATTGATTAATCCTTGAAAAGCCATATCCATTGCACATTGAAAATTAGCTCTAGAATTTGACAATCTAAATGGCATCTTCCTATAGGCATATTTACCCCATTTGGTGGTGAAGGCTATTTTGTATTAGTCACTTTCTTTCACCAAAATTTGATTATACCTAGAATAACCATCTAAGAGGGAAAACCTCTCACTACTTGCCACCACTTGCAGAATTTGCTCCATGAAAGAGAAAGGATAATGATCTCTCAAAGACACTCTATTCAAGTCTCTGAGATCCACACACAACTTGATCTCCCCATTATTCTTTCTAACAGGGACTAAGTTGGCCAGCCAAGAAGAATGCTTGATGGGAAAGATGATTTTAGACTTAATTAGTTTGGTGAGTTATTTCCTCATGAGAGGCTCAATCTTGGGATTGATTGGCCTTTGTCTTTGCTTGATGGGTTTGGAATTTTCATCTAGCTCTATGGTGTGTTGAGCCAATATTGGGTCAAAACCCTTCAAATCACTATACTCCCATACAGAAATATCACTAAACTCCTTACATAGTTCGATGAAATCATGCCTCTCTTGACTAGTGCATACCTTCATAAGTACAAGTAGCTTATTTTAAGATTTCTACCCTTTGATATTTCTCTTGCTTATGTTAGGATCTTAGAGTATAATTGATTACTTTTGTATAAACAACTAAACACAGAATTGAAACCAGAAGTAATAAGTAACTAGAAATCAGAATCAACAAATAATAGGAGATACAAGAAACAACCAATCTTTATTAAACTCTTTAGAAAGAAAATACAATGAAGAAATCTCTCTCTCCTCACACCTCGCAGATGTATAGTAATTCTCCTTCAAGAGTTCTCTTTCTCTCTCTCTCAATCAATTACAATCAACTCAATTACTAAATTATACATGTTATGAGGATCTAACCCTACTATATAGTATACTACAACACTAGGGTTCATGAGCCATGCATTCTCCACCCTTAGATCGACCTCTTAAATCAAAGGCTCAAATCTATTCTCCTAAAAATAGAAAGCTAGAAACGCATAGAAGTCGGTGTCAGTCTGAAGATGACCAATGTCGATCGACCCCTAATCAATGCCGATTGACCCCTAACTGATGTCAATTGGTTCTGATCGATGCCAATTATTGTGTAACCCTAGCAACCTCCACATTAGCTCATTAGTGAAGCTTTTAGCTCCATAACTCAAAAATCTCCCACTTGGAGATAAACAGCCACACCTGTACTTGTACAACAACATCCTTTAAACATCTCTGGCTTACTTCTCCCTCTTCAAGTTCAATCTTGAAGACCAACAAAAGTTGAATGAAGATTCAACTTCTCCTTTGTTCCTGACTTTGTTAACATATCAATAGGGTTTTTATCCATATGGATCTTTTCCAGGTTCAACTGTCCATCCTCCAATACCTGTCTAATGAAGTGGTACTTAAGCTGTATATGTTTAGTTCTTGAATGAAAGACTAAATTTTTTGCCAAATGAATTTCACTTTAACTATCACTGTATAATCTGCAACTCTCTTGCTCCTTTTCCAACTCTTCCATGAACTAAGTCATCCAAATAATTTCTTTGCTAGCCTCTGTGACTGCAATGTATTCTACCTCTGTAGTAGACAAGGCAACAACCTTTTGCAACTTTGAAATCTAGCTAACCGCCGTTCCACTAATAGTGAACACATATCCTGTGGTGCTTCTTCTACCATCCAAGTCACCTGCCATATCCGAATCTACATACCCATGTAGAGAAGTGTTTGACCCTCCATAGCATAAATGCCTACTGCTGGTCCCTCTCAAATATCAGAGAATCTACTGAACTGCTTTCTAGTGTTCCTTTCTTGGATTGGCCATAAACTTGCTGACAACTCCCACTACTTGGGCAATATTTGGTCTAGTACATACCATTGCATACATCAAGCTCCCAACTACTGAAGCATATGGAACTCTACTCATGTACTCAACCTCATCATGTGATTTAGGACACTGTTCTTTGCTTAACTTGAAGTGTCCAGCCATAGGTGTGCTTATCTGTTTTACATCCTGCATATTGAACCTCTCCAACACCTTATTCACATAATCCTCTTGAGACAAAATCAAACTGTGATTTTTCCTATCTCTCTTAATACTCATGCCAAGGAGTTTCTTTGCTGCTCCTAAATCCTTCATGGCAAATGTGTGAGCTAATTTTACCTTAAGCTCAGTAATTTCCTGCATGTGTGAACTTGTAACAATCATATCATCTACATACAGTAACAGGATAATATAACTAACATTATCTAATCTGTTAAAATAAACATAATGGTTAAATTGACATTTACTAAAGCCATGCTCTGTCATAAACTTGTCAAACCTCAAATACCATTATCTTGGAGCTTGCTTAAGACCATATAAGCTTTTCTTCAACCTGCACACAAGTTTCTCCTTACCTTTGACCTCAAAACCTTTTGGCTGATCCATATATATATCTCTTCATCCAAATCTCCATGAAGAAATGATGTCTTAACATCAAGCTGCTCACGATGCAAAGCCTCAATAGCAACTAAAGACAATACAGTATGAATAGAAGTCATCTTTACTATATGAACAAAAATTTCACCAAAATCAATACCTAGTTTCTATGTAAATCCCTTTACTACCAACCTGGCCTTATGTCTCATTTGTCCATTCTCTCCTTCCTTTAACCTGTATACCCATTTGGTTTTTAGTGCTTTCTTTTCAACTGGCAACTCAACCAAATCGCACGTATGGTTCTCTTCCAAGGAATCAATTTCTTCATTCATGCCATGCTCCCACTGTTTCCTAGATTTTACCTGTATTGCCTCATCAAAACTTTCTGGTTCACCACCATCAGTGAGCAGCAAGTAGTATAAAGAAGGGGAATAATGAATTGGAGGTTTACTTACCCTTTTAGACCTCCTTATGGGCATTTGAGACTCATTTACAGCTTGTTGTCTGCCTAAATTTTCTTCTGATAGTGACCGATCCCGGTCATCTCTGATCGATGCCAGTCTGCACCTGACCGATGTTGATTCCTCTTGATCGATGCCGATTTGGACTTGACCAATGTTGATTTCCACTTGATCGACGTTAGTGTCTGTGTTTTTTTGTGAGTGATGATTTTTACTTGCGAGCTCATTTTGGATCATAACCTCTTCCAAATCAAGAATGCCCTACTCAAAATTATTCAACCTCTTGAGCTGATCACTATACATCACCTTCTCATCAAAAACTACATCATAGCTTCTAATAATTTTTTTAGTTTCTAAATTCCACAACCAGAATCCAAAATCTCCAAAACCATAACCAATGAAAGTGCACCGCATAAATTTAGCATCCAGCTTCTTTCTATTTTCTTTATCAATGTGCACAAAAGCTTCAGAACCAAAAACTCTGAGAAATGAAAGATCTACATTTTTACCTATCCAAGCCTCTTTTGGAATTCCACCATCTAGTGCAGTAGAATGTCCTCTGTTAATTAGGTAAACCATAGTATCTACAGCTTCTGCCCAAAACTATAAGGGCAAACCAGCATGCAACCTCATACTCCGTGCATGCTCCATTATTGTTCTATTCATCCTTTCAACAACTCCATTTTGCTGAGGTGTCCTTGGAACCATCTTTTCCCTTATGTATTCCACTCATAGAATAGTAACTGTTGAATTTATTACTGCATTACTCACCACTATTGTCAGATCTAAGGCACTTCAATCTCAAACCTATTTTATTCTCAACCAAAGCTTTCCATTTCTTAAATGTGTCAAAAACATCAGATTTCCTCTTTATGCAATAAACCCATGACTTTTTTGTAGCATCATCAATGAAAGAAACATAATACTGTGATCCTCCAATAGAAGCTACCTGAGTTGGTCCCCATATGTCTATGTGAACAAGCTCTAACTTGTGCTTCTTCTTTGTTGACCCAATTTTGAGAAACCTCACTTTCTTCTATTTTCCAAAAATACAATGCTCACAAAAATCTAGATCTATGCTTTTCAAATCTGAAAGATTACCTTTTGACTTAAGAACAGTCATTCCCTTCTCACTCATGTGACCAAGCCTACAGTGCCACAACTTTGCATCTACATCTGAAGTAGATAAAACAGAAGGAGAATAATTAGTAATACAAGTAGATAGATAAAGTGTACCTACTCTCTTACCTTTTGCTAATACAATTGCACCCTTGGAAACTTTCCAAGATTCAACTATGAGAGTTACTGTGCAACCCTCATCACTCAACTTTCTTGTAGAAATCAAATTCCTCTTCAGGATGAGTACATGCATGACATCTTTCAACACCCATGTGTTGCCATTCTGCAATTTTAGCTGCACTTTTTCTTTGCCAACAATTTTACAAGGCTCATCATCCCCTAAATAAACTTTTCCAAAATCTCCATGGACATAATCATTGAAAAATTCTCTATTTGGGATTGCATGGAAAGAGGCACCATAATCTAAAACCCATGATTCTACTTTATTATTCAAAGAAAATATAAGAGCATCCTATGCAACAATATCTACAACTTTTGCTTCTTTATTACCTTCATGCTGATTTTCTTTGTTATCCTTCAACCAACAATCTTTCTTTGCATGCCCTTTCTTTCCACAATTCCAGCAGGTTATTCTTTCATTTCTGGATTTGGATCTACTTCCCATCTTTGACCTTGATTTCCCTTGCTTGCCCTTCTCTCTTTGCCTTCCCCTGCTTTCAACACTTAAAGCATTACTTGATGTTTTCCCTATTCTTTTCCTACAAATATCTTCATTCAAGATTACACTAACAACATCATCAACTTTCAAGATATTTGAAGCAGATGCAGTATTACTAACTGCCATTACCAAACTATGCCAACTTTCAGGTAAAGAGCATAAGATTAAGAGAGCCTTAATTTCATCATCAAAAATTATTTTGACTGAATTTAACTGATTTACTATTATATGGAAATCATTAAGATGACTAGATACAGATCCACCTTCCTGCATTTGTAAATTAAATAATTGCTTCATAAGATATACCTTATTTGAAGCTGAGGGTTTTTCATATAAATTTGCCAAAGTATCCATTAACTCTACCATTGTCTTTGCCTGTGATAAATTGGAAAAAATAGAAGCTGCCAGGCTCAACTTTATAGATCTAAGAGCCTTTCTATCAAGAACATTCTATTCTTCATCTTCCATATTTGTGGGCTTCTTTGAAACCCCACCCAATGGTAAATACAAATCTTTTTGATACAGATAATCTTCAATTTGCAGCCTCCATAATTGATAATTCTTGCCATTGAATTTCTCCATTTTTAGTTTACTTTCTTCTGCCATTGCTTTGCTCCCACTCAATCAGAAACCCCTGTGAGTGAATTCTGTAATCAACAAACACTACATGCTCTGATACCAGTTGTTAGGATCTTAGAGTACAATTGATTACTTTTGTATAAACAACTAAACACATAATTGAAACCAGAAGTAATAAGTAACTAAAAATCAGAAATAACAAATAATAGGATATATAAGAAACAACCAATCTATATTAAACTCTTTCAAAAGAAAATACAATGAAGAAATCTCTCTCCTCACACCTCATAGATGTACAGTAATTCTCCCTCAAGAGTTCTCTCTCTCTCTCTCTCAATCAATTACAATCAACTCAATTACTGAATTGTACATGCTATGAGGATCTAACCCTACTATATAAGATATTGCAACACTAGGGTTCATGAGCCATGCATTCACCACCCTTACATCCACCTCTTAAATCAAAGGCTCATATCTGTTCTCTTAAAAATAGAAAGCTAGAAATGCATAAAAGTCAGTGTCGGTTTGAAGATGACCGATGCTGATCGACCCCTAACTGATGTCGATTGACCCCTAACCGATGTCGATTGGTTTTGACTGATGTCGATTACTGTGTAAGCCCATCAACCTCTACATTGGCTCATTAGTGAAGCTTTTAGCTCCACAACTCAATAGCTTAGTGGACATACCTACCTTTTCCTTCTTGATTTGGTCATCCTCATTGAAAATGCTCTCAAGAGTCACTAAGCTTCTAGGAAGCTTGTTGGACTTTAATTGGATAATCTGCCCTCCATATTATTATTGTAGTTTAGACTGATTCTTGAAAGAAAACTTAACTTCTTATTGTAGAAAAAGTGCTATTTTTTTGTCACTATTAAAGACCTGCCAATTGGTGACATTATCTAGTATGGATGGTCTCATAATCACCTTTAGATGGGGCTAGTTTTTGTCTTCCTTTATGCCCTTTAGAACATCAAATTGAGTGCCAATAGATTCCAACCTATCAGCATGCTTATTGTCTTCCCTTGGAATAGATATGATGTTAAAAGCCATGAAATCTTCTACAAGGTCCCAAACTCTGTGCTTATTAGATTTGAGCAAGGAGTTCTTGCTCAAATTCTACCCTCTAACTTGATTCACAACAAGCTCACTATCACCAAACACTTACAATTCCTTAACACCTCTTTTCCTTGCCCATTCAAGGCCGTGGATAAGGGCCTCATACTCTATCACATTACAAGTGCATGAGAATTGAAATATGAAGGCTGAAAATACATTTCCTTTGGAAACCATCATAGCTCCACTACCTGCCCCCATCTTGCTTCTAGACCCATCAAAGAAGAGCTGCCACAAGCCATTCACATCCTCACTTGGATTCATCAAATTAGGCATGAAAGAGCCCTTCTCATGCATATAATAGACTCTGAGACCAGATTCTTCAATAAAATTGTAAGGATAATGCTCATAGTTGTCATCTCCCCACTCATTTAGGAACAAATCAAAAATTCCCTCTGGGGAAGATGATAGAGATTGGTCAACGTGAATTTCCTCTTCATCAATGATAGCATAGTTAACATTTGCCACCTTAGGGGAATATGGTTCCAAGTGATCTCTATGAATAGGTTTTGACTCAATCTTGACTATAGTGCCATATTTTGTTCTAAATACCATGTAGGACCAATTAGCTGCCAAGTATCCACCTATCTTGGATATAAAGTCCCTTGACAAGCAAAGCAAAAAATAGGGAGGTAAATATAATACCACCACATCATGAGGAATTGAAAAAGTAGGACAAACATGAAGGATCAAATCAAACTTTTCACTACCCCCAAAGTCTTGGCTGGTGATCCGTCTAATTGAAAGACTCCTTTAGTTATTGGCTCATACTTGAGCCCTAGCTTATCTGTTATACATTTAGGCATAATTGATGTGCTTGTTCTACTATATATGATTCAATTATAAACCAAGAAATCACCAATAATTAGAGATAGGTAAAAAGGAGGAGTCTCCTCATCTTTCTTCACTTGACCATCTATGGATTGAGTTTCATTGACCAAAACCACATTGTCATTTCTAGATGGACCTGCTTGTTTGCCCAATCCATGCAATTTTTTTTAAAGTATATCTTTCTACCCTGGTAATGTTAGAGAATCCCACAATGAAATATTCATATGAATCTTCTTCATCTGTTCCACCACATTGATGGAAGGATTACTCACCTTGGGGTTCTCTTTATGAACATTGGCACCTTTGATGTAGCATGTGTAGGTAGAGTTGTAGCAGCTGGCCTAAAATTTGGAATCCTCTAATTTTCTTGTAATTTAGGAGCTATGTTAGACCCACTTACCATAGAAGATGATTTAGGAGTCACAAAATGTCCTTGATTAGCTCCTTGAGCTTCATCTACAACCCTCCTTTTAGACTTAGTATTAGAGGTAACACTAGTATTTTGATTGCTTATATTCCCCACGTAATTAATGGCACAAAACTCACCCTCTAAATGATTCATGAGAGTGAAATCAACTTGAAACTATCTGATTTCCATCCCAAATTGCATTGGCATATCAAAATATGAAAATTGAGATGTTTGATCACTTTGTGTAGTCATGCCTTGATTTTGCATCTCATTGGCATAAGCAACTTGTTCTTGACCATGTTCAAAAGGTGGATAGTTGGGTTGTTCTTGGACCAAAATTTTTTGAGTGGGGACAAGGGATTTAGAGGATGAGGGAGCACTAGGATTATAACTTTGATAAGGCTTGACATGGGTAATTTGGCCTTGTCCTTGATTAATGCCTTGAAAAGAAGGTATGTTTGTTTGTCCAAACTGATTGTAGTATTGATATGGCCTATAACCATGGGCTTGTTGCCTTTTGAGAGAAACTGGTTCATCAATAACACTTTGGAGAAAATTTTTGACTTTGTGTATTTCATTGGTAGGAGCAATGGTAGATTTTTCTTGATTAGGCAAAAGAGCGAAAGTGGGCAATGCACTTTGACTAGGAGAATGCAAATTAGAGAATAGTGGCATTGGAGGTCTAGGAGCTATCTTTCCCACTTGGACAAGGAAATTATTAGCATTTATGGCTATTTCATAGGTAGCAGGCAATGTGTTTCCACCCATGGATTGAATCATCATGGTAATGTCACTATTCAACCCTTTCAAGTAGTACAAAAATGCATAGTTTGCAGTTGGATTCATAAGAATTGGGATTCTGTCCCAAGTTTTTTGGAACCTAGTATTAAAATCTTGCATGAATTCATGTGGTGCCCTCTTTATTATGGTCAATTTCTCAACTAGAGACATGTGATCACTCTTTTCCATAAACATATCAGTCAATAGGGTACTCAACTCATCCCATGAGCTAATAGAATTTACAGGTAGGGTCCCATACCAATCCAAGACTTTTCCCTTGAAGACAAGACCAACAACCTAATAACTACATTTTCTTAGGTAATATTATGGATATTACAAAAGTTTTCTATATTTTGATTGTGCTAAATGGTAGAAATTGGACCATCTCCACTAAAAGATGGGACACTTTTGAGGGTTACTCCTAGAATTTGATCATATTGGGCAAGATGCAAGGGAGATGCCTCGGTGAAAGGCACAAAAGGTTGTCTTCTAGCCATTTTGGAATGATCACTATGGGTGTTAGGTATGGAATGTAACACAAACTTGGAAGCATTAAACACAAAATCTCTTTTGTAAGGATGAGTATTGACAAACCTGAACCTTTTGGTGGAATATGGAGGTAATTCCATAAACTCGAAGGGTACACATTTAACAGCAAACCTAGTGGTCACCTTTGACATGGAAAATAGGACTGATCATCAACCAAAGACTTGAATTCTTCAATGGAGTCACCATGTACTGAATGTATATGTTTCTTTCTCTTTAACAATGCCAAGACCAACACCAATATTGAAAAATCTTGTAGGACTTAGAGGTCCCACTGGGTGTGCCAAAAACTATTAATGCTTGGATTTACACCCTTGAAGAGATGTTCAGCTCTCCTCATCCAACTGGCAAAATGGAATCATCTCTCTTACTGCAAGTGAAAATTTTGTTGAGATGAATCTTTAGATTCGGGGCTAGCTCCCCTTGATACACCTTTAAATATCTCTCTAATCTATCAAATGTGTATGAAAAGGGTAAATCAAAATAACTAAGAACAAAACAGTGATGTACCAATGTATACTATCCTCCCAATTGACTGCAACCACTACATAAAGAGATAACAAGGTAATTTTCACACAAGATTCACAACTCAGGATTTATTACTGCATCAATGTTTCATATGCTAGATTTGAGAAGGTATATGATTCTTAAGAAGGAATTGAATGATCTAGAGAAAGATATAGTCATAAATCACTTCTAAGATATAATAATAGTTAAGAGAGAATACTAGCAAAGACCTACAATAATCTCCTTTCTGCAAATTGGTAGACCATCAAGAGTACACGCTAGAAAAGGAAATCTTTCACTAGACTAAACCAACAAGATTTAAGTCATTACTCAATGTTACAGCATGTGAATGGCAATAACACTTGTATATTTCTTCAAGAGCTCTTTGAGTACAAATCTAGCCAGAGTTTTCCCAATAACCAATGGAGGATGTTGAACAAGCCAAAAGAATGCATATATATAGCCTTTGAGAGGTGGAACAATCAAAGGAAGTTCAAGGGTCACTTGGACATTTGTCATCTTTGAGAGGAACAATTACATTTGCATGTGGGAGAGAGTTGGGGGAGCTATGCCATGTAACCAAATAAATCAATTACAAATAAGTTACAACCGAACCAAATGCCTTAGTTACAATTGAATCAACTATAGTTGAATAAGTTATAATTGAAACAAATGCCTCAATTACAATTGTCACTTATTGCCTTTATACTCGCCTTCAGGTTCCCATCGAGCCTTTCTTTTAAACTCTAACAGCTAGTTTTTGTAGTTAAAATTGATGTTTTATGGGCCATCAATCTTCAAAAAAGTTTTTTGAAAGAATTCCTTGGACATTCTTTCCACAAGAATTCATTCATTTAGTTTTAACATTTAGGGCACTTTGATGCGGTCACCTTGTTTCCTTTGTATCAGACAAAATGTCTGAAAGAATTGGACTTGGCCTCTTTTCAAGTCTTCTGAAAGAATTCCTCGACAATCTCTCTGAAAGAATTCCTTTAGAATTTTTGTTTGGCCTTTTGATCAAAAGAAATGGTCCTTCAACAATATGTAAATGACCCTCTAATGCTTGGAAATGTCCCTTCACAAGGTTGAAGATGATCCTTCAAAAAAATTACAAGTGTCCCTTCAGATTTTAAAAATGACCTTCCAAAAGGAAAAAATACCCTTCAGATTTTTTGAAATTGTCCACCTTCCCACCGAAACAATCCTTTAGACTTTTTGAAAATGTCCCTTCAGGAAAGTTGAAATATCCTTCAGACTTTTTGAAAATTACCTTTCGACCTTTGGAAATAACTCTTAGAAAAAATGGAATGCCCTTTGGAAAAGTTACAAGTGATCCTTTGTCTTGAAAAGGTCCTTTGAAAAAGTTACAAGTGCCCTTCAGGAAAGTTGAATGGACAATTTTATCGACAAAAGATACCCTTCAAGAAGATGAAACTTACCCTTCAAAAAAATTGCAAAGTACCTTCGAAAAAATTGTGTGGACAATTTGTCCAAAAGAATTTGATGCTTTGTGTTTGGGAGATTTGTCTCAGACGAATTATCTAAAAGAATTAGTTACTTGAACGAATGAATAGTCTGAAAGAAATACGCTTAAATAAAAAGCCTCAGACAAAAAGTCTAAAAGAATTCGGTAAAGGCTTAGAATAAAAACCTGAAAGAATTTAGCAAAGGCTTAACAAAGACCAAAAATGAACTTTCCAAAAGGAATAGACTTGTACATTAGTTGCAAACTTTGTCAAAGAACATTTCTTTTAAAGAAAAGCTAAGTACTGGACCTGGCCAAAGATATAGACTTAGATGATTTTTTGAAAATAGGGGTGCCCAATTTTGGCCTAAAGGGCCAAAATCTGGTCAACAGTAAGTTTTGTGTCATGTTGGTGTTAATCGTAATATTTATTTTTCTCTTTTGGTTACTTACAGGATTGTCATATGTATGTTTTTATTAGTTACTAAATTTCAATATTTTAAATTGTTAATTAATTTAGAAATATGAAGTATTTAGGAGGGAGAAGTCACATTTCACTCCTTTATTTTAATTCCTTAATGAGTTTGTCATTATTTTTATTTTTATTTGATTAGATTAATTATTACCTTGAGAAAAATAGGTTACATGAGCAAAATCTACTATAATAGTACAATTTGTAACAACTATTTAAAACATATATCCTCAATAATCTGGGTTATGACAACCTTATCACAATTTAGAGATTAACTAAATATCAAATAATAACTCTATTTACAACCATCTATAATAACAACAATATTTAATATATTTGAAAAAATTGAACTGGTTTTATTTTCTTGCATTATGATAGACAACAAGGGGTCAGCTAAAAGTTGAGCAAGTGACTTCTCCCTCCTAAGTGCTTCATATTTCCAAATTAATAAACAATTTAAAATATTAAAATTTAGTGACTAATAAAAACATACATATGATAATTTTGCAAGCAACCCAAAGAGAAAAATAAATATTACGATTAACACCAATATGAAACAAAACTTACTAGCACCCAAATTCTACTCCAAACAATAAAAAAATAAAATAAAATAATACAAGCACTGCCTTCCAATAAAAATTTAACTGATAGAGAGAGGAACCATTTTGGAGATTTGCCAAGGAGAAGAACAGGTAGAGACAGAATGAAGGATGAAGTAAAGAGCTTCAAGAAAATCAGGCAAGGGGTTTTTCTTCTCTGAATCCCTAATTTTTTTCAAACTAATACGCATATTGAATATTGTGTTTTAGTCATGATTTTGTTCAAAAGTATAATTTGCTTGTGAGAACTTGCAGTACACTGTAAGAGTCATATTTCTTCTGTGTATTTGTTGTTGAATTTATAATATAGAAAAATAAAAAAATAAAAATATACATGTAAACCCTAGATCTATTACAACTTCTTGATATTCTCTCCATTTGCCCTCCTGGATTGACTATAATGAGTTCTTATTTTTTTATAAGAATATATGTATGTGTGTGTATTTATATATCAAAAATACATAGACCAACATTATTAGATCCTTATTTTATTTATTTTTAAATAAATAAATAAAATTGTTTATGTTTGTTTGTTTTTTTGTAATGGGGGGCAAAGGGGGGATTGTGTCGTCTCAACCCCCTCCCATAATACGAAGGTGAGGGTGAGGGGGACGGGTCAACTGACCCACCCCTCCTCTAGCCTGGCTCGATTAATGACCATGGTCATGATCAGGGTTACGATGCCAACCATCGGCCGTGGTCCGCTGACCACCAACCAAGAAACTTTATGTTAGGTTAACAATTTTTTTTAAAAAAGAAAAAAAATATAAATTTTTATATTATTCTTTTATATATATATATATATATATATATATATGTATGTATGTATATAATTTTCAGAGGATTTTATATTTTTTTAAAAAGTATTTATATTTATATATATTGTTATATTTTTATGATTTGTAATAGTTTTTATTAATGCATATATATTGTATGTGTTGTGTTTTTATATATATAAAAGTGGTATTTTTATTTTTATCAAATATTTTGGATATTGTATTTATATATACATGGATATATATAAAAGATGGTAGAACATTTGGATCAATTGTATCTTATATATCTTTAAATTTAATTAAAAATTAGGTCTTTTTAAATAAATAAATATGTGTGTGTATATGTTTTTATGTTTATATATATAAACCTGAGTAAGTAGAAATTCTTATTGACCACTCTTGGATGGATATTTGATATATATAGGCATTTAGATTTATCAAATCAAATCGGTTTCGATATATATATATATATATATATATATATATATATATATATATATATATATATATATATATATATATATATATATATATATATATATATATATATATATATATATAGACGTGAAGTCAAGGTCTTAATTATCATGTCGTAGATGTGTGCTTTCAGTAAGGGCATCAAAAATGGGTCTCATCCTAATAAATATATAAATGATTTGATACTACAATTTACCATTCGAGAAATATTGTGAATAGAAATTCATTAGATAATCTTAGTATTATTCTTATTGATATTATACATGATGGGAGTTTAGAAAACAACTAGTTAATATAATATATAGGATTGTCAGTTTTGTTTGCTTCAACTTGGTGGGATTGTGTAGTAATATGTATTGATAAATTATTAGTGTAATAATAATTACAATTATTAGATGTTTGGAGTAGAATTTGGGTGCTAGCAAGTTTTGTGTCATGTTGGTGTTAATTGTAATATTTATTTTTCTCTTTGGGTTGCTTATAGAATTGTCATATGTTTTTACTAGTCACTTGCTTACTGAATTTTAATAGTTTAAATTGTTTATTAATTTGGAAATATAAAGTATTTAGGAGGGAGAAGTCACTTGCTCGACTTTTAGCTGACCCCTTGTTGTCTGTCATAATGTAGAAAAAAAAAATAGTTCAACTTTTTCAAATATATTAAATATTGTTGTCATTATAGATGGTTGTAAAGAGAGTTATTGTTTGATATTAGTTTATCTCTAAATTGTGATAAGGTTGTTGTAACCCACATTATTGAGGATATATATTTTAAATAGTTGTAACAAATTGTACTATTATAGTAGATTTTGCTCATGATTAGTTAGAGCATTAGTATAATCTTTTAATACTTTCATTTTGAGTCGTTATAAAAATAAAGTTTCTTATATTTCAACAAACAAATTTTGTAATTTTTGTAAACTTGAATTAACGTTGAATAGTTTGTAGGAGCCTTGTAGATTTTGATACACTGAAGAAAATCTTTGTTTAATCTATAATCTGAATTATTGGTATTTAGAGTTCCATAAATGTATGTCTAATATGGGTGATTGGTAAACTAGAAAATTAAGTATTCAAGTAGACAAATTGAATTGTTGTAGTCATGGTTTTATAATAATTTATTTTTTGGTAAAACATACTTTTGTAACCAAAAGAACATAACTTATAAAAATAACATTAGAAGAACCATAGGCTTATACATCTACATTTATCTTACACTCAGAATAAACAATGTAACAATAATGACATAAAACATGATACAAGGACTTACCTTGAACACTAAATCATGTAATGACTTTATTGTTACTAGAAATATAATAATTAGATTAAGCTTATTAAATTGAAAATTGACTAAAGTCAGTTGGACTCTGATTCAGATAAATAACTATATCGGTCACTTTACATAAACAAAAGTTTAAAACCCTTACCTCTATTCTAATAGAATTTGATTCAAAGACTTGTATCAATTTATCTCATTTGTTAATTATTTAGTGGAACCATTTCTAGGGGCATATGTCAAAAGTAATCTCTTGCTGATTTATTTTAGCTTTTAGAATTCCGTCATAAACACCCTGCCAAAAGAAGCTAGAGTGATAACATCTCAGATTTGGAGGTTAATAGTGTTTTCTCTTATGTTTAAATTAACATAGGTATCTTGAAATAACCAAACATGATTGTTTACTATCTTTATTAACTCTTTTCTAAATTTAAATTTATACAATTTTTTTGTTGCTTTGATTTTTATTTGCGAAGTTGTTTCGAAAATGGGCTCAAATTAATAGGAGAACATGAATTTTTTTGAAACTAAAACTTTCAAGATCTAGAATTATATCATGAAAATTAAGATCTACAACCATAATTTTTTTACCTCATTCTGATAACTTTTGGTGGATCCAACTCCAAAGGTATTTGATGATTTTTTTACAGCTAATTTCTTTTACAGCCTATGAAGTCATTTCTAATTTGAGTTATCAAAAATAGCTATAATAATATTTAAGTGAAACTAGTGTTTGGTAATGATTATTTTTAGCTTTAAATTAATACAAAATATTGATTTAACAATTTTGGATGTTTTTACTATTTTTAGTGCCCCTTTTTCTAAACCTAATTTATTCAAAAATCAGTTAGTAGAATAGTTTTCTGCGTTAAAAACCATTTTGAACACTGAGTTATTTTATCATTTAAATTGGTAGAGATTATTTTTGTAAGTTCCTAGTGGTAGCTCATATCTAATAAAATATAGAGTAACTTATATAAATACTTTTCATCTCGTGGGGGCATTTTATCCATCGTCATTTGATAGATGATTTAACAAAATTGTAAGTTGATTGTGAGGTGAGCTAGTCAAGTTTGGATGCATTGTGGTTGGGTAATTCCATTTATAAATGAATGGTTAACCTTTAATAGTGTACTCATGGTTAGTACATTGATTTATTTTAGATTAGGCTAATTAGGAGTTTGCTTGCCTACACACTCTTAACACGCTTACAATTTTATTGGCAGAAACAAGGTGTCAATAAGCCATTAACGGATCATGTGCTACACCATTTGGGACAAGCTTTAGTAATGGTTTCATTAGTCTAAGATATACTTGATATCCCTTGAATATCAAATTTGAGTGTAGTCTTGTACATCGATTCTAGTGTAGTCGACACAACTTAGTTGTATCTAGCGTGTCAAATACCTTTATGCATTTTATTTTCCAAAATAGATGGTGAACATACACATTATATATAACATACCTTGAATGTGTTTGTATACTTTTAAGGTTGCCTTTGATTATGTATGTGAGTTTATAATATGTGTGTATTCAAGGCATGCTTGAGTGTGGTTACATAAATAGTTGGAGTGTTTGCTCGTGTGGAGTTAGTGTTACACAAAAGAAAATAAATAGTAGTGTTTTTATGAGTTTTATTTGGATGAAATTTTGGGCATTACATATTGGTTATGGATAAATTTGTCTCTAGGATCATGTTGTCAATGCGGGCTCCATTGATGTCATTGTGATCTTCATTGATTGTTGATTCAACTTCCTCTAGACATCTCAACCAAGTGTCTTCGTAGCCCTTATAAAATACAATGCTGCATAGGAGGGTGATGTATGGTATGGATTAGATTAAGGATTTGATTTATTGGTGGTGTATAGGATTTGGATAGATTATAGTATCGTGAAGGGATGCATAACTATCAGGAGACTAGAAATTGAGACTAGTAATCACACACACCATTGATTCTAGACATTTAAATTATGTTTTATGTGACATGATTTCATATATTTTGAAGTCAAAAACCTCATGAATATTATGTTCTACAATATGAATGATTTGAGGATTATCAGCCTTTTTGATATCTTGATCAAATGATACATATTTGATGTGTTCATCTATTGGCATCTCAAAGAGGTTTTCACCAAAAAACTCTTCTTGACTTGTTGTATTTGCTTCACCTTGATTATATCATAGCACCTCAAAGAGGTTTTTACTAAGGGACTTTAATTTTTGATTTTATTGACTATTTTGATTTAGATTGCCCACTAGCACCTCAAGGAGGTTTTCACTAAGGGACATTGATTTCTTATTTGGCCGATTATTTGATTTGTTGTTGAATTGAAGTTGAATTTTTTTTATCATGCTCTATTGATTGGATACTATCTTGGATCCCCATGGATTATAAAATTAATGTGACACTATGGAAGGAATTTGATGGTGTGTGATTCTGTTGGTACCAATTGACGGTTACAGGAGGTTGATTATCAAGATGATGGAAAGGATTAGATCTGTAAAAAGGATGGGGGATATTGATGAAAGGATTGGTATTGTTAATGAAAATATTAATGATGTTGATGAAAATATTGAGGGCAACATGATATTTTCAAAGACTACTAGAAGGACACGTTTCAATGCCAACAAAATCCTCCTCAAGGATTGTAGAAAGATCACTAAGGTTGTAATACTTATCTAACAGAGGTACATAACCAATACCATGTACTCCTGATTTAGATGGAGATACTGATAATGATTCTAATGTTAAATCCAATACTAATTTAGAAGTCAATTTTGGATTTATAGATGACATTGATGTTGTGATGCTACATGTATACGATTATGATGTTGATTTTGATGGTATTATTGACGTTAATCTTGATGTCGATGATAATAATTTTATTTTGATGTTGTTGATAACTGATGTTTAGATTATGGCCACAAGGAAGGTCTATTAGATTACATCATCCACAAGTACCTTATTCATTTTGTACTTGGTGACGGAGGTTTTGGGATGGAGTTATTGGAAATGGGGAATTTATATGATAGGTAAAATATGGGTTATTGGTCAATGATGGTTTTTTCAAGATGGGTTTAGTGAATAGAAGTTTGTAAAAGACAAGTGGACTAAAGAAAGGCTCTTTGAGAGTGGATGAATGGTAGTAGAGAGGATTAAAAAAGATGGGTTTATCAAGGATAGGTTTATTGTCTTGATCTTGTTTCATAAATGGATGAGTTTGATTGTGATATGGGAAATACTCTTGGAATATTGCCTCCTACTCACTCTTAGACATGGATTCATCTAATTTAATTTTGATGTTCATGTCATCATAGTCAATTAGATCTTGGATGTAATTTTTGAATTTGGAACACCTATTAATGGAATGCCCCTAGATTTTTTGATATTGATAATTCATCTTCTCTATACCAAGAGGGATTAGGTTTGGTCAGATCAAAAGGCTTGGTGTATGGATAAATGACCATATTTTTGGTAACTAATTGGAAAAATATGGCATCCTTTGGTTCATTGAAAGGAGTATATTTTCTCCATTCACAACTTTGTTTGGATGGGGAAGCACTTAATTCTAGATCGAATGATTTTCCTTGGTGTAGTGATGGCAGGACATAGTTGGATGATTATGTTTGATGTGGATTAGGGGCTAAATTGGTATTGGATAGGTTTGCAAAGATATATTTGCCTTTGTTAGTGTGATAAGGGAGATCATGATAAAGGCTATAAATAGTGGATATAAATTTTGATTGTGATTGGTAAGTGCGAGGGCTAAGAGTAGGTTGAGTTGGATATGGAAGGACTTAATTATTCCTAATCATGGTGGAAGTTAGATTTATGAGATCAAAGTCTAAAAGAATTTGAGCACCTATTTTGATGAGCCATAAAATGATCTTGTTTTATAAAATGTAATGTATATATTGGGTATATCCAAATCTATTTTGAGCATCGTAGATAAAGATGGGAGTAAGGATGGATGTTGTGATTCATCATCCCCAATCAACAAGTATGAGGGATTGAATGGAAATATTAGGGAAATGATTGTTGGATGGCTAGATAAGTGGATGACATTTAGATTTTAGGTTATTTAATGAAGGATTTATTTAGATTGATTAAATTTTGACTTTGGATTAATGTGATCTGAGATATTTTTCTTGATTAGCTTGTTTAGACATGAGCTAACTAAACTTGGATTCAATTAAGGTATATTAACTTTGATGTTGATTTGACATTTGGACTTGATGATGAGCTAATAAAAGTTTTTGGTGTTGGAGAGTTATCATTTTGATGTCATATAGGTTCTCTAGTGAGTAGATGGAGTGCCTTGATAGTCTATGTAACAATGATAGTGTACATGGTGCTTGTTCTTGTATGCTTGAAGGATGATTGGTTGATCTTTAGTTTTAACATGGATAGAGAAGTTCAAGGTTGAGTATGGTGATTTCAGCATGTACAAGGGGTCCTATCAGAAGTCAAGAATGCTTTGAGTGCTTATATGCATAAGTAGAATTCATCTGGTTGATCTTAGTTTTCATCTAAACTCTTTGGGTCCAGTGGTAGAAAATCTAAGTAGGTAGTTTGATGATGTCACCATTTCCACATGGGAATGGGTCAAGAGGAGTTGGTCATATGGTTGTGATCACATTAGTCCTTAGTTTTTATATACCAAATCTCAAGTTATGCATTGAAGTGAGATTAAAGATATGAGGTGCAAATTTGGCTTCTCAATCATAATTCATATTTTTTCCATAGCCAAATTTGCAATATGACCAGAAAGAGTTGAGTAAGCATGTTGATGAGGTTAGTGTTCACATGCATAGAGGTCTCATGACAAAATGATCATATGGGTTTGTTCATTTTTATGCCTAATTTATTTGTGCTATTTTTTAGATCATGTGATTTAGCGTTTCAAAAGATATGCATATGCAAAGTTGGGCTTCCAGGCAGTTTGACTATGTTTTCCCATAGCCAACTTTGCAAAGTGGAAAGAAGATATGAGTGAGCATTTTGATGGTGTTGTATCTTGCACATGTGAAGGTATCAAGTGAAATTGATCATATGGGTTTGTTAAGTTTTGATCATAGATGATTTGCACTAAATTTAAGATCATGCATTGAAGTGCAACAAAAGTTATGCAAGCTCAAAGGTGGCCTTTCAACCAAGTTTTGACATAGTTGGCTTTGTGACAGAAGTTTTTGAGAAGGCATTTTAATGGCATTATTTCTCACATGTACGAGGTTTATAGAAGTTATGTGTCACATGGTTGGATTCACCTATGTGAATAGATCATCTAATCCAAATTTGAGATCTTGCATTAAAGTGCAGAAGAAGTTATTAAGGATCAAAAATGGCTACTCAGGCATATTGAAAGGGTCCCCATAGTCTTTTTTGAAAGAGTTAAATCTTGAGAAAGATCAATAGTGTGTATTGCTCCAAGGAGTCAAGAAGAAGTGAGATGAGGATAGGTGTATGCTATTTAATGATAGAGTAAAGGTATAGGATAAGGATCCAAAGTGAGCATGAATTCATACAGATTGATCAAATGATGAGCATTGATCACTAAAGCCCTGACTAATCTGTAGAGATTGACAGAACATATTGAGTCAACATTTCAAGATTGTATGAGATGAGGTCAAAGTGATTGAGGTTTAAATTTTAACATTGGTGGATTATATGTTAAAGATAGAACAAGATCAATGGTGCGTATTTGATCTTAGCAGTAAGGACACAAGATTTGAGAATTGTGTTTGAAGGTTAACTATGACCGTTTGTATTTGAATATTTGAATTTACAAAGGAAAAACTAGAGATTTGTATTTTATCCATATCTTTTAATAAAAGGCAAATTTATTGGTGTTTTAAAAATTAAAGTGTTAGGGGACTCCAAGGTGCATCTAGATATATAGATTTGAAGATCTATAAGTGAGTATAGTCAAAGATATTGATCCTAAAAGTTGATTGTTTGTTCGTGCTTATTCTACAAGTGACTCGAGAAGGATATTCGAGCTTGTGTTGATGTTGTTTTGATGTTTCATGTTGAATCAACTATTGGATCATGTTGTAAACTCTATGAGGATGCTCTGTGTGGATTTTAGAGGTGTGATTAATCCATCTTGAGTATGAACAATACTTAATAAGTTGACTATATGTTTGGTAATGGTGTTCTTGTGTATAAGGTCTCTATTTGAGTTGTTTGAACATATGCAGATGTGAGCTAAAATGTCTATGATAATTTGAGGATGTCAAAGGGGACATAAGGAGTGGACTCATGTATTTGAAAGTGGTCATGTGTTATTGCTTTGATCAAGGGTGTGCTAAATGGGTGAATAAATCTCCATGAGACCTATAAGAGCTACAAGGGCCTTATTAAAAGGTGTAGCTGCTTAAGGGTGACCCATAGATGTTATGGCCAACCAGTGAAGATTATTTCGAGCTATGTATTCATATGATAGATGTCTTAAGGGTTAAAACATGCCTAATGGTTGATAAAGATGGTGATGATTTTGATTGCTCTATAAATAGTGAAACTAAATGTCTTGGTTTTTAGACTTGTATAACTTAGATGTGGTGTGAGCATTTAAGCAAAGAAGGAGGCCGAGTGTGCCCAATGGATGGGTTGAGAAGTAGAGAAGATTAAGGACTGTGTGCATGACCTTTTAGTCATGAATTTGATGTCAGAATAGTGCTCTTGTAGGTTGAGCATCAGTGAAGGGGTCTAGAGTGATCCCAAAAGATATTTTGGATGTTTTGAGAATGAATGAAGAATTACTGATGTTTATGTGAGCTTGGTGGTTGATGTAAAAGGTAGATCAATGTGTGGATTGTGTGTATAACCATCTAGTCATATTGTTGATGTTGTGATAGAGTTATTGTTGTGAAGGATGCATTGAGTGTGTAGAGTTGAAGAGAGCTGATATACTTTGTATCTCCATCAGATTGGTAGGCCATCAATGTTGAGGAGATGTGTTCATAGGTGATGTTGTTACAACTCAACATCTAAGGTAGTTTCAACCTCCTTACAAGGTGAAACTTACTAAAATATCTGCTTATTATTGTGGCTCAACTAGACAGGTGTGGTAACACCTTGTGGGATTGGAGTCTTACTAAATAGGGATTGTAGTTCCTTGATCATTGATAGATGGTCTAAATTAGATCTTTTTATTATAAGATAGTAGTTCAATTATAGGTTCTAGTGGGGTTTATTCTTCAAGAGGGTTTCCCACATATGTCATGTGTTATATGCTTGATTTGCATTGTCTTTCTTATTCATTGCTATGAATGATGTGTATGCCTCATGAATGTATGTATTGTTGATTAAGAGTTTGGAAGGATTGAAACTAAAGTTGAAATATCTAGGCTCACTGATTCACCCCCCTCTAAGTGATTATACCTCTAACAATTGGTTCCGAGTGGGTCCTTTGGAGGAAGCTTAACAAATTGAAGGTGATTTTAAATAGGTATAAAGATGTTTAAGCAGTTGAAGAAAGAAAATAAATAGTGGAAGGCTGTGGTCAAGGCACTTGAAGAACAAATATATACTTTGAATAAAGATGCCAAAGAGGATGATAATATTATCAATAATCTCAAGGTTTAGCTAGTAGATGCCAAAAAAAGTTTGTGTTCAAAATAAAAGGACATCATGTTTGATAAAGAAGCTTGCCATAATAGTAAAGAAGATGATAGCGAGGAAGAAGAAGTTGATCTAGAATCCAAGCTCATGAGTACACTTGGTGAACTAAAAGAGCAAAATAAGAGGAATCATAAGATGAGGTATGTGATCAAAGGTCCTGAAGTACAAGTTAGTTCTCTTGAGGGAAGTTTAATAGAGAAAACATGTAGAATAAAGGATGATATGGCTAAAGAAGCTAAGAGTGATCATGAGACTATCCAAGTTCTCAGAGGTCAGTTAATGGCTATAATTTCAAGTATAAGAGCTAACGAGGATGAGATCATTCAATTGGAAACCAAGCTAGGTTCATTGATGGATGAGAATGAGCAATTTGTTGTCAATATAAGTAATCTTGAAGAATATCAAAAGAAGTTAGATCAGGTCAAGAACAATGAAAGAAGGTCTATTAGACAACCAAATGCTTTAAGGTATGCTAGTTTATTTCATGGTCATTGTTATACATGTAATAAGTATGGTCATAGAGCTAAAGAATGTAAAATGAAGTTAGTCAAGTTTAGACATTCATGGAGCTATGATAGAAGGAGTTTTTGGCTAAAGATTGATCACATTTCAAATCTATCAAAAGGTATGAATGATGTTATTTATTTTAGTTGTCATAAGGGTGGACATATTGCTAGATTCTGTTCAAATAGTGTTAAGAGGTCCTCAAGGTATGTCAAAGGATATAGAGCTCCTAAAAGGTTTGAGAAAGGACAAACCCATGAATGGAAATCAAAGGTAATAATTACCACTTATTCCAGTCATAAGGTTGATAAGAAAGTTGCCCTAGAAGGCTATGTTGTAGATTAGTCTAAACTCAAATGTCAATTTGGTAAGTTGGATGTAGAAGATGAGAAGGGTCAAACTATGATATGGATACCTAAGGTAGTAAAGACTAAGATGACTAACCTTGTTGAGTTTAAGAGTCTTGATGGATTTTTTGCCAAGGTGGAAAAGGATCAAAGTTAAAGGAGAGTCAAGAGTTTTTATTGACACCATTTATAGACAAATTTGAAAAAAAGAATGAAGTTAAGGATTCAGTTAAAGTCAAGCAAGACTGCAAGTTAGAGAAAGATATAGAGATATGGGAGTCTCCTAAGTTTTGGGAATTTTAGTGTCTCTATGTCAAAAGGGTGCCTCTATCTAGGCTTCAAGGAGACACTTGTTAGTCAGAGGAAGCTTGGTGGCTGTCAGATATTGTTTGGTGAGAAGATATGAAAACAAGGTATGTTTGTGCATTATTTTTATATATCTATCTATTGGAGAAAAGAAGTTTGTGAATAATCTTAGTGGTCCTTTCTTGAGAAAGAGTTAGCTTGTTGATCATGGTTTGGATATTCTAGTATAAAGTATTTTAAGACTTATTGAATATCTCATATTTTGGATGAAGAATGTAGTTAAGAGGAGGTTTTTGTAATTGGTCAGGTTCTAGGATAAGAGGATTGAGTAGTTAAATCTAAGTAAAAAGGTTTGGAGAAGAAATTTTGTGTGCTCAAGATGATAATGCCAATCATAGAAGGTCTTTGGTTAAGGGGGAGTGATAAGTTCATGTGTTTGCTCCAAAGATCTATGAGGGAACTATTATGCAGGGTCAAAATGGGTGGTTCCAAGTGGCTTAATGAGTTTGATGGATTTTCTAGAAGTGTTTGGTTCTGAAAAAGGCTTATACATTTCTTTGTGATTTTATCCAAGTGTTTTGTGGTCTAAGGGTATGTTGAAGCCGAATTGAAGATTTTTTTGAGTACTATCAGTTTTCTCAGTTTTTGGTTTAAGGGTAAGCAGGCCTAAAATAAGTTATAGGAAGTCATGGATCCCAAGGGTGTGAAGGCTCAAATCTTGGTCCAGAAGTCTGTGATGGATGTATCCATGTGTGAAAGAAGTTTCAAAGGTGTGTGTTAACTAGAAAGAGGTTTGTTGACCTTGTTTATTTTGAGATTCTAAGGTTTTGGGATATGTTAAAAAAGTGGTCTGCCTTGTGAATTAAGGTCTATGACTTTTTGATTGGTTTAATGGGCCAAGTGGGTTGTAATATCAAGATTCACAAAGATTTTAAGGTTTGTGGTTCTCAAGTTATTCATATTTTTGTCAAATATAGATGGTTAATTGGCTAGTAGGTTTATGAAAAAAGTATGTTGCAGAGGATGAGCTTGGTGATGAAAATTTGTGTGCTTGAGGGGGCATATGAAAGTGCTCTTGATATGAAGTTTCAGGTCTTGAATATGTGTCTAATAAAAGGTGTGGGCTCTACAAGTTTCAAATAGGTCTACAAGGAGGTGAAACAGGCCTAGTCTTAAATATGTGCTTTTTGCTTAGTTTTTCCAAAAAGAGAAAGGTATGTATGTTTCAAGGAGAGTTCTCAGGTTGATTGAGAGCATGTTTATTATTTAGTGAGTAACATGAAGTTATATTGGTGGTCCTTATGGTAGCTTGAGAGAGATGGCTAGTAAACATATGTGGTGATTCTTTATGGTGTGTGGAGATCTAAAGATGCTCAAAAGGTGAAATTGATCAAAGTTTTTTGGGGATGTCCCTATCAAATGTTTATTAATGTGTTCAATCACTATTTATATGGTTTTGTATATTATTTATTCATTGGTTGTAGTGTTTGATTTAAAAGAGTGTTAGCATGGAGTAAGAGAATGTTGTCAAGGCAAGCTGAAGAAGGCTCAAGGTAAGGGGTAGTTTGTATCATCTTTCTAAGATGGTCCTTTCCTATTTTATGGTATTTTCAGATCCTTAGGATTAGTTAGTTCCCACTTTGTCATTGTGTGAAAGGGGGAGAAAGTTCTTGTTGTGAAAATGTTTTGAAGAGAGAGAAGGTGAGCTGTATATTGTTATATATGATGGTTGTTGACATCAATGACAAAGGGGGAGATTATTAGAGAGTTGTCATATTTATGTCATGGTGATGTCATATAGGTTCTCTAGTGAGTAGATGAATTGCCTTGATAGTCTATGTGATAATGATAAGTGTGCAATGTGTTTGTTCTTGTATGCTTGAAGGATGATTGGTTGATCTTCAGTGTTCAGATGGCTAGAGATGTTCAGGGTTGAGTATGGTGATTTGAGCATGTGTAAGGGGTCCTATTAGAATTCAAGAATGATTTGAGTGCTTATGTGCATAAGTGGAATTCCTTTGGTTGATCATAGTTTTCATCTTGATACTTTGGGTCCAGTGGTAAAAAAATTGAGTAGGCAGTTTGATGATGTCATCATTGCCACATGGGAATGTGTTAAGAGGAGTTAGTCATATGGTTATGATCACAATAGTCCCTATTTATTATTATTTATATCTAAATTTAGGTATCAAAGCATGGTTGAAGATATGAGGGTACAAAGTTAGATTCTCAATCAAAATTCATTATTTTCCTATATTTAGCCAAATTTTCAATATGGCTAGAAAGAGCTAAGTAAACATGTTGATGAGGTTAGAATTCACATGCATGGAGGTGTTAAGACAAAATGATAATATGGGTTTTTTCATTTTTGTGCCTAGTTTATTTGCACTAATTTTTAGATCATGAAATATAACACATCAAAATATATGCATATGCAAAGTTAGGCTTCCAAGTAGTTGATTGTGTTTTCCCATAGCCAATTTTACAAAGTGGAAAAAATATCTGAGTGAGTATTTTTATAGTGTTATATATTTCACATGTGAAGGTTTCAAGAGAAACTAATCATATGGGTTTGTTAAGTTTTGATCATATATGATTTGTGCTAAATTTCAGATCATGCACTAAAGCACAATAAAAGCTATGCAAGTTCAAAGTTGGCCTCTTAAGCAGGTTTTGACATAGTTGGATCTATGACAAAAGTTTTTGAGAAGGATTTTTAATATCATTATATCTCACACGTGTGAGGGTTCTAAGAGCTGTGTGTACATGGTTGGATTCACCTATGTGAGGAGATCATCTAGTCTAAATTTGAGATCCTGCATCAAAGTGCAGAAGAAGTTCTTAAGGATAAAAAATGGTTACTCAAGTATATTGAAAGGGTCTCCATACTTGGACATTTTTGAAAGTGTTAAAGCTCAACCAAGATCAATGATGAACATTTCTCTAAAGAGTCAAGAAGTAATGAGATGAGGATAGGTGCATGATGTTTAATGACTAAACAAAAGTACATGATAAGGATCCAATAATGAGCAGGCATTCATATAGATTGATTTAATGATGAGCGTTGATCACTAAAGCCCTGACTGATCTATAGAGATTGATGGAGTAGGTTGAGTCAACATTTCAATATTACATGAGATGAGGTCAAAGTGACTAAGGTTTAATATCTATCATTGGTAGACTATATGTTAAAGATCAAACAAGATCGATGGTGCATATTCAATGTAAGAAATAAGGACATGAGATTCAAGCATTATGTTCAAAGGTTAACTATGATCATTTGTATTTGAATATTTAAATTTGCAAAGGAAAAACTAGAGGTCTTTATTTTGTCCATATCTTTTGATAGAAGTTGAATTTGTTGGTGTTATAAAAAAAAAGTGGTAGAAGACTCCAAGGCACATTTGGTTATATAAATTTGAAGATTTTAAAGTGAGTACATTCAAAGATATTGAGCTTAAAAGTTTACTTTGTGTTCGTGTTTGTTCTACAAGTGACCTGAGAAGGATATTTGAGCTTGTATTGATGTCTCGTGTTGAATTAGCTATTAGAGCATGTTGTAGACTCTATGAAGATGTTTTGTATGGACTTTAGAGGTGTGATCAAGATATATTTGAGTATGAACAATGCTTAAGAAGTGGTAATGACAATTATTTGTTTGATGTTGGTTAAAATTTTAAAAATGTTAATAAAAAAGGATATTTTTAGAAACAATCATTAAGAAATTATTTTATAGTAACATAATATTAGAGAAAACATAAAAATATATGTCCATCAGATTTGAATTGGAAGACATAACATTCCCAGGCATCTGTGTACGTAGCCTGTGAGACTTATCAACATATATCTCAAGTGAGGTAGTTCACTAGATGATCATAAGGATTTTTATGAAATTACAAAACAAGACTTCTTCTTATGGAACATGATGATTACAACTTACCAAAGACATGGATATTGACACACTATTTCATCAGATGCAATGAATTGGTCTACAGCCTAAATACTTCACCTTTGCTAGTGTATCTCAACATAAGACATGTAAACTATTTGAAAAATTGCCTCAAATATGTGTAGTATGGTGGAATATTATCATTGGGAGATATACAAAATGGGAGTGTCAAAAATTTATCAATATGCAACATGCAATTGATAGGTATGAAAAATTGAGAGAGAGTAATATGAAATTGATAGGTATAAAAGCTAGACACAATAGTCCTAGGAAATTAAAAATAGAATATGGAGATCAATAAAAAAAATTGATTAAGCACATCTTCTGAGTATATAAAACGGAATGGAAAATATAAAGCATGAGGCTCAACAAATATAAGAAAGAAGGGCTAGCCTTACCTCATCGACAACACATGAAGGAAATTCTTATTAAACAAGTAAAATTAGAAGATTCTTATTAATAAATTACAAAACTAGACACTTTGTATAGAAAAATTGCATTAGTACTTCCAGATACATTGCCAGTACATCCTTTTTTTTCTAAGATAGTTTGGACATTGTGTTATAGTTGATAATTTGGGTGATCTTTTAAAAACATAATTTGGAGAAGAGATTGATCATTATGATGTTGTCATATGAGGAAATAGAGTTACCATAAAGAATTACACACATTATGTGGGCCATCAAATTACATCTTGATTTCTCAATAATGGATCAATAAAATCTCTTGATAAGGTAGCAGTTATGAATGAAAAGGGAAAGTAGGTTCTAATTATTAAATCTATTGTTCATGTCATTATGAGTAAAATGATCCTAGAAGTTCTAATTCTCAATCATGTGTACATTATGTTAGGTACATACTTTGGCTCTTGATCCAAAAGTACAAGAGTAAATGAACAAGGGATTCTTCTTAGCTTGTAAGACTCTCAAGGTCGTAAAACACTACATATGGCATATGAAAATGGGCATCTTCATGTTATGCAATATTTGATCAATCAAACAAGGGTTTTGAGACCTATATGAGACCTATCTAAGACTGAAGATGACCCATCCAAAATAGAGCCGTTTACCACAAATATAAGAGTATTTGTTCAAGGAGAAAATTAGTTTATCTAGGGCTATAAATCTATCAAAGGCCTTCCTAAATTTTCCCAAGTTGTTTTTGAAGTATTGAACATAAAAAATTAGATTGTACAAATAGAGGAAATAGTCCAATAAAAAAAGAAACCTTTTGAGACAAAGGCAAATCAATCCAAACCCATTACGATGATGTCATCCAAGAATTATAGTCCTATGCTAGGAACAATGAAATGTACACTCAAAATCCCTACTCTAAATTTCAATTACAAATCCTGAACTAGGCTAAAGAAATAATGAATTCAAGTGTAAAACAAATGAAATAATAAAAACCAAGAATATACCTCAAATTCATAATTTAATCCTTCATCCCTTATGTGTGGATATGCTCCAAAATAATTGAGAGATGAATGCTTGGTTTGGAATGTTGATTGCTCAATGATACTCTTGATTTCAATAGCACTTGGCTATGGATGCTTGGATAACTAAATGATAGCGATAACTCAATGGACAAAAGTTTCTAAGTGATAGTTTTCACGAAGGTGTATCTTGATATATAAAAAAACATGAGAAGGATCAATGGATATGATTTAGCCATGAAGGATTGAAATTAATGGATTAGATTTGATGAAAGGATTTGTTAGGTGGATTTTAGGAATTTAAAATTCCTAGAAGAATCTAGAGAAGGGTGGTGAATGACTCTAGGAGGATTAGTAGGTTTTAAATTTTCTTATGTTAATTATTTAAGGTTTTAAGTAGGGATTAGGAATATTATTTTTAGATATTTTAGTGGGGGTAGGTGAGGGTAGGTGGTGAGGAATTTTAAATTCCTTAAGAATTGTGGAAGCTTGATTAGTGTTTAAATGAGATGATAAGAGGATGATTAATTGGTATGAAGAGTAATGGGATGATGGGGTAAGGTTAATATGATGAAGGAATTATAAATAAGGATGTTATAGTGATATTAGGATAATTTGTGGTGTTATTAATAATGATAGAATTAGTAGAAGTGAATGATTTTACATGTATAAATTAAAAATTTGAAAGAAATTTAAAAATTGAAATTTGGAACCAATTTTATTAGGCCACATGAAATGTGGTCTCTTTATCAAATTATTAATATTTTGATAATATGATTATTTAAATACTAAATACTATGAGTGATAAGGTCTTTTATTGTATCTATTTCATTGTGTATTTTTTAATTTCTCTTTACTTTATTTTCATTCTTTAATCTCTAAATTATGACAATCAAATATATATTAGATTTTAAATAATTTATCTTGTTTCAATGATTAATAAGAGTGTTGTTGAATAGGGGATACTCTGATTTAGAAAACATGAATCTCAAGTTCCCAACCATTATCTTGTGAAATTATTGTTTTATTTTTTGGAGGTCAAAATTTAAGTATGATATTGATTTACTTATTTTAGATCTATGTGATATAAAATAGTGTAAAACTATACACTAATCAAATTATATAAAATATGAAAATAAATGTACTAATCTAAATTGAAATAGATAAATAAATATTGCACTGTTTCAATTTAGAATTGGTAAATCAAGAGGCAAGTAATGTACTTAGTTGATTCAAATTCTTTGTCACTTACATAAGGTGTCTTTGTACCTAAAAATGCTTTGTATCTAATAAAATTAATGATGCTATCAAAAATCCAAATCCCAAGAATGTAGTAGGAATTCAATAAGAATCTAATAATAATGGATCAAATTTTATTTTTACTTAGTATGATAATCCTCCAACTAATTACATTCCCCCATTTTATGTTTCTATCAATATTACAATTAAAGTAATCCATAATTATATTCTTGAGACATGAGCTTCTAAGAATATTATGCCTAAATTTATTGCTAATCAAATAGACATATCTTATGAAATTGATAACAACAAACTTATTGGTTTTGATTCACATCAAACTAAGAGATGTGGTAAGTTCTGTGACAATATTATAAAAAAAATTCAAGATGAAAGAATCAAGTGAATTTCAAATGTACAAATTTATATGTCCTTGATAACTATGCTATTTTGTTAGAGAAAGATTGGTAAAAGGTAACTGGTACTTTCATAGGTAATAATGTAACTTGAGTTCCTATTGAGAATGAGATTGCATTTATGCATAGAGAGGAATATAATATGAATCCTATGGAATCCATACCAACCAGTATTTGCTTATGTTGAAACTATAATTGGCACTCATAAGTTTTTAACCTTGAATAAACCTGATATATAACAAATAATGACTATTTCTAGAGAAATTATATTGTCTTTGTACTTTGATGAAGCTTGTTCAAAACATGGTAATGATGTTGAAATTATTTGATTTCTCACATTGGAAAAATTTTCACTATACTTGTAAATTGCCATTTGAAAACACTAACAACATAAATAAAATTTAAGGATTTATGTTTAGGTCTTAAAAAATCCATAGAGTTAGATATCAAACATTTAGAGGTTTTTGGAGGTTTTTAATTGATTATTAGACAAGTTAAGAAAATCTAAAAAATGAATCAGACTGGTCACTTCTTGAGAGATCTGAAGTATTTAATATCATACATATACTTAGAGAGTTTAATTCTCATGTTGATAAGCTTGTTTTTGATTCCAATCCCATTTTAAGTGATAGTGAGCCAATTTTATATTATTCTTTTTTTTAAAGATTTTCTAACCTAAAGTTCTTGATCTTAATGATAATTGACTTTATTTTTTATTATGATGAACAAATTGATTTATTTATAAAAGGTCATTATTTTGATCATGATGATTAGGTGATTACTTAAGTACAATACTAAAAAAATTCCTGTTAGTTTAGTCAATTTAGATTCTATTCTCACATCACACAATCGACCTAAATTGTTTGGGATGATAGAGCCATCTAAGAAAATCGTAAGCGAGACTGTTCCTATTAATATTGGCTCTAAAGAAGATCCTAAATTTGTTTATTTAGGAATATAATGTACTGTTGAGGAAGTTTGTTAAATTATTTGAAGAATTTATAGATATTTTTACTTGGTCCTAAAAATACCTAAAAGGTTATGATCTGAAATAATAAAACATGACATACCTATTAATCTTAGTATAAAACTTGTTAGGCAAAATTTTAGAAGAATAAGCCCGTGTTGGAAGACACCATCAATAATGAGCTTGATAATATGTTGTATGATGGTGTCATTTTTCTTGTACAATACTTAGATTGAGTTGCTAACTTCGTACTTATTAGAAATAAGAATGGTGATATATGTCTGTGTATAGACTTTAGAGACTTAAATAAAGTAAGTGTTAAAAATAATTTTTCTTTACTTAGTATTTATCAGATTTTGTAGTAAGTTACATGGTTTGAAATGATGTATCTTGTTGGTGGATTTTCTAGTTATAATTATATTTTTGTGAATCCAAAAAATAGACATAAAACCACCTTTACTACATGGAGAAGAATGTTTGTTTTTAACATAATGCCTTTTGGTTTAATGAATGCAAGTGCCACTTTTCAAAGAGCTATGCATGCAGTTTTTGATGACTTAATTGGCATTATTATTGAAGTATACCTTGATGATATTACCATACATTCTAAAGAGATAAACAATCATATTGATCATTTACATGAGATTTTCACTAGATGTAGAAAATATGGTATCTTTCTTAATATTAATAAATCAATTTTTTGAGTCACTAAAGGAAAATTATTGGGTCATATCATCTCTAAGAGTGGCATATCAATTTATCTCGAATTATTAAATGCTACCAAAGATTTGCCACCTCTTAAATATTAGTTTGGTCTTATTTTCTTTTTTGATAAAATTGATTTTGTGCGTAAATTTATTTTAAACTTTGCTAATAAATATAAACCCTTACATAATTTGTTAAAGAAAAATCAAAGTTATCTATGGGATATGGATTCAAATTCAACATTTAATAGTTTAAAATCTTTAATTGTAAGTGTTCCTATACTTACTAAACTAGATTCAAATAAGCCGTTCATTCTATATGTCAATGCCACTGAAAAAGTCACGTGTTGTTATTACTTAGCATGATGTTAATCATGAAGAAGGACCTATTGAATACATGAGTCAAGTCTTGAAAGATGTTGAAACTATGTATCCTTTAATCAAAAAATTTGTTCATTCATTAATCTTATCTGTAACTAAATTCAAATATCTTTTAATGAGAAATAAGTTATTATTCATTCAAAAGTGCTTGTTCTTTATCATCTTCTAAAGCAACCAACTATTAAAGGAAGGTTAATGAAGTGGATTTTAAAATTTTAAGAGTTTGATCTTGAATTTGAAACTTCAAAACCATAAAGGGAAATGATTTAGTTAAAATTTGACCTCTAGCATAAATATTTTTGTACTTTCAATCGATGATACTCTTCATGCTCAATTTCATCTCCAAATAATGAAGATTGTAATTTTTTCAAATAGTTCAATATTAGCTTTAAAATGCATGATTGGGAATATTTGTTTTCATAGGATGATTTGTACCATGATTTAATTTATTGTTTTTAGAATCAAGCTTATCTTGATACTTTAGATAAAATATAAAAAAGAGCACTTAGATTATAGGGTTTAAAATTTATTTTATTTTAAAATTTTATGTTTTATAGTAATAGGGATAGTGTTTTATTATGTTGTTTAACTCATGATTAGACCTAAAAGGTTATTAGAAGATGTCATGAAGGTAACTACTATAGACATTACATAGTGAAAACTACTACAGACAAAATTTTATGTAGGTTATTATTAGCCTATGTTATTTCAATATTCATACAAGTTAGTTCAATCATATATGCCATGTCAACTTTTTATTGGTAGAGATAAAATACCCACTACACCTTTAAATCCTGTTATTTTTGAAAAACCTTTAACTAAATAAGGTGTGGATTTCATTTTAAGCATTCATTCTCCTTCTTCAACTAGCCAGAGGTACATCTTAACCGCTATAGATTATTTTACTAAATTGTTTGAAGCCATATCTATGAAGAAGTTATGGTATAACTGAAGTTATTTTATTATTTAAGAATCAAATTACCTCAAGATTTGGGGTTCCTTAATGAAATGATATCCGATCATGGTCCTTAATTTATTTATAAAGATTATTTGCAATTTTAAGGACATTATTTGATTATTTCTAGTCATTTCTCAAAGTATTCTCCTCAAGGAAATGGACAAACTAAATCTACCAATAAAAATTAGATCTCACTTATGACAAAGCTAGTTTATGAAAATAAATGTGATGGACATGTCAAAATGTTTGAAGCATTATGGGTTGACCACACTATGGTGAAAGTTATAGTAGGCTATTATCCATTTATGTTATCTTATGACTTTGAAGCTGCTTTACTTATAGAGCTTCAAATTACTTTACGAGAACCCCTATTCAATATTTGAGAGAAGATAATAATGTTGTTGAACAAAGACTTAACATTGTCTTAGCCCTTCATGAAACTAAAGTTACTACTCTACAAAAATAAAAAATGGCTAAAGATAAACTTAAGATTTTTTTTGAAAAAAAGGTTTCAAAAAATACTTTTAGAGTTGGTGATTTAGTGTTAGATAGGGATAAAACTCATGAAGAGCCTGCCAAGTCTCATAAATTTGATTCAATTTAGCTTAGCCCATATAAAATAGTTATTGTTATTAGTAAAAATACATTTCATTTATAAGATATTGATATAAATTATCTATGTTTTTTGGTTAATGGTCATCATTTGAAGGTTTTCTTCAATTAGCTTCTATTTATTTTGATTTTATTACTTTATTTTCATTTTATTTTTTTGTCTAATTTTGGTTTGAATTCAACTTTTTGTTAAGATCTGTAGGATATTGTCATTATTAAAGGAAAGACAAAGTTGTTTGATATATCAATGTAAGTATATTTTATCAAATATTTGAATACTATAACAACTTGGTTTAATCTTTTATAAATAAAAAGTAGTGAATATTCTATTGTTGTGAACATTACTTTCATAATTGATATTATAAGTCTAATGCATTGATTTTCATCTAGCCCAAATTTAATTGTTTTATCTTTCCTATTCTTTGTGCCATGATAACCAAATAATCCATCTGTTAATCTTAAAATTTTAAAGGGGTTTATAATAGTTTCTTAGGAAATGATTTACCTAGATCACACTCTTAAGTCTTTTATAATTCATAATTTTGATTTGTAACTCAATTTCACAAGCTAAATTGACTAACATGGTTGTCAGTATTATAACTAATTTTAGTACCTCTATTTTTAAAAAAAACTTGAAATAATCTTATTCTCCAATATCATGGCTTAAGCCAGGACATTTAAAACTAATGATGAGGGCCAACTTATTTACATTCATTTACCAATTATTTGTTGTGTGATTAAATATGATATTGTATTGTGTTGATTGATTTGAATACTCATAACATTATTGAAATAACTATAGGTAGCATAAGTTGATCAAATTATTGCAAGGACATTTTTTTGCATTCAAAATTTGTAGTGCTGTTAGATATTTTTCATAAAGGTCCTGATCAATATGTAACTAAAAATCATGTTTTTAAGTTTCATATTACTGATATATATTGTCTACAAGCATGATTTAATTGGACAATGAATTTATGTTTTAATGATAGTTTTGCATCTCTTTGTATTATGACATTCATTTTTTAACTTTGTGACTCAAATACTATGTGCTCAAATGTTTTGAAAGTGTTAAAAATATGAAAGGATATTTCATAAACAGGCTCAGATCTATAGTTGTATGACATTGCCCATTGGTATTAGTTTCAAAAAAAATTTGAATGGTTTAATTCACTTGATAAATGGTAATGTTGTCACATGTCTTGGTAAGTTATTAGCATTACTCATAGGGAATTGATAATAATTTATGTCATGGTTATTACATAAGTTTTGAAACTTATTTAATCTAAACCTATAACATTAACATTTTTTATTGTTACCATTGATCATAGGTGAATATTCATCATTTTAAATGGTTAATATGTTAGACATAAATTAACCTTTGATTTGGAAATGGTGGTGGTGGTCATTTTGAATGTAGTCACTTTGGCATATTAAATGCTGAGATCTTTAGGTATCTTGAGGCACTTAAATACTTACTGATTAAATATTTGGAGGTTTTGAGATATGTTGAGATGAGATGTCTGAATTCAATGCTAATTGGTAGGGGATTTCACTAGAGTACATAATAATCAAGGCATTTAATATTATGTCCTCGCCTTGTTTTAAGTTCTTTAAGATTTCATTGGCAAAATATTTTTGAAGTTATAAATGTATCTCTAAACATTTAATGTTAGTTTTTTATATTTTTGATTTCGTAAACTCTTTGGCAGTATCCATCAACCACTATCTTGGTGGACATGTCACATAACTACACTAATAATTATTCTTGGGAAATTGCTCTACCATAAAAGGTTTGATTTTCATCATTTAATCTCCATTATGTCAAGCTCATTGCGAAAAATAAGCTCTATTATTTTAGTATTTGAGTGGAACACATATTTTCAATCAAAAAAGCATTTCATTTACACACAATGGTGGTAGGTATGTAGACAAGTTCTCATTGGTTGCTTTGTTATTTGAAAATTAACTTTCATTAAATAGGAAGCCATGGATTGGAATTTGTTTGTGCATAAAATCATATTTTTATATATGCAAGTTGTGTTGGTTTCAGATGATGAGGTTATTTAGGTGTGTGTAGTAAAATGAATATGTTTCATGAAAATAAGTTGATTATATAGATAAGTTTATGCATGTATATTTTTTTGGTTGGTCTATGAATAAAATATAATTTTGGTTCTATATTGATTTGTATACACACTCCCTCATGTATTTTGGTTTTCTTCAAGGAGTTTCTTACAAGATACAAGTTGGCATTTTATATCTTGTTTGTAGTCAGGTGTTGTAATAACTTTATTTCAATCTTTCTATTGTTCTATTTTGGTCTCTGCATGTCATATGAGGTCATGCATATTATCAAGTTTGTATGGATTCTGTATGTCACATGAATGCATGATATTATCAATCCTTTGGATGTATGCATATACTCCTTCTGAAACTTGTACTATGTCTGTGCAGGAAATATTTGGTTTCTTTCATATAACAACATTTTATACATTTGTATACAATTTGTATTTTGCCTATTTCAAAAAGTCCGCTTGAAGTTGTGTGTTTTGGGGTCATGATTTCAAAACCCTATTGCATGAAAAGGTTATATAGAATTAGGCTAGGTTCTTTGTTTTCATTTATCATGAAATAGTGGTTTTTAAGTTATGAAAGGAAGGCAAGGTTTCATTTTCTTTAGCATAAAAAGTGGTTTTAAGTTGAAAAAGGTGAGCACGATGCAAGATATTATTTTTGGTTTTAATTATATGACATGAAATGATGAAAACACTCACCATGTTGTTCACTTTGCATATAGTAAATGAACACATAATTGATTTTTGTTTGGTGATTTGGTGCATTTGGGTATTTGAGTTTGTATATAATTTGAAAGTCATGAGAAAGGTTTTGAGATTTCCTATGTTATTTATTTTCATGAAGTTTCATAATAATATTTTTAATACAATAATGATTTTTTTTGCTTGCATTGATATTTCATGAACGTCTGTCAAGTTTTCAAATAAGAAGATATTTTATGAATAGTTTTGCAGTCAATGGTACTTGATAGTTTAGACAAGTTGATAGTATTGGATGCTTACATACTTGAAAGTGGGAATTTTGATAGAGATGATTTATATAGAATTGACATCATTTGATCAAATGGTTCAAAATATTCTTTAAGATGTGGAAATTGATGATAATGGTTGAACTGTGGATAATCTTCAGTTTCTACAATCAGTTTTCTTTGTTGTTTGATTCAGCAGAAGATCAAAAACTATGAATGCTTGGCATTATTCAAACTATGTCTATTTTGACAATATTTTAATATTTTTAGAATATCACATGAATTATCTTATTAATTTGAATGAGATAATATTGAAACAAAATAAATAACTTTATCATTTAATTCTTGTAGAAACATGTTTACATTTGAAGGTGATATCTATGATTGCCATAAAGTTTTGATTAAATTCTTATTTGAAATTAATTCAAGATAGAGATGTTAGGGTGGATCCTAAATTCTCATAGTTTTAGAAAGATTTTTTGGGGCATATATAGTGCATGATGAGGTAATGATACTCTTTCATGGAGTAGTCATCATGAGAGACGTTTTTTGTGGTCATAGAGTTGCCAACACTTTCCCTAGGCCATTTCACCATGAAACTCATGTATTTATACATTTTAAGGTGAATGACTATAACTTTTAAAATTTATTTGATAATATCCCATCTTTCTTTGTTAGATTACATGGTAATGTATCCCATAGAGGTTTGAGGTGATCCACTTGGATATCTTTTCCTTCTAGACGAGGTACCCCAAGTGCATCTTCTCAACATATGCATACTACTATTGATTTGATACCTAACGATCCTACTATATTCAATCATGTTGAATTATTTTTTGAGCTCAACCCAAACCTCACCAATCAAAATCTCTCTTTTGATGTTATTTCTAGACCTACTTCACATGTACCTAACAAACCCACTTCTTCTAACAAGAAACGTGTTGGCATCCCTATGAGTTAGCCTATGGTTACATGCATGCTTAAGAAGGTCAAACTTGAGATTGATGATGATTGTGGAGGCATAAATTTAGTTGAATTATTTACAGTACTATTAGAATATAAATAATATCAGATAAATAAGGGAGCCCCTCTCATTGATCTTATCTCTGATAGTGATTCTGACTAAGTTGTTATTGGATTTTGTTTCTATTTGACTTAGTTGTTCATAGTTAAATTGTTAAGAGACTGATTATATTTTTGATTATGGATGTTTTTAGTTTTGAACTTCTCAGATGGATGTAGTTTTAATAGTATTTTGATAGTAAAATTCAGCATGTTCATGCATTATTATTTGATTAGATAATTCATATTCTTTGCATTTAATCATATGATATTTTTAGATAAATTAGGTTTATGGATTATAATGTTAAGATTTTTAGACCACTTAACATTGTCATTTATTTATTATTTATTATATGAATAGCTAGATAGTTTTTTAAATAATTTTTAACAAGTCAATGGGCTCCCACCCCATAGAGATCGTCAAATTAGACTATACTATTTGATTTAATCTTGTGGACTTGTTTTAAGCTCAAAATATAAAGTTAAGATATAAATTTTATAACTTATAAAGTGAATTAGTTATAAAGTATTTGATTTTTAAAATCTAATTAACTTTATAACTATAATTTAATAAAGTTAGTTGTAACTTAAATAATAACTATCTCAAGGACAATTAGTTTAAAAGGAGATTGAGGACACATAACAAGGGGAGAAACACATAGATAGTAAGAGTTTTTCAAAGTTTTTCATCTCTCTCTTCTTTTGTGCGAGCATCTCTGAGATCGAACAATCATTTACAGATAGACCAAACAATGCTTTCTCTAATGGTGAAGTAATATGTTTGAATAACAAATGTATATTCAAGTTTTTTGATTTATTCATAACTAATTATCTAAAAATTATCAATTATTAATGTAATTAATGATTACAAATATGCAGTCATATGCATATAACTTCATGTAATTTACTCAAATAATGATAAAACCTCAATTTTGTGACATTGTTAATCGAATGATTGTACATTGATTTTATTTTAAACTTTTCATTTTTAATCAAACTTATTCTATTATTTTTTAAATAATTTTAATCTTTTTCACATCTATAAGATGATTCTTTTTCAAAGTCGCACACTTCTTTTACTTATTTGTTTAGATTGGAGTATTTTATGTTATTAATTAGATTTATTTATGTTCTTAATTAGATTTGTTTTAATTATTTGTAGTTAGATTATTTTATTATTTAGTTAGTTTTTTAAGTTAATCATTTTATATTATTTTCATATTCCTTTAAAATTTTAATAGATTTAATTTATGTTTCATTTATGTATATTCTATTTTCTTTCAAGTCTATTAGTTTTTAGTATTGATAAGCTGTAAAAAAAGGGTGCAGATCCTTATTAAAAAAATCCTCAAGGGAAACCAAAAATGCTGATGGCCATAAACAACAGAACAACAACAAAAAAACAATAGACTAGTAGAAGAGCATAAAAACACCAAAGGCCAAACACAGTAAAAACAAAAAAAACTAGTTAAGCAGAGCTTTTCAATATTCCTTTAGGAAACCTATGAGTTCCTCCTTGTTGGAAACCTCACCTTTCATGTCAATTTCTTCACTTGAACCATCTTGTAGGATAGAAAAGGAAGTAGTAGCTTGATGGATGACTTTCACGTACAAGGTAGTTAACACTTTCATTTTGTTTTCAAGAGAATGCAATATATTCTTAATCTCCTCCAAATCCTTTTGAGTCTGAATATAATTTTCACAAATTTTATCATTGGCAACTTCTTTCACTGGAACATCCATGGAATTAGTATCCTCCTTATTAGAACTAAAGAATGAATTATTTAACTCCTCAAAGTAGTTTATGCCCTCCTTTTCTCCCCATTAGTCAGGAGTGGATTTGAACTTTATGATTTCAACTTCATCCTTCAGATTAGACGCTGAGAAGTAGTCAACAATTTTCAACACTAGGGTTTTATCACCTGCCAATCTACTAGATCTCCTAATGCTCAACCTCCTACTAGTGCTCCATAGGGCCTCATTACCAATATCTTTATTAGCATCCTCCTCCCCTTACTCTTGGTGCTTATAATGCTCCTTGTCCACAGTCAGATTACCTTGCTTATCTTCCCCAATAGCACTTTTAGATTTTTTATTACCCACCTTTTTGGGAATAGATTGTTCTCGAGTGTCTCCCTTCCTCTTCTTCTTGCTTGAGTGTGATGGGTTGTTCTTCAGTTCACACAACCCCTTAGTTTCTACTTTTTATTATTAGCTAGGGGATCTAATTATAACACCCTCTAGAGTTAAGAAAGGGGTTCCCTGTAGAAGAGGGGACTTGGAGCCTTTTTTAGCATGGGGTCAAGAAACAAGAGAATTAATGACCAGATCTTTAGGCTTATGGGGAGATTAGAGGGGGCCCAAGGAATATTTTAGGATAGGGATAGAGGCCTTATTTTTAAAAGGGATACCAACCTTGAAACTTAGAGGAATGTTATCATCCAAATAATTATCATGGGACTCATCAACCAAATAAAATTTAATAGGTTTAGGTAGGGAAAGCTTTAGGTAGAAATGATCGAGATGAAAAATTAGGCCTTGGTGGAGTGAGATGGTAGTGACTATAGGGTTGCTTTCATATGCACTCTTGGAAATTTTGATAGAGGAATCAAGAGATGATAATAGGTGGTACAAAAAATTCACAAGTAACTTATGATGAAAATGGTTTAATAGAGCAAATTTATAATGACAGTAACACTTAAATCTCCCTTCCAAAGTAATATATTTCATAATAATAAAATAGACCTTGACCCAAGGGTAGACAAGGCTCTCCCTATTAAAGCCACCTTGCAATCAAACTAGTGTCTCACCTTATCTAAAGAATTTTTTTACACCTTTGAGGTCCTAGACTTTGGTTATTTTCTTTAGTATTCTACCCTCAAAACATAGACCTATAGATTTATCAATAGTATCTTCACTTACTTCGAATTATATTCTACCAACCCAAACCTTGTGATCCACATCCCAAGATATAACAAATTGGGCTGAAAGATTTTTGTCAAATATGTTGAGGCATTCTAGGAAAGGAAAAATGATTACATCATAGAAAATTCTCCAAAGCATGGTGTCCACTTTGAACTCAATATAGGACTGTGGCTCAATTCTAACCTTGTCTCCACTCATGATTAAGATCTTCTAGGTATTGAGGAGAGGATTGCTCAAACCAAATTTTAGCACCCAATGATAATGTGGTTTGATGTAGAAGATTATATAAATAGTGGTGTGGATATCATCATTTAACCATCAATTATTACCACTCAAACCCCTAATCTCAACCTTAAAATCATTCATATTAATCAAGTAATAACTGTGAGTGTAGTGTAACTTGTGTGGGCTATCAGTTGGATAATGTACCACCAAGAATTGGAGTTGCCCCATGTGACATCCATATAGATGTCTCAAGATTTCACCAATATGAATTTAACTGATGTGGCATTTTACATCACTTAAAGTGTACTCTTGTGTCATCTTACCCATTTTGATGACCACACCTATTTGCCCCTCCAAGTGGAAAATGTCTATCATGAAACCCCTAATTAGAATATATATTAAAATATATTCAAACCAATACTATTTAATATAGGTCATTGATTCAAATAAGGTTGGGCCTCTAATTGGAGGTGATCTCTAATATTGGTAGGTAAATTGTTTAGGTTCCTCTAGCATCTTAAAGGGAAAAGATTGATTCCCAAATTGGCCATTGCATTTGCCACTTGGTTGGACTCTTTGTAAATATTGTTTATTAGTTGTATTTATTATTAATCTTATAATTATTATTGTTTAATTTATTATTATTCAATATATTTCTTTTTGATTTATTTATTATTTCATTATGTTGTTGTTCAGTTCATTTCTATTTAATTTAGAAGCCTTATTAGACTTTATTAGATTACGTTTGCATCGTACTTAAATTATTCATAGACTAGTTATTAGATAGTTTTATGTTCTTAATTATTAGTAGATGATTATGTTCTAACAATTTATTTATATCTCTTTATTTTGTTTCCATTTTCATTAATTTTATTTATCTTTACATTTTTTACATTACTTTTCTTTTAGTTTGTTTTAGTTGATAGATTGAAGATGATAAGAAAGATATATTATTGATATCAATGGACTAGAGATTTTTTTTTCAAATGATCATCTCTCTCATAGGCTTTACTCTGTTGGATAGGTTAGATTATATCTATATATCAAATTTTTATTTCACATTGAAAAAAGTATTTGATTTTTAAAATATAATAATGTTTAATCCACTTTATATTTTACTGAATTATTCATAGAACTATAAAAAAACTCCTCTACACATCTTAGGATCAATTTTTGATCCATAAATCCCTTATGATTAAACTAATCTTATTCTATCTTGACCTTCACAATAGGTAAAAGGGGTGATTAATAGACATGGTATTTATCGTCATTAATAGGGTGCTTGTGAAAATACCAAAAGACTCACTTGAGTCATATTTATCATCTAAAGTGGTGAACTGAGAAGATATATAATTCTAAGAACCCTCAAAATGGAAAAGAACAAGATAATAGAGGTATTAGTCAATAATAGGCTTAATAAATTAGGAAAAGTTGGGTTAAAGGACTCTTAGGATTTGATCAGCTCTATCAGGTTGAGTGTGGCCAATCAATGTCATCCACAAATTGAATGAGGTATGACAGGGCTAGACTCAAGGATAAAATAGAGGAAGAGGCTCAAAATATATTTTTGTTGGCTTGGTGGGTGAGAATGTGAATACAAAAATGTCTAATAACTTGGTGGTGTTTAAACCATAATGAGTTCCTTGCAAAAGTGTCAGGGAGTATGGTGAAGATGGATCTGAGAGTGGTGGAGAAGAATATGGTGTCACTTAGTGCTTGGTCATGAAAGTCTTTAAGCATGTAAATGGAGGTACCAAAATTTTATTTATTTATTTTTGTCGCTTGGATTTTCACCCTTTGAGGAGATGTCTTAGCTCTCCTCATCTAAGTGGCATAATTGAAACACCTCTAGGTTGTGTGTAGCCTAAGAATGAGGTGAATCTCTATATGGGGTTATCTCCCTTTATGTACCAATTGTAGATCACTACTACACCTATGCTTGTGAGGGAAAATGACGAAAAAACTAAAAGTAAAATATCCTAAAGGAGGTGATACACCAAATTAATTGATTATTCCCAATAAGTTACATGTTACACATGAGAACAAGGTACTAACTAGACATACACTTCTCCAATTTTAATCTTCTCACATCAGTATTTCATTATGAGGTTATGGTAAATGTTTAGGTTAGGAGGACTAGACAAGTGGTCTATAATGACACTATTGAATATGATAACTCACTCAACATTGACACTTCATAGAACACTTCACATGACCTACAAGATGCTATAAATACGTGAGAGAATGAGACAACAATACTAATGAAACCATAGTCATCACTAAGCAAGATACATCATTTAAGTAAACACAATATGAAAAATCATAGAAGAGGTAAAATTAGTTATCTTTATTGATCTAATGGTATGTAAATGAGTAGGTCTTCACCATACTCAGGTGGTGCATCATTTACAAAGGCTAAAATGGCTAGTTCTTAAATAACTTAAGAGAGAGAGGAGAATAAAGAAGTCCAAAGGTCACAAGGACACTTGTCATGCTGAGAGAATGAGTTATTTGTGCATGAGAAGAGGATGTGATACTGATCATGAAAAGTTAGGAATCACAAGTGCCACCCCAAGTCATGAAACTCTTGAAATGTGGCATGAAATTCCCTTTGTTGGCTCAAAAAACTACCTCTCCAAATACCAACCCACCATCTCAGGACTCTAAGTTCACTTGCCCTACTTAAGGATCAAATCCTTGAGTCGTGATATTGACAATCATGCCATGCCTTGGGTGGTGGAGTACCTAATTTGTTAATGATGGGGCACCCTTGAATTTAATTCATATTCGTTATTTTTATATATTTGGATCATAGGTTTGACCTATAGTTAGGAAACCAATCTAAAGACATTTGTTTTACTATAGTCTTTATAGTAAAATAGACACATGGATCATTTAGCACCTTCTATATTATAATAGGTTCAAATAAACCTATTATAACTCTATGAGGACTAAGAATTTATTATACATAGATCCTTCTTTAACCTGGTGAATCAGTCACAAGAAAGAACCCTATAAGCTCTAACTTATCAAACTAGAGATCAATATAAGCTCCAATGGCACTCCCTTATGTTCCCCATGCTTGACTATATTAGAGAGACTTCTTCATGGCATTTGAATAAGCTTTAATGGAATCAAGAAAACCTTGTAAGACCCTTCTTTCCATGGTTAAAAATGGATTCTTGACCCCCATTGAAAACCCTAGGCTCACCTTCACTCTATAGGCTATCGAAATCTAACTTAGCTCATTGACACATTGACTCTCATTCACTCCCTTAGATCTTCTATATATGAAAAAATATGAGCCCTCAGATTTGCCTTTGAATTTTCAACCTTGTCCCTATTGGTGCCACTTGGTAAATGCATGTTAATCCACAAGATCTTACTGTTAGTCTATAGCTTCACATGCTTATGCTATGTGTTGACCCCTCAAGCTCTCTAATAGTTTGACTTATCTTGCATTATTTGATCTTTAGATCCTAGCTCCCATGTGTTATTATATCTTTGAACTTGCATGAAATTTACCTTGACTTGGTTATTAAACTTTGACACTTTGACCTCATCTCATTGCTTCTTACATCTTTGGATTGCTTTCAGTCCATCAATCTTCTTAGACTTGCCCACTCTTTAACTCATCATTGTGTTGATAAAGCTTGAGTACTTTATAAAATTTAAGTCCATTCCCTCCATTAGATTTCTAATGTTTGATTGATCATGAACTATTGATCAAGTAACTAGCTTGAACATTAACTCTAACAAGCTTATGCTCATTGGGTCTCTATCTGACAAGCTTTATGAATGTGACACTTGTTACTAGCACATTAACTCAGAGGTCCTTTTGATGATTTGACTTTGATTCACTTCATTGAAATGTCTACATATGATGAAGCAATAGCAGTTGATCAGGCTAGGATATATATTAGTCTTAGACTTAGGAAAATATAAATTCCTTTGCTCATTGCTCAAAGCTGGTAATTACTAGGTCGAGGGGCTGGTTTATTAATGATGATATGGACTTAAGTTGTAACTTAAGTTACTAGTTCCTAGCTATACCAAGTCAATATTAAAGTAGATCTTTTCTTGTTGATGCCATGGCTAAACCCATAGGATGCACAAATTAGCAAGTAAATTACATAGTCTAACTTTTTAGGAATGGTTCATAAATCACAAGTCCCATTCCTCTACAACCAAACATCAAATAGAATTTGACTGAGTTCAAAAGACACCCTTGAGAGAAATTTGTCTGAAACTTCTCATACTGACCATACTAAGTACAAACTTAAGACCATTTTTGCTTGCTAAGCCTAGTGAAAGAAGAGAGAAATGATTTTTTTCACTTCTTGGAACCTCTTATCAAACTAATCACTAGAACCAAGTGTGTGGAAGACCAAGAGACATTACTGAAGTGTCCTTAGTTATAGGAGGTTGTATAAGTCATTTAATTCTCTACTTTGACCCCCAAAATGACTCAAAAGGACATATTGACTAATAATATTAATGACCAAGGATAATAAGACCTAAAATGACATCAAATGACCTAAAATACACCTTTTGACATAATATAAGACCCCTAAAACACCTAAAAATCAAGTTTTTACCTATAGAGGTCCCAATTTGACCTACAGGGTCAAATTTGGTCAACAAATTGGTGACTCATAGGGGTAGCATCACTGCTATGCTAACTAAACTAGTAGCCTTATCATTCTATTAGGATTAGAGAGCCATCTGAATTATGAAACACAAAAAGAGGACTTTAACGATTGAAAATAACCTTTAATCAATACAAGACCACTTGACTACCTCAACCACATAAAAAAAGACACACACAAAATAAAGCAAGCAAACTAACAAGACACACATGTGATCAAAGAACTTAAGAAAAATAGAAAGCAAACAACTATGCACAACTAGAAACTAAACAGACCTCCCTTTCTAGGATCAAAAGGAAAGTTCCTTGCATCTCCTTCTTCATGAGATGATTCATAATGCCAATCATGTTGCTATTTCAATTAGATGATTGATATATCAGACCTATTTATTGGCACTTTAGTTGCTATGCCCTCAAGTAGACCATCTTAAAATATGTCTCCAATGTAAAATTATTCCTCTTGGCCTTATACACATACCTCATATTGCTACCTACTATACGTCTCATGATCAACTTACATCTTCTTTGTAGGCATAGTTTCAAGAGGAGTAGTTTCTTGTTCTTTGGAAGATTGAGGCCAATAGAAGATTGTTTTGACCTTCAAAGGTTGAGGTAAAATTTGATTTGGATCATCTATGACATTTAAAAAAAATTCATCTGGCTTACAATCAATTGTAATCAACTCTAAGGAAGTTGTAGATCCCTTGAGAGACTCAAAATCATTGTAAATGTTTTCAAAATATTGACACAAGTCCTCATATTCTCTTTTATTATCATCATAAAGGGGAAAAACAAGAGAAGCTCCTTCATCCTATTCTTTAGAATACAAAAGAAATTCATCCAATATTTATTCTTTGACACAAAGAAGACATTCCTCATTATCAACACAACAAGAAGACTCAACACAAAGACTCGCCTCTCCTTCAACATTTAAGACCTCTTGAGGGATCTCAATTTGTATCAAAACTATCATAACCTAAATTTTATTTTTAAGGGCTGCAAGATCTTCAATCTCCTTCTCCTTTTTGGTGATGCCAAGACTAGGCATCTTGAAATTAGGTGACTTAGCCCAATGAGGCTACCAAGGAGCTCTATTTTCTTCAAGCAAGAGTTTTGAATTTTCCTCAACCAAATGCTCCTCTTTAGGTTCCCATATAATAGGTCCATCAATTCAAAGGGTATTGGGGTGAGGAAAAGATGAACTAGTTGGTGGAGGTGGAACATAGGATTCAAAATCAAATTGAAAATGAATTATAAGGTATCCTTTTGGGAGTTCTTGAGGAAAGAGAGGCAGACCTTAGGCTAAAATAGCTTGGTTATCTTCCTTCCACTCAACAATCACTTCATTGAAATTTGATATGACTTAAACACTCTCTTGAGGAAGGTTAGATGGGGTGTGTTTAGGCATATGATCTTCTTTTAGCTCTAAGCCTTCCTTCACACCTTGACTCAATAATTTCATTCTCAACTCTAACTCTTCAATCTACTTGGCTAGGTTATCTTGGAAAAGTCTCTCTTGAATTTTATAGGCATCTTCATGAGGATAATGAGTACAAGAGGGCTGACATGGAACACAAGAGGTCTCTTGAGGAATGGTGGGAGGGACATGCATAGGATCAAGCTCTTTCTCAGCTTCACACTCCTTATCAAGGCCTATATTCTCTTTCTTTCCACATGATTCCACTATTTTATTCTAGCTTAGGATGTTAAAATTAAGAGTCTCTTATTGATATGGTGATGTAATTTGAAGAGTGGATTAAGTGTTCAAAAAACTTGGGATCTCTTTGGGATTGGATTCTCCACCTTGTCTCCAACTTGGGATTTCATATCTAGGAGTCTTTTTTTGAGGTGGGGATGTAATGGGAGAGGGTAATGAGAGATTATATTCCAATTCATTTTCTAATTAGATGGATTGATTCATATGCTTATTGGCCAACTCAATATGCTTATCAATATTTGCTTTAAAAACAAGGTTTGTCCTCCCAACTCTCTCCTAGCTAATTGGGAAAAAGATGACATTGATAAGCTTGATTGGGATCATGAGTAGGGGTCAATTAGGACTGATAGCACTCTTAGGGAGGTGGATATGAGTGATGATAGACTTCATGAGGATGATCCTCATAAAATCTTATCTTACCTTCCAAGGATGTAATCAAGCCACCTACATCTAGCATCTCACTTGTGAACCTTTGCCAATTTGCTCCCTCAATAGGTGCTCACTCTCTTTTAACCAACTCTAATACATCTATCACCATACAAATGAGATGACTAGGAACATATAGACCATGTCCCATTAGTGTATCAATCTCTATCATGTACTTCTCATAGCCCAAGAGTAATTTCTTGAAAGTGGAAATGGATTAATTAGAGAAGTGACCAAGCTGACTAGGAGGAGTAAGATATTGGGAAGGCTAGTTATAGGACTAATACAGCTCATGACAAGGCTGGTAAAAATTATCTTGGATATGGAAAAGATTATATTAGAGCTGGTAAGGATCATGACAAGGATGATAGGGAATGTCATAAACTTGATAAACCTCACCAGCTTGTGAAAAATATACTCAAAACTAAAGTCGGCCATGGAACTTCATTAGGAAGCAAGAACATAAGGAATGATTATCAACAATATTCAAAAGAAATACCTAACTACTTGACCAACTAATATAACTTTAGAGTCACCATTAATGCTTAGATAGATGCCTCTAAAGGCTGATATGTTGAAATATAATGCCAAAAATATTTTAACTTCTTGGAAAAAGAGTCCCACCAAGCATCCTAGCAACTATTGTCTCTTATATTTACACCATTTGAGGAGATGTCTCAGCTCTCCTCATCTAAGTGGCATAATTGAAACACCTCTAGGCTGTGGGTTACCTAAGAATGAGGTGAATCTCTAGATAAGGCTAGCTCCTTTGATGTACCACTTGTAGATCACTACTACACCTATGTTTGTGAGGGAAAAAGGAGAGAAAAATGAAAGTAAACTATCTTAAAGGAGGTGATATACCAAATTAGTTGATGACTACCAACTAGCTACATGTTACACATAAGAACAAGGGACTAACTTGACATATACTTCTCTAATTTTAATCTTCTCACATTATTATTTCATTATGAGGTTATGGTGAATGTTTAGGCTAAGAGGACTAGACAAGAGGTCTAGAATGACACTATTGAATGGGATAACTCACTCAACCTTGACACTTCCTAGAACACTTCACATGACCTGTAAGAAGAAGCTATAAATAGGTGAGAGAATGAGATAACAATGCTAAGGAAACCATAGTCATCACTAAGAAAGATCCATCATTCAATTAAACACACTAGTCATCACTAAGAAAGTTTTGTAATCATAGAAGAGGTAAAATTTTTTATCTTTATTGATCTAATGGTATACAAATGAGTAGGGCTTTTCCATACTCAGGTGGAGCATCATTTATAAAGGCCAAAATGGCTAGTTCTTATAGTACTTGAGAGAGAGGAGAAGAAAGAAGTCCAAAGGTCACAAGGACACTTATCATGCTGAGAGAATGAGTTACTTGTGCATGAGAAGAGGATATGAAACTAATTAAATAAGTTTAGTAAGCACAAGTGTCACACTAAGTCATGAAACTCTTGAAATCTGGCATGAAATTCCCTTTGCTGGCTCAAAAAACTACCTCTCTAAGTACCATCTCACCATCTCAAAACTCTAAGTCCATTTGCCCTGATTATAAGGATCAAATCCTCGAGTCTTGATATTGACAATCATGCCATGCCTTGGGTGATAAATTACGTACTTTGTTGATGATGGGCACCCTTGAATTTATTTCATATGCATTCCTTTTCTATATTTGGATCATAGGTCCCACCTATAGTCAGAAAACTAATCTAAGGACATTGGTTTTCTTAGTCTTTTTAGTAAAATAGACCCATGGATTATTTAGTACATTCTATACTATAATAGGTTGAAATAAACCTATTATAACTCTACGAGGATTGAGAATTCATTATACATGGATCCTTCTTTAACTTGGTAAACTAGTCACAAGAAAGAACCCTATAAACTCTAATTTATCAAACTAGAGATCAATATAAGCTCCAATGGCACTCCCTTATGTTACCCATGCTTGACTGTATCATCTAAAATTCTCCATGACATTCAAACAAACTTTAATGGAATAAGGAAAACCTTTAAAGACCCTACTTTCCATGGTTGAAAATGGATTTTCAACCCCTGTCGAAAACCCTAGGCTCACCTTTGATCTAATTGGCTATTAAAATATGACTTGGCTCATTGATTGATTCTCATTTAATTTATTGGATCTTCCAAATATGAAAAAATGTGAGCCCTCAAATCTGCGTTTGAATTATCAACCTTGTCCCTACTGGTGCTAGTTGGTAAATACATGTTAATCCATAGGATCTTGCTATTAGTCTGTAGTTTCATGCACTTATGCCATGTGTTGACCCCTCAAACTCTCTAACTATTTGACTCATCTCATGCTATAGCTCTTATGTGTCATTAGATATTTGAAATTGCATAAAATTTACCTTGACTTAATTATTAAACTTTGACACTTTGACATCATCTTGCTGCTTCTTAGGTCATTGAATCATTTTCACTTCACGATCTTATCAGACTTGATCAATCTTTAACTCATCACTGTGTTAATAAACCTCAATAAATTTATATCATTTGAGTCCATTCACTCTATTGGATCTCTAATATATAATTGAGTATGATCTATTGATTAAGAAACTAGCTTGAATATTAACTCTAATAAGCTTATGCTGATTAGGTCTCTATCTGATAAGCTTCTTGAATGTGACACTTGTCATTAATGCATTAACTTGAATGTCCCTTTGATGATTTGACTTTGCTTCACTTTAATGGATCCTCTATATATGATGAAGCGATATAAGTTTATTAGGATGGGACATATATAGACTTAGGAAAATATAAAGTCTTTTGATCATTACTCAGAGCCCATAATTACTAGGTCAAGGGGCTAGTTTATTAACAATGATATGGACTTAATTTGTAACTTAAGTTACTAGTTCTTGGATATACCATGTCAACATTAAAATAGACCTTTTCTTTTCAATGTCATGGCTAAACCCTTAGGTTGCACATATTAGTAAGCAAATTACATAGTCTAACTTCTTAGGAATGGTTCATAAAGTACAAGTCACCATTCCTCTATAACCAGACATCAAATGGAATCTGACTGAGTGTAGAAGACAACACCAAGAGAAATTTGTTTGAAAATTCTTTCGTTGACCATACCAAGTACAAACTTGAAGACCAATTTTGTTTGCCAAGCCTAGTGAAAGAAGAGAAATGGTTTTCTTCATTTCTTGGAACCTATGATCAAACTAATAACTAAAATGAGTGTGTGGAAGAGACACTACTAAAGTGTATTCATCTATAGGAGGCTATATGTAGTCATATAAAATGTGAAATTTGGTTACTTGAGCATGACTAAAGACACCTAATCCATAGGTGCTCCTACTTTCTTGGACAACCCTTTTAGGATTTTCTTTCACCTATTCCTAGTCATCTATAGCCTTTCAAACTTAACTCTTGTAGACCCAGGTATCTCTTTCAAGCCTAGATCCACCCCCTAGGTCTCATTCCCTCTGGACAATAGCACCCAACTTAGATAAGAGTACTAAAACCTAGGGTATCCTATTTTGGCACTATTGTCCAAGTGTACTTTTGGTCCCAATAATCATATTTTCTCAAATCCTTATCTTTAATGTCAGCCTAACATGAATTCATTAACCCACGATCATTAGTTTTCCTATAAAAGGCCATTCAAAGTCCATTTAGAAGGGTTGGCACTCATTTACAAGAGAGAAGTAAGAATACAAGCAAGTACACTCAATAACTTTTTCCAATTCTCTACATACAACCTTATAATATTATTCCAAGGTTATTCAAACCCTTGCACCATTCCTTAACCATCTAAAGTACACCCAATTTTGCATTTGGTTGCATTTTCATATACAATTGCACCAAGCACTTCAATGGGAGAACTACATTAGCTTGATCCCTCCTCAGAGTATTGGTATGTAGGCAACGTACCCACACATGGGGTGTGAAGTGCATCCAGTGTATCCTTTACACACTAACCCCTTCTCTCTCTTTCCTAAATTTACTTTTAAGTTCAAGCATAAAGAGCTTCTAAGGATTTTGAAGATTAAAATAGATTCATAATGAGTTCCATATACTTTTAGGCTTTGATATTTCATTGACAGGGTAACACAGACCTATCGAGAAAAACCCAAAAAACTTAGATCACCTAGACAACAACACTAAAAAAGGACTACAACATTGAACTACATGGTGTCCCACTTTTGGTGTTCCTGTCCAATCAAAAAATGAAGTTTAGGAACTTGTTTTTGACACTGTCCAAGTCCTATACCTAAATTCTTAGGCCCTGTCTTAGATTGAACAACTCAAAATAATCTAAGTTTTATTTTCTCTCATTTACTACTATTTTTAGAAAAGGCAAAAATACAATCTATTTACATAAATCAGTGGCTTAATTATTGCACATTATTTATTGATTTACCTTACTCAAACCCATTTATTTAATTAGGAATAAAACTCCATTATTCTAAAAAATAATAAAACATTTTGTGAGCCTGACTTATTTCAAATTTTGCATAAAACCCTAGAAACCCTAGGGTAAATTCTTAACTAATTTTTTACATAAATTTATGAATTTTTTCTTGAATATTTTAAGCATAAATTCATTCCAAATTTTAAAATTTAGTAGTAACTTTTAAAATCAATTTATTTCAAACCCTAGTTGCATCAACTAGCTCCCAGTAATTTTCCAGTATTAATCGAATAATTTCTTAATTTTTTGCTTGCATATATAAATAAAAAATTTGATTGAAATTCTCAAATTCAATCATCATTTCAAAAATTATTTATTTCAAACCCTAGTTGCATCAACCAACTCCCAATAATTTTCTAATCATTTTCTAAATTTTTAGTTGCATATTAAAATAAAAAAATACCTTCAAATTTAAAAAAATCATAGTAATTTTCAAAAATTTATTTTCTCAAAACCCTAGTTGCATCTACTAGGCCCCATTAAATCAATCACTTTCCCACAAATTTCTTAATTTTTTCTTGAATACTTAACTTAGAAATTCATTTTCAATTTAAAAAATTCATAGTATTTTGCAAAAATATTTTTGAAAAATTCCTAGTTGCATGTACTAACACCTATTTACTTCTTGACATATCACCTAACATTCATAATCAAATTGCTAAAATGATGCTCATTTATTTACAAAATTTTCTTACATTTTTCATAAATAATAAGGAAACTATAATGGGCCCTATTATGTACATGCATGATGAAGTCTATCATATGTTAGTACAAAGCTTCATCCTTTGCATTTCATTCTTATATTTCATTATATGGAATGATATTACAAAATTCATTGCTAAAAATGCACAAAATTTCAAAATTATTTTTACATATTCTCTTTTGCTCATACAAAATAATTACCAACTCCATTTTGATAAATGCATTCAAAATGTTATGTTGCATATCAAAAGTTTCTATGCCTTTATGCAAAAATTCATACTATCTATCATTTATTTTCTCTTCCTCATGTGGAAATTTTTTCAAGTTTATCATGCCAAACAAATTAGAAATGTTATCTTGCATGTCAAAAGTTTCGATGCCTTTATGCAAAAAGTCATAATCTCTATCCTTTGCTTTCTATCCCTTATGTGGAAAAAATTTCAAGTTTATCATGCTAAACACATTAGAAATGTTATATCATATATCAAAGTTATAAATATATTCATGCACAATGTCATGCACTCTATTACATACTTTATCTCTCTCATGATGATTTTTTTTTCAAGTTTATCATGCTAAACACATTAGAAATGTCATGATTCAAGTCAAAGTTTGCTATCTATCTATTCCATGCTCTCTATCCCTTGTTTGCTATCTATCATGTGGAATATTCTTTATAATCATGTTGCTATACATGGTTTCTACTTAGATGTATCTAACTCTTTGGCTACTTTTAAGTATCTCCCTCTCACTACTAGACACAAGCAAACACTAGCGGTTATATCTATCCCTCCTCTCTTCAAACTTGGTTCATCTAGTTTTTATCTCGCATCTACTACCAGCTCTATACCTATAGTAGATCATGTGATACATGCTATCACCCAAGTTTATGAAGATATGTAGGTTGATCACACCCATGGTTATAGATTTGTCACTTAGGTTAGCACCCCTTTAGATACAGTTTCATCTCCTCCACTTGTTATAGTTATTCCTCCAGCCCATATTCAGCCACAATCAAGACCTTCATCACTAGCACATAAAATTCATACACATCCACAACTTTAAGATTTTAGATAGTTTCCCGCTATAGTATTCACACCTAGGGTGGTATCATTGAGATCTCATGCATCTACACATAGAGCATATGTTTAGATAACTTCTGCTACCACCAGATGGGTCCCTTAGAGCCCCATAATTACATCCACTCCTCAGAGTTATAGGGGGATCCCACAGTGGATTTCCAACTATAGGCATTTCAAGGCACTTACAATATACATAATTTTTAGAGCCACAGTCTCAGCATTTCTCTCATGCTTCATGATCACACATGATACTTCTTCTTGATATAGGAGAACATGACAGGGAGTCTCCTATGAGATTCATCAATTAGTATCATCTATTCTGAGCCTTACCTATACATAGTTTCTTACACTAGATTATACATAATCTTTTCTGCTTGATTGTACATAGTTCAAAAAATTTAAAATCCAAAAACATTAAAAAATGTGATAACACCAAAAATATTTTGATTGTATACATAATCTATGTTTTACATTGCTAATATCATGCCAGGACTTACATTTGCTATTCTATGCTTATTGTTTGTCAATTTATCTACATTACTATGCTTCACTTGATCTTCTTTGAGTGTGTGTAGTGATATCCAACTCTTTGATTGCTTCACTCTACCCATTGAGGGGGCATCTTACTTCTACATTTGAAAACACACATCGATATACATACCCACTGGGGGCATCTCCTACATAACTACACCATCTAGGTTATGTCATTCTTATACCACACACTCTAGTTATCATGTTGACATACATTGCTTACTAGATTACATAGATTACCACATCAACACTCACTAGTATCTTGCAATTGTGTATTTCCTAGCATATACCTAGTCTTTTACTAAATATTTCTTGAATACTTTCACTCTTGATTTGATTAGTTAGATGTGATCGTACCTTTCCAATTTTTACATGCTTTCCTTTATTGCTTTACGTAGCTAGATGTGATTGCATCTCCAGTTCTAGTTTGTTTCTTATGTGTGCCTTAGGACATTTTCCAATGTCCTTTGATTTTATTCATGTGTGTACCTTTGGATATTTTATAATGTCCCTTACTTGTACTCTTCTATGTACTTGTGGCCCTCATGCCAATCTTTGCTTGTTTCAGATTGTATGTGTATGTGGTATTTGAACATGCCTTGTATGCTTGCTTTCTAGTTTGAGTGACATGTACCCATGTACCTTATTTATGTAACCCTTTGGCCACCCTTGTATGCTTCTTGCTTCTTGATTTGTTAACTTTTTGCTTGATTACTTGTCCTTGTTTTTAATGCCATGATCCATATCATGCATTCATCTTGCTTTTTTGGATGCCATGATGGACATCATGTTCCATTCCTCCAACTAACAACTAAGAACTAAAATCTAACATTTCTAGTTCTAGTTCAGTATATTACACATACTTTTACATTGTTATATTTATCTAGGCATACCCCTGTTTATGTAATAATGTCTTAATACAAACATTGCTATATCTAGAGATATGTTGTCAAATATCATTACTATATCATGTATGTATGCAACATAACACACTTGTAGGACTTTTTTCTTCTGAGAGCAATCATTACAGGTTCAATCATTCCTACCCTTAGAAGAGGGGGCAAAAAATAAGGGTTTTGTCATATAGATCAAAGCTCCCAATAGTTAAAATAACAACATTCAGATCACTCAGTTCAGACTAGTTAGAACAGAACAAAAAAATAGTGACAATTCTAGATGAATAACTAGTTTTAACACAAGACAACAACATCAAAAATAGATAAAAACATGAAAAACAAGGGTGTCCTCATTTTGGTGCTCTTTTTCAAGAATAAAAACACCTAGGTTTTCTAGTAACGAGCAAAACATTCAGCTCAACTATAGTTTTTGCACATCTAGATCAATCAAAATCAATAGTTTTAGTATGGAGTTCAATATGTTACACATAATTTTACATTTTTATATTTATCTAGGCATACTCCTATTTATCTAATAATCTCTTAATATAAACATTGCTATATCTAGAGATATGTTGTCAAATATCATTACTATATCATGTATCTATGCAACATAACACACTTGTAGGACTTTTTTCTTCTGAGAGCAGTCATTACAGGTTCAATCATTCCTACCCTCAGAAAAAGGGGAGAAATAAGGGTTTTGTCATAGAGATCAAAGCTCCCAATAGTTAAAATAACAACATTCAAATCACTCAGTTCATACTAGTCAGAATAAAACAAAACAATAGTGACAATTCTAGATCAATAACTAGTTTTAACACATGACAACAACATCAAAAATAGATAAAAACACCAAACACATGGGTGTCCTCATTTTGGTTCTCTTTTTCAAGAATAAAAACACCCAGGTTTTCTAGTAACAAGTAAAACATTCAGCTCAACTATAGTTTTTGCACATCTAGATCAATCAAAATCAATAATTTTAGTATAGTTTTCTTAAGGAATCCAGATATAGGGAGGTATCATGCATGGCATGATGGCTCTCACTTCCATTTTTAGATTAAGTAGTTGACATAAATTATAGATCAAAATCCATGTTCCAAAAACCAATAATTGGGGGCAATGTATGCGACACATTAGTCTTCTTTTGTTTTTGAGTTCAGTTTATTATCCAGGCATTCTCAATAGTTATGTGCCTTACTCCATCTATAGGTGGTTGGCATCATTTTCAAGTTGAAATTTAATACAAGTTTAACTTCTCAAGTATACCTAAGTTCCTGAGTTGGCTTTCACATAAGCCTAGTGCATCAGTTTTGGAGCGGCTTTCATACAGGCCTAATCTTCATCTTTCATAATGGCCAAGATTGGCCTAGTTTCTATCATACATTTGGTTATCCATGACACATTGTCAAATTTTTAGAACATCCATGGGATCCATGAGCCATCTCATATGACATATATTCTATACCAATATCACTTCATAGCTTCACTTCATAGGGCAACAATAGAGTCAAAAGGCTAGCCTTTGTATTCTTAAACCCCTATTTAGAGGGATTAGACACATAATCTAGACATTGATTATCATAGTCATGATCATCTAGACTCAATCAATAGGTAATGATGGAGCCAAAGGGATAGCCTTTGTATTCTTGAGTTATTGATTCAAAGGGATTGGACACATAGTCTAGACATCGATTATCACACACATGATCATCTATCTTCACTCAGTAGGTAATGATGGAGCTAAAGGGCCAGCCTTTGTATTCTTATGCCACTTTCTATAGAATTGAGTACTCAGCTCCATTCATGATATAAATTTTGGTACAACATCATCTAGCATAATCTAGCATTACTTAGCCTTACTCAGGATTACAATAGGTTTTGTATTGGTTTGCATATTCGACGAAGTGTATTCATTCCTTTCTCTTCCTTTTCCTATTACTCAGCTTTTGTATGTTCTTGTTTTATATCACATATAATAAGAATTGATCTACTATTTGTTTCATTTTTTAGATTCACACTTGCATAATGTGCTATCTATGTACTATCCAACATTACTCAACATCACACAAGCTTCATGGGCTTCACCTTTATAAGTATGTTTAGGTATGCTTTCTATTTTTTTTCCTTTATCCTAGTATTTCACTTTGATATATCACTAAAATAAAAGAGGGGGAAAATTTAGTCATATAAAATTCAAAATTAGATTACTTGAGCATGGCTAAAGACACCTAATCTATAGATCCTCTTTCTTGCTTGCACAATCCTTTTAGGCTTTTTTGTCACCAATTCCCAGTCATCCAAAGCCTTTCAAACTTAACCCTTATAGAAGTAGGTAGATATTTTAGGCCTAGATCCATCCATTTAGGTATCATTCACTTTGGATAATAGTGCCTAACTTGGATAGGAGTGATGAAACCTAGGGTGTCCTATTTTTGGCACTATTGTCCAAGTGTACTTTTGGTCCAAATAGTCATATTTTCTCAAATCCTTATCTTAATTCATGTCAGCCTAACATGAATTTATTTAACCCATGATCATTAGGTTCCTTATAAAAGGACATTCAATGTCCATTTAGAAGGGTTGACATTCATTTACAAGAGAGAAGCAATAATACAAGCAAGTACACTTAAGCATTTTTTCCTATTCTCTACATTCAACCTTCCAATATTATTCAAAGATTATTTAAACCCTTGCACCAGTCCCTATCCTTTTAAATTACACCCATTTTTTCATCTAGTTTCATTTTCATACATAATTTCACTAAGCACTTCAATGGGATAACTACATTAGCTTGATCCCTCCTTGGAGTATTGGTATGTAGGAAGCGTGCCCACACATGGGGTGTGAAGTGCATCCAATGTATCATTTACACACTAAACCCTTCTCTCTCTTTTCTAAATTTCCTTTTAAGTTCAAGTATAAAGAGCTCCTATGGATTTTAAAGATTAAAATAGACACATAGTGCACTCTATAGACTTTTGGGCTTCAATATTTCACTAATAGGGTAACACAGATCTATCGAGCAGAACCCAAAAAGCTTAGATCACCTAGATAACAACATCAAAAAAGGACTACAACATCAAACAATAGGGTGTACCATTTTTGATTCTCCTATCCAATCAAAAAATAAAGTTCAAAAACCTATTTTTGACAGTGTCCCAGTCCTGTACCTGAATTCTTAGGCCCTATCTCAGATCGAACAACTCAAAAGAAGCTAAGTCATATTTTATCTCATTTATTACTATTTTTAGAAAAGGCAAAAATACAATTTGTTTACATAAATTAGTGGCTTAATTATTGCACATTATTTACTAATTTACCCTACTCAAACCCATTTATTTAATTAGGAATAAAACTCCATTATTCTGAAAAATAATAAAACACAATACAAGTCATTTAATGCTCTACTTTGACCCCCAAAATGAATCAAAAAGACATATTGACAAATAAGACTAATGACCAAGGCTAATAAGATTTTAAATGACATAAAATGACCTATAATACACCACATGACATAATATTATACCCCTAAAACACCAAAAAATAAAGTTTTTCCCATAGGGGTCCTAATTTGACCTGCATGGTCAAATTTGGTCAACAGTTATTTCATAGCTAGGGTCTTAATGTGTGTTACTTATGCTTGTGCTTACCTTGTTGCACCCTATGGAATTACAAATGTCTCCATCTACTATACAAGCTTAGGTGTGGTTGAGAAGCTCTACGAACGTGAGCTTTTTTCACCAATGGGTTTTAAGGGATATATTCTTCCACATTGATTTCTACCATCAGAGGATCCTCTGAGACATTTTATTTTCCATGGGTTGCTTTTGCCAATTCCTCTATTGTAATCAGACCCTATGTTATTGTTGTTTTTTAAATTTTTTCTATAGATGTAGATGTCTCTTCTTGAAATAGAGATTTAACTCTACACTTGTCCTCCTCATTTTTAAATATGTCTACTACAATAGATTCTATAGGTGGAATAATTTCCATAAACAACACATAAATGGCATTGTTTATATGTGACATGTGCAAACTAATTTCTAGAAGAATAATTCCTTCTCCCCTTATTCATTATAAATTTTGTCCTTGATATCTTAAAGTACCACCCTATACACCTCTTTAAGTGCAACTCTCAATTGATGCAAATCATATTCTACTATGATTTTTGGCATTTAGGTGTTGAGCCATGAAGTTATTATTTGGGTCTATTTTATAGGCTATGAAGGTTATGGTGATAATTATTTGCATTTATAAGGGGTTATTTATGATAAATAAGCTAAAATTTGATCGTGTGAGTCAACTTACACTTATGCTCATCTTTTTGGCTACATTTGTGCTTGCATTTTTGCATGTGGTTGAGGTTTTAATTACTTAGCTCTAGGTGGCACAAATCACAATAGATAGACACTCTTGAGAAACAAGTTTTTATTCCTCTTCACTTCTTCTTGGGTCATGTGGATGTTGATAAATAAGGGGGAAGAAGGATAAGTTGTTTACAAAACTCATGGATCCTAATTTGGACTCCAATGTAAATATGTGTGAGATACTTGAGAGCATATTCAGGTATGTGTGGGTGTGTTGTAATCATTTATTATATATCTACACCCACCATGTTGTGAAATTACCCACATGGAGAAGGTTTTTCTCATATGACAACCAAAAAATATTGGGAAAAGCATTAACTAGCCAATATTTGACATCAAGTGCAATTTTACTTTAAGGAAAGTCCACTATGTGAAGTAGAGTAGGAGTACCAAAAATTGGTACTACAAAAACTAAGTTTTTCCTACAATGATGTTATCAATGTTTGTTATGAGTTCTAGTGCAATGAATTTAATCCAATTTGAGTCCTCCCCCAACCTTACCAATTTATATGTAATATCAATTATCACTTTTTCAACCTGCCTCACACCTTTTATTATTTACCAATATCGATGCATGATGCATTCTGTGAGGACATGAACTGGTGCATCCATATTGTGATCAATAGGAACTCATCAACTTTTATGGTCATATCTATCCCATATTTTTGAATGAATTGGGGGGTTCTTTGTCTTGTAGACATGTATAAATTTCCCCTGTTGGTTGTCATGTAGCTTATGCAATAATTTTAAATCAATGTGAATTATTAATTATTTGGACAAATGGATGGCTCCATAATTATATTTATTAAGGAGGGTAATATTTAGTTCTTCATGTTATGTAAAAATAGGTATCCTTAGCAATAATTTGGCATCTGATCCTCATAGCTTATCAAGAATTGTAAGCACTCCTTACTCTAACATAGTTACTTATGGTTGAGAAAAACACTCTCTATTTTCTACATCTATGAAATTGAAGGGCTTAACATCACTCCTTTTTAATTTTTATAGGGCCAATTTTATGCTCATCTTTTCCTTTTGAGCTTTTGATAATGGCATCATAATTTGATGCATGGAAATTTTATCTTCTTCTATGAAATGTTCTATGATTGATTTTGAAAAAAATTGTAATGAATGCATAAAATTCTCATTTGATCACAATAGATTTGTTGCTTACTTTATTTTCAAAAATATGATTTGCATCATTATCATACTTTTTATATAAATCCATCCCAAATATTTTCTCTTGTTTGCATCTATTCATAGATCTACCTTTCACATCTTTACATGCTTTCTTTAAATTTTATTATCCATTTTATTTTATGATTAACATTTGGGTGGTTATATGCAATGTTGTTTTATTTAATTCACTTATGTGATACATTGCCATATCATTTCTCAGTAATTTAGCCTTTTAAAAATTAACTTCCTTTTAAGATATTCATCCTTTTCAAGAATGCTGCAATATTCCTTTTGTTTTGACATTGACTACCTTGCATGGTTGGAATTTATCAATGTTTTGTCAAGTTTTATTTATTTACTCATGCCTCAATCTTAGACTTAGAAATTTTTCAAAACTATCACAAATATTTACTATTGTTCTAATCTTGATTCACTTCAACCAATTATATTGACAACTTGATTATTCTACATGATGATATTTCCTATGATAGAGATTCTTATACATTCTCATAATGGCACCTAAGACTACAAAACTTGGAAAAATAAAAAAATCATAAAATAAAAATCCTACTCTACTTTGTGCCATGTGGAAGTTATTATACTAAGTGTGTGCTACTTTGAGATCATCGACAATATTGTTTGAGCTTACAAACATTTATTATTCTTGGAAAGATAGTTCCTTGGATATCCTTGAGTATTTTAGTGCCATGTTGTGACACTTAATGAATTATTTAATGGCCTTTCCATCTGATGTGAAACATCCATAGGTTTGTCTTAAATTTTTTGTCATAGAGAAGAACCATAACTTCTAGTTGGAACTCTTTAACTTATAGGTTATGATTATGGCAAGACTTTTGAATTTGATTATGCACCTCTTAAGTCCACTTTGCCAAGAGCCTTATTTACTCCATGTGATTTATTTATAACAAGTGTTCTTGTAGTGATTACTTATCTTCTAATCACATTATCATTATGGTTCATAGACTTGGAAATATGTACTCCATGGGCATCAGAACTTCTACTTCATACACCTATTGAAATGGTGTGTAACCCAACTTAATTTTATAGTTTGTTTTTCGCACCCATAAGATCATTGGTAGTGATATTCCTAGTCATCTCCTTGAATGTTATAGATCTTGGTCATAATCTTCTCTAGAACCCTTTTAAATGATTATTCTTGGCCATTTTTTTGGGGGTGGTACACCATACATTTATGATGTGAAATCATAAATTCTTTTGTTATGAATTTTTTTGTCTTCTATATAAATTGCATACCCCTATCACTTATGAGATTCTCAGGACATCCAAACCTGGATAAGATGTTTTAATACAAAAACTTTGCATTATTGCTTAGAGTCATAGCTATCTCAACCCATTTGATGAAGTAGTATATTGCAGTTATGATATATCTAGCATTAGATCTATTTGATTCAAGATTAATAGGTCCCATAAATTCAATGCCCCATTGTTCAAATGATTTCAAAATACAAATAGGATTCAATGGCATCTCATCCCACTAGTTCAATTTTCCTACCCTCTAGAAAACATGGTAATGTTTTGAAACTATGTGAGCATCCTAAAATAAGGCTGGCCACCATAACCAATTTAATGTATTTTTCTTCGAGTCATCCCACCTAACAAATTTTCTCAACTACTCATTGATGTGGTTCTTCCAAAACTTATAATCTTCCATTTTCCAGGGCCACTCTGTGAGGAACCTCATCCTTTTTAAATTGTATGAAAATACATTAAAGATGATTAGTGGTAAAGCATGCGCAATCAACTATTTATTTTCCCATTCTATATAATGTGTAGGAAATACACCATGCTATAGAAAAGTTGTGATATCCTCCATTTATTTAAGAGTAACAGTCACTCTAAATATTAATCCTATAGTTCTTTTAGTTCATCCCCTATTTAAAAGTGATTTAGATGGCCAGGTCCCACATTTTCCTTGGTTTTAAATTGATTCTAAATTAGAATTCTTAGAAAATCATTAGTTTTTAGAAATGTATTATATAATTTTCATGTTTAACACTCTACTATATTGTAGGACCAAAATGTATTCCTACCTAATTGCCTATTCAAATCATCTAATGTATTCCTACCCAGTTACCTATTCAAAGCAAAGAAAGTATTTCGACCTAATTGCATATATTTTTCTGGTTTTATTCCATGTTTTATATAACCCATGGTATTGTAAAGCTACTTTGATAGTTTCATATTTGTGATTATATACATATGCACATGGATTAGGGTAAAATCAAAACTTGGAGTCATATTATTATATTGAATATGATTAGGTTAATACAATGGAAAGTAAGTTACTATGTTGGGTTTTTTCATGAAAGGATTTCCTAGGTGACATCATGTGTAATCTTGTGTATGCCATTTTTATTTTATAAATTCTATTGCTATTACTTCTCTTATTTTTAGTTTATTAGATCTCTCTTTATCTTAATTAGCCACATAAATATTATTCCTCCCAACATTAGTTTATTAACTAAGTATTTCAATACTTGGTGATCATTAAAAAACTTAAATGCAGTAGCCAACAAGTAGTGTCTGAACTTATGCAGTGTAAAAACCATCTCTAGAGCTTCCCACTTTGTGGTAGTATATTTTTTCTCAATAGATGATAGATTGTAACATACAAAGTGAATTGGATTATCTAGGCCTCCATCCCTTGGTTGTGTTAGCATTTCTCTAAGTATTTTACCTAATGCACCAACATGAACATGAAATGGTTTGTTCCATTCTAGGAAGACTAAAATGGGTTTTGTGAACAACTTCTAATTCAAATATGTGAAGGTTGTTTGGAATTCATAATTCCATTCAAATTTTATATCTTTGTGTAATATCTTCTCTAGTGGTGATGAAATGGTTTCATACCCACAAATGAATTTTTGATAGTACCTAGTGTGATCTAGGAATGATCACAACATTAGGATGATAAGTGGTTTGAGTCCTATATTGACTATAATTTTTTTTGGGTCTAATAAAACTCCTTTACTATAGACAACATGTTTTGGTATTAAATAGGGATATCAAATTACAAACTATAATTCATGGACACATGTGAAACTCACACTATTTTGTATTTTACATGTATTTGACACTTGAAAGCATGTCAAGAGTCTTTAGAATGCAAAGAGTCTTTTTTTTGGTTGTAACAAAATTCTGAAATATGAAGCGACAATGCCTTGTAAAATCTCTATATAACACTTAGTTGTATTGTAAAAGAGTCCCGATGTGATAGAGATTAATATGAAGTTCTAAAATGGTTTTGCTCAAATGTCTCTTGTCATTATTCTATGCGTATTGAATGCCCTGTTTATCTAAATTTGTTAATCATGTAGATTATACTAATTGTTATATACTTTTTAATTATACATGAAGTGCATAAAATATTAGCTTTAGCTAAAGAATGGATTAGTATAGTCTAAGTTCATGTCTATGTTATAATTATGTTCACACTTCACACAACTATCCTTATGTTAGAATGATCTAAAGGTTTTTTTGAGAACCTCTGCCAAAAATGTTATGGTGTATTGAGTTATGAAACATGCTATGATGGCTACCAAGACAAAGATATTTGAAGAGATGGCTCAATGAATGAATTCAAAATTTTGTAGAGGAGGAAGCAAGAATATTAGGAATTTATACACAAGTATATTTATGGTGAAATATATGAGATTTTATGGTGTGAATTGCCTAGACTATTAGTTGCATGGTTATCAAGATTGGAATACTATTATATTTAGTTGAGAAGGACATAATTTTTAGCTTAGATAGAATAAAGACTAGAAAACCTATGAATATTAGACACTAGATAAACTCTTAATATATATAACTAGATAAAAAATACCATCGATGGATATATTACATAATTTATTGTACAAGTATATATGAGTTTTGAAGTTGCATAAGATCTGTTATGAGAGGGATTTAAGGAAAGTTTATTCAATGACTACTTACTCTTATTAAGATGTTGGTTATTGAGAAAGCCATGGTGCCTACCCATACTAACATGGATTAGTCATTTTGGGCATTATGGGGGTGAATGTGATGTAGGAGTGAATGATGAAGAGTTAAGCAAAGGAAATTGAACTTAGAATATGGAAAACACAAATAAACATAGTGAGAAGAAAATTATGGGATTGGAAAGAAAACCGGGATAATAAATAATGTGGAATAAATAGTATAACCAAAATATAACTGTGAATAGGAGTGGGAGTAAAATAGAGGATGTAGAAGAGAGGGAAGCCCATAGAGAGGCTACACAAGTTACATAAATTAGAGATTTTGGAGATTATGCAGAGTGAGGAATGGAAGGGCCTGAGAAAGTAGAAGACAAAAATTGAGATATAGAGGATATGCAACATAACATGGAGAAAGAGGAAAATAGATTAATGATAAAGTAGTTAGAGGATAGTGGTAGATCACATTTACAAGGAAGGATATTGTTTGGACTAGGGAAATAATATTATCTAGAAGAAGTTATGCAAAATCATAGGATTATCGTAGGTTCAATATCATAGACATAAGAAGTTTAAGACATAAACCATTCATTTCGTAAGTATGCATACCTTGAGTCCATTTTATCTTCAGAGAAGAGAAAATAAAGTGCATAGGTTGGGATAAGAGGAAAAAGATTTGAATCATTTGCATAAAAATTTGGTAAACCTAGTGCAAAAATTAAGAAAACAATAGACAAGAAGTTAGAATAGGCTGGGTTCTATTTCAAAACAAGTTTTAAGACATCAATAAAAACTAGTTTGCAAAATTCAATAGTAGAAGTTAAAAGTGCACTAAACATGTCATTGAACATAAGAATGTTCATTAATTTGACACCATATGATGGGTCTTTGGACCCTAAGTAGTTTTTTTTAACCCATGATATGAAATGGAAAGTTAAGGGAGTAACTACTGAGGATGTGGAAAACTGTGAGCTTGTTAGAGCCTTAATAGGCCATGTTAATTCCCTAAGTATTCAATAGGTTAAGGATCAATTAATTAATAATTAAAGATGAGGAAGTGATCGAGTTAGACCATTTAGAATCTTAAAGAGATTTAAAAATGAAGTAGAGAATAAGTATGGGAATATAATAATAGATTCTCATATCTAATAAACAAAGTCAACTTCCTTTTGAAAGATAAAGATAAGGCTACGTAGTTTGTGAAAGGACTACAAGAAAGGATTAGGTTTGCCATTACACAGTTAGTTCTTGATTAAGGCTGATGCACAAGAAGTTGCACTTTGAGTAGAGAAAATTGAGGATTGTGGAGACACTCCATCAACTGGTTCTAAAATAAAAAAATAAATAGATTTTTTTCTTAGGAATATGGATGAGTTGTATGAAAGCAACAAACCCAAGCTAGGCTTATGGTGTATGAAGTGTGACAAAGAAGGGCATCATAGGAATAATTGTCCTAAAATCAAAATAGAGTTTTGTGACATATGTAGAGTAGTAGGACATGCAACATCAGAGTGTCACCTAATACAACAATATATCCATAAACCACAAAGCATATAATACAATTCTTGTAAGTCAATAAATCATGATGAGAAGAGTTGTCATACTCTACAAGAACTAAAGAAGACATTACTAAGAAAATATTCATAGCCATATCATAATAAATACCTACTATAAAATAAGGAATTCTAGGCTCAAAGGTGGAAATGGCTAGTGTGACACAAGACAGTCATGGGCAGATGCCTTCATCACCATAGTATCAACCCTAGGGTTTGGTTGAATGGACACCATCATTTCTACAATATCAATACTAGTCATCATAAAACAATGTAATTTCATAATTTTAATAATCAAATAAGGTTCCATCATCTCCTCAACAATAGTGTGGTAGATATGTCGCTTAATAGTAGTAGAAAGGGGGATTTGATGGGTAATAGTCGTAAGGTTGGGGTTTCCAAAAAAATAGAGGATATAAAGGAGGATACCATGGTGGATACCAAGGAGGTCATAATAATGATAACTATTTTATTAATTTTGGGAAACTAGTATTTATTTCTTAAATAATAAAGGGTCTAGAATAAGTAGAAAAGTCTAATTTAATATGATAAAAAACAAATTTTGTAGAATTAATTACATATGAGAAGAAAATAACTTATCTAAAAAAATAAGTTGATATGACTATTACAGAAGCTAAAAACTAATTTGAAAGGCTACAAAGATGTCTGAAACCTAAATCTAACTTTTGTTTAGTGAAAGGATAAGAGCACCAAACATAGGACACCCTAGTGTTTGGCACCATAGTTTAGTTCCTACTGCTATTGTCCAAACTAGTCACAAAGGTCCAAGCGTTCTAGGTTTTCTTTGCTATCCCTATACTAATCCACCTATGAAATTTTAGATCTTAACTATCGATAGAGCTCCTTATAATTTTGATTAAATCTTCAAACCCTAAGTCTATCTACATACACGAAGCAATAAATACATTAAAAGTAAAAGGGGAAAAACTGGGTTAGGGGAAGAATGATTACATGATTTAAAAGCCCTACTATCCTGATCATTGCCTATATTAACCCTCAAGCTAGGGTCTCAGATCAAATGTAGTTCTCCCTTAGGGAGCATGCATAATCAACACATGGTAAATACTAGAATGAACTTTTGCCTAGGCCCTTGATCAAGCATGTAAGTCTATGTGTGATGCAGAATGTTGAGCTATACTATTAACTAATTTTTAAGTATCTAATGTGCCAAAGTAGTAAGTGATAGATAAAAAATGCCTTGTGTAGTCTTTTATATAAGAGACTCTTTATTTTGAATTTGAGAGCTTTAATCGCATTTGGCTGACATTAGAAAACTTAAAGATGAAGTTAAGAAAGGGGATGGGACTCATTAAGTGAGGAAAACTGACTGTTAGAGCTCAAAATAACCTTGGATAGGAGCATTGGAAATAAGACACCCTAGGGTCCAACACTATAGTCCAATCCCAATGCTCTTATCCTACAGGGTATTGACCTAGGGGGATAGAAGAAGTATGGGAAATCTATCTTGTCTAAGGTGGAATGACCATTTGAAAGGCTCAGGTTGAATGGGAATATGTAAAAAGGTGACTCAAACATGAAACAAGACCAAGATGAGTAAAATAAAAGACATGGCTAAATGTAAACAAAAGCTCATATTCTCTAGTCAGAGTCTCTTGTGAAAAGACTGTGAAAAGATAAGATATGTATGGTTGCTTGACCAATTTAGGGTCTATACATTTGCCCCCATTTTAATCTAATGATGTAATAAAATGAAGTACTAGAATAAATTAAAGTAAAGAAAATGCATACCTAAACCTACCCATGTAGAAATGAATGTGCTACAAAAGAGTCCAAGTCACTTCCTAGCCATGGAAGTGGATGGAGAGCTAAATAGTGCCTAGAGAAAGAAGGAATCCCTAAAATACATGTCCTCTATACTGAATCTGGAAGTGGAATCCATTTAACATGGAGAAGGACGGCAATGCTTTCCCCTTGTGTTTTAATTTGACTAAAAATGAGAAATGATCAAAGGCCCAAAACCAATGTCTATCCTCTATCCCATATAAACTCATGTAATCTAGAATGTGTGTATAGAATTTGTATGCTATAAAGAGAAAAATCTATCATACCCCCACTTTGAATAATCTAAACTAGAATTGAGAAGTGCTCAGAGGCCCAAAACCAATGTCTGCCCTCTGTCTTGCACAAACTCATGTAGTCTGAGTCTGGGTAATGCTATGGACCAACCATTGCAGATGGCCATATGGTCCAACTTGGTGACAACCTGAGTATAACTAGGTTTAATCTTAAACTTTGGTCAATGTGTAAGAAGAGAATGACATGTCTTGCCATTCAATTTGTATAATCCTAGATGATGAACATGATCATCTATGTCATACCCTCAAATTTGGTATATGATTGATGCATATGTATAGTATGGAAATATTTATAACCACATGTGAAATAACATATCATGCCATGACTCATGTGCAAAATTGGAGATCAAAACACTATGCTCCACACTAATCCTATAATTTGCTATTTGGTCCTGTAACTGTGTCATGCTATATGAAGGTTTGTGTGAGATGTGTAATATATACATGCCTCCAAATATGGTATATGAGTCTGAATCTATATCAAAGTCACTATGAATCCATATAATTTTAACCATTGTATCTGACTAGTATGTATATCTATAAGCTAAAATCATTGTCGATCTATATGATTTGGACTACTGTATCTGAATAGTCTATGTATTTGTAAATTGAAGGTATGTCCCTCTGATTGTCTTGAGTAATGTTGAGTGGCCCATGTGATCCGAATCACTATATATCTCAACCAATTTGAGTTAAATTTGGTAATCTACATTTTTGGAGGTGTAAGAACCATGGTGTATTTGCTTATGAGAGTGATTGGGTTATGCTGGGTAAGTGTAAATATAGGAATAGTAAGAATAATTCCCCCCTTTTGGGGATAGGGATGAGATCTTGTGATAGAGGAGTTTGAGCCAAAAGTGATTACTAGTGGCGTAATGATAGAATCAAGGTTGGTATAGTTTGAATTGATTGAGAAGTTATTTAATTGATTAGACTAAGTTTTTGAAATTGGAATAAGTTTTGATTGGTTAGGACCAAGTTGTATGTTTGGATATAAAAGAGGTATATATATGTGTGTGCCATAGTAGGTGGATGATGTAGTAAGAGAGCAAGGCTTGAGTGATCTCAAAGGTATTGTTATCATGATTTTGTGGAACAAAATAGTTTACAAAATGGAGCTACAGGGTTTAGGTTATAAGTAAAATGGTATTTTTCTTTGGATGAAAAAGTTGTTTTATATAGGAAAATTGGATTGATTCTTGATTTATTTTCCTATTGACTAGTTTAAGATTTGGATCTCTAGGGTAGGAGATATGCCAAAGAGATGAGCACCTGTCATGACTAGATTTGAGCAATTAGTAACCCAGGTTGAGGCTGGTAGGGAGATTGTCCTAGTAAGTATCTGAAATGCATGATTTTGGCCTGTTTGGAATCTTGTTTTTGATGTTTTTAAGCCTTTTTGAGTAGTCTAGGATAATTTCCAATAGTTCTAGTGATCCTATCTAGGAGTCAACATTCCTATCTAGTGTTCAATGCTACTATCCAAGTTTTAGCACTCTTGTCCAATGCTAGTATCATTTTTATAGTATTATTATCCATTAGGGCTAGTTTTTTGAGTTTTTGATTTATAACCTATTTATTGTATAGTTTGGCTATTGATTTGGCATGGTTGACTGATATATATGTTGTTTTTTTGTGTTTTTTAGGGTGATGTATAGATGAGGCAGTTCCATAAAGACTAGGTGATGGAGACACTAAGATTGTTACCTTTATTAGCTAATGAGAGAGCTATGATGGATAGGGTAGGGTTGGGTCATGCATGTGACCTAGGAACTATGCAGTGGGATAGATATATGATTTCTACCTTATGTGAGAAGTGGAATGTAAATACTTGCTCTTTCTGGCTCCCTATAAGGGATATTACTAGTACTTTGGAGGATGTGTACCATCTTTTATATTTTTTGGTTAGTGGATGGCATGTGACATTACAGGATGACATGGGTGCTGATGTTATTGATCATGCATCCTTATATTTTATTAGTGTGCCCTCAGGCATACATCAGAGAGGTAGTGATAGCAATGTATTATTATCTATGGAAGCGGTTGGCTATGTTGTTGGCTTTGTTCATTACTGTGGATGGGAGTGGGGTGTCAATTGCATATATGATGCATAGGATCATACACATCATAGACATATATGACACTCTATTATCATGGGGTAGGACTATGCTTGCCCACTTATATAGGGATCTTTACTAGTTTATTTAGGAGGTATTTAGTGGTGGTGTGAATGCAACTATCTTATAACATTATTGGGATTATGAGCATATAACAATTATGTGGCCGATAAGATTCCTGAGGGAGAGGTGGGCACCTCCACAGCTATATGGGGAATGGTGGATGAGTTCATTGGCTATCTGGTTCCTTGAGGTGGACCTTTATAGGAAGGCGTTAGATAGATTGGTGGTTGGTGACATAATATGGAGGCCTTACAAAAGATTTCTTGGGTGGCTCAAGGATGGAGTGCAGTTGTGGTATATGAGGTTCAATTATTGGTTACATGACTACTGGGTTGGAGTATATGAACCCTTTCAGTATGAGTGCATGACTAGATAGTTTGGGGTACTATAGGATGTGCCTTTAGCATCATGGGTGTGGGTGAGGAGTGCATGGGCACCAATGAGGGTAAGAGCTTGTGGGAGGCCTATTGAGGTTGAGTTAGCACCATTACCCTTAGATGCATAGGATGTGGCTATAGATATTCTTGATGTGGATGATGTTGGATGCATACATGCATATACCGCATGGTGGGCAAGGCATCAATGGGCTCAATTATATCTTGTTGATAGAGTGGGTATTCCCAAGTATGAGGATCCTATGCTGATCTAGATTATGGGAGGTAAGTAGCAATTATATTTGAATTATGTACAAGTTTGTGCTTATTTTAGTTTAACTTGAAAGTATATATCTAATGTGGTGTTGTATTTTATATTCAAGTAGAGTGGGAGGTGCTTAGGATGAAGCACAGGTTGGGGTAGAAAGTGGAGATGATGAGTACTGGGAGACCATCATTGAGTTGACACTCCAAGAGCTCACATGACATGTTCTTAATGATGTACGGAGGAGGGTTTGATAGTGTGTGATAATTACAACCAGTGTTTATGCTCATTTGTTTGATAGAGTTGTGATAGATATAACTACATATGTTAGGGTAGTGGGAGAGAGAGATGAGCTTAGGGTTGAGCTAGATAGGCATAGGATGTTTCCACCTGATTATAGTTTTATTAGCATAAGGATCATGGATGAGTACATTGATCTATAGAGGTGATATAAAAACTTATGTGAGGAGCATGGTCTGCTATTGGAGTGAGAGAGTCATTTTAAGAGACATTTAGGAGCTCGAGGAGGTGTGGGGCCATCAAGCACTAGAGTAGACTATGGGACTAGTACTAGAGGAGAGAGTGAGACTAAGAGTGAGGGCATAACATCCATTCATGATTGATTGTATTTGATATAAAGTATATGTATTTGAGAATGTGGTTATATATATATATATATATATATATATATCTATATATATATATGGATGTTGGTTTGATTTTGGATTCATGTGTGTTGTGTTATGGATTTTGGAATGGATTGGTATATTTCTTATAATTTGTTGATTTAGGAGTAGTTGATTTGGTATTGATATTGAGGTTTTGAATATATTTGGTAAAATGGTACTTGGGATATGTGATTTGAATTTTGTTAATAAGTTCAGGTGTGATACTTGAATTGATTTGTAATCATATGTAAGCAAAAATTTGCTAGTTTTTGTAATTGGTAAATTGTTTGGATAAACTAAGTTGGTTTAATGTTGGTAAAATAAGATTTGGTAAGATTTGGATTTTGATAAGCTAGTTTTGGCTATGGATAGTTATTGAGAATTAGGAATTTTGTTTGTTAGTATATGGGGATGTAAGATAGTACATTGTACATATTACTTACTCAAGAGTGGCTCAAGAATATAAAGGATAGATAGACCTTTGGCTCCATCATTTCCCTACTAAGTTAATATATAAATTGATACTAGTATGAATGTGTATCATATCACTGTCTGAACCTTGATGGCCAATTAAACAAGTGCCCATATTGCTCATGCCATGTAGGAATGTGCTCTATATCTGATACTATCTACTATGTACTAACTATAGTTATGCATGGAGATTCTAAAAAATGTAACTTTATTTGTTGTGTAACTAAAATTGTGTGTTGTGAAGAAGGATCATCTATCCATAATCATATACCCTATGGCCTCTATTGTGATGCATATGATTGAGTGATAGATGGAGATGGAGCTAAAGCCTATGATGAGGGCTCATCTAATCTCAATCATAGTGGGTTATTACATGAAATAGGTCCCTAAAAATATGACCATAATGAATATCTCTAAAGATAAATAATTTGTGATGTGGGTTCATTTAATCTTAACCATAACAAATTTCTATGTGAGATAGGACCCTAAAAATCAGGTCATAGTGAATATCTCTCTAGAGCAATACTCTGCTATAGTGCCTATGAATTTGCTAGATATGTATATTGAACTATGATATATACTCCTTGGACTACAATGCTATATGTAGGTTGTTCTCACTGTATTGGTTTCCAAACCTTTTGAGTAGGTGGAATAGGAGATCTTCTGTGAGGTTTTGTCTTATAACTTGTATTTCTCTCATGATGAGTGATCAATGATTCCTATAAAGGAATGTCCTAGGATGAATTAGTCATGGATGAATGAGGTCTATGGTTTCATGATGGAGGAGATATCAGTACCCCTTGTGTGAATGCTATCATGCCATTATCAACACATCTAATAATACAATCTCTGAGTCCATAAAAATCATTATCTCTATGTCTATAGATATGATGATAGTTACAAAAGGGCCAATGTCGTTGTCTATGTAAGAGATGTGGATCTCATCGATGAGTAGAAGGTAAGGTGATTAACCTCATATCTAGTAATGATGATAATATAATAGATGGGTTATCTTGATCTGAATCAAACTGTAATGGTGCCTTGATGTTATTCTCTATAGTGCATATTGTAGGCTATACTCTAGAGACTGGCTCTCTATTCTTAATTGGTTGTTTTTCTATTTGTGGTCTCTTATCTTGTTTAGGACATGGTGGATGTTGTGTGGTAGAAGCTGTAGATGTAGATACTACTGTGAAATCTAGAGTAATTTGATCAACTGAATCTGCCTCAAACAATCCCAATTTATTTTCCAAAGCTAGAACTATATAACACAAGTGTCTGAAGAAGACTCTATTTGATATAATAGATGCTCAAAGAGAGGTTGGAAAAGCCCCTTAATAAATATATGATAAATCTCTAAATATGTTGGTTTGTATATTAATCTTAGCATGTGAGTCTTGAATCATAAAATACACTCACTAACTGGCTTTGAAGTATTCTAATGTAATATGGCAAGTTTCTCATATGTAACAGGAGGACCTGTGTTTGCTATGTAATATATAAGAAATGCCTCCTCTAAGTCATCATGTGTGTGTAAGGAGCCAATGGGAAGTAGATGAAATAACCAATTTTATGCTTCCCCCACTAATGTATATGTAGAGTTATTAATTACTCTACATTTCATCCTATTTTTCCATCTGCATGCTGCCAAATTTTGTCTTCACATTTGTTGGTCTGAGATGGCAAAGTCATGATATAGAACACGGGCTTTATTTTCCTTTTGATTCATTTTTGCCTAAGTGTTAACATCAAGTAGAAGTTGACAAGTGTCATCGATCGAGGCATCCTTTCTCAAGCGAAAACACCAAGTGGCATCGTCTGAGGCACCTTTCATACTTTCTATGAGTTAGTCAGAATGTGCCACGTGTATCATAGCGGCTCAGTGGAATGTGCCAAGTGTCAGCATTTGTAGTTATATATCGGCACTCATATTTTATCTCTTTATAATGGAAGGTTTCAAAAAGCTAAGTATTGAGATCAGGTGGAAAGCGCCAAGTGGCAATAGCAGAAGGTCTCAGTGTTGCTTTTCTAAAAGTGATGAAAGCTACCATGTATCCCAGTTGAAGAGAGCGGAAGTCAGCACGTGTCGACATCCAAAATATTTTTGGTTCAAAGCCTTGGTTATTTTTATTTTAATGCCTTGGTTCATGTGTAAACAATGTGTAGTGTTGAACCATTAAACCATTTTTGGTTCAATCGGTCAGTTCAATGTCTTAGTACAATCAGGTAGTTCAAAGGAGAGTCCCAAAAAACCAAAGGGTTAAGTGCCCTTTTAGAAGGTAGTAAGGTGAAACCAAACCATTTAAGTGGAGGCTACCAAGTGTCATCTATCGAGCCCTTTCTACTCCATTCCCAGAAGTAGCACAAGACACCACGTATCTTCCTAGAAGTAGTGGAAGATGCCACGTATCTTCCCAAAAGCAGCAAAAGCCACCATGTGTCATCATTCAAAAGATCTTCTTCATGTTTCATTACTGAATAAAGACTGTGGTGGGTCCTAAGTTTTATTTCTAAAAGTCTACAAAAGCTACCAAGTGTCACCATCTGTAGGAGCCTAACATGTGTCCCAAATGTTTCCACAGTATAGCTAAAGAGTAGTGGAGATTGCCACATATCTTTTGATGAAAAAATAGAGATCAACACCTATCCTAGTGTCCCTTTTAAATTTACTTGGGTAAGAGATGCTGTGGGTCTCATTTTCTTTCAAGCTATTGAAGTTTTGAGGTAGCAGATTATGATAAGTGTCAAAAGTGGAACACTCTCGAGCGAAGACACAAAAGAATATAGGTTATGCGGAAAGTGTCGCGTGTCTTTGATAGTTGTTGCAGAACATGCCAAGTGTCATCCTCCGGTGTCTCTTAAGTAATAGAAATATTTTCAAAGAATTGGCTAAGTGTTACATAGCATTCAAGAGAAGGGAACGTTAGGCAATCTATTTCAGCTAATGAACTGCTAGTTCAGTTAGGGGAAAATTTCATTTGGGCCATTAGATTGGGAACAAGCAAACAATCCAGAGTGAATTCAAGGCTATAAATAAGGGTGCAAAGATCATCAAGAGAAATCAAGATCCATTATCAGAGAGAATTTCTGAGAGAGAATTATTGTAACAAGTTTAGACTTTCTAGAGCTGTGGCTAAGTAATATCATTTGATTTTGTCTTGTTTTCTTGAGTTGGAAGGTTTACATAACTGTACGTGTTTCTGCACCTCTTATGTGATTGGAAAATTCAAATAAGAAGATTGAACCCTATGCCTTTGTTGATATTATCTGTGTCATTTGCAAAAGTAGTCTAGGCTGTAGACTTTCTAGAGCTGTGATTAGGAATGTCATTTACTTTTGTCTCATTTTCTTGAGTTGGAAGATTTACATAACTGTACGTGTTTTTGCACCTCTTATGTGACTGAAAAATTCAAATAAGAAGATTGAACCCTATGCCTTTGTTGACATTTTCTGTATCACTACAAAAGTAGTCTATGCTGTGAGCCTCTATTTCTATTGTTTCCATCTTTTACATTGATCATGCACTTGTTTGCTCTTAAATGTAAATGAATCATACATATAGTTTCACTGTGCTCAGGATTAAGGTTGAATTACATTCAGGTGCATCACCATATATTAGATTTTCTTTCTTGCATTGTGTTTCTAATTTAAATTCCTATCCCTTTTCCCAGTATATACTTAATTTTAAGAAGAACCAGCTTCTCTAAAATCTGGAGGTTGTTTCAAGATGCAAGTCCCATATCTTGAAACTTCCCATTGTTGTTGATTAGAATCAAGTGCAATTTTAAATCATCAATAGTTTTTGGCACACCCAGTGGGACCAATCTTGAAGTCTCTTTCAAGATCGTATGAACCAAAGAGCTACAAGGAGTCATAGTTATGGACCAGTAACCAGATCACAATCTACTACAAATCCAGGTATTCTTTTGCTACCTTTGGTAACAAGTCTAAGAAGAAGAACCAACCAGTTTGTACCAATACCCAGAGCCAATATGGGAGCCCTTATACCCCCAAGAAATTATGCAAGTTGAAATATTGGTAGTCCCTTAATTATCCAAATACCACTAGACACTTGGGACCCTATCCCAGTGAATGCCTTAAAAGCTCTGCCTGAATTCAGTGGGCAAGACTCTAAAACACCTAAAGAGCATCTGCATGATGTATCAGATGTTTGTGCTATACATGTTATCACACATCAAAATGTGGCCATAAGATTATTAGCAGCTTCTTTTAAAGGGAAAGCTTTAGAATGGTATAGATCCCTGACCCCAAATACTATTTCTACATGGGATCAGCTCAGAGATCGTTTCTTTGAAAGATTTGTAGAGAAGGGTGATAAGTCTTATTTATTACAATAGTTAATCACCATTCAAAGGGGACCACAAGAAGCCATGACTGACTTCAATTCTAGATTTCAAAAGACTTGGGATAGAATCCCTGTTATAGTTAGACCATTATCAGGTATGGCCATAGTGTTTTATCTTAAGGCTTTGAATTCAAATATATCTGTTATGATTCAGTCACTTGGAGGACACACTTTTCTAGAGGCTTATGAATATGCGGTCATAGCTGAGAATAATTTAATAGATGTTGGAAAGTTACCTCCAAGGCCTCCTATGCCCATGTTCCCAAAAATTTCCTTGCCTTTACCTCAAAAAGTCCCTAAGTCTGTAAAACCACCTATGTCCATGTACACTTACCCTCAACCATCTACTAAAGAAATTGCCCCCACTCAGTCATCTGAGCTGGATGATATCAAGAATATCCTAAGGACATTTTCTAATGAGTTGATCAATATAAAAAGACAACAGAATAATTTCTCTAAGCCTCTATATCAAAGCTATCAAGGAAATAGATTTTCATCTCAGTCAAACCATTATCAGGGTCTTCCGAAGCAAAATAACCACCAGCCAGCAAACCAATTGGTTGCAGTCCCCACACCCTCACAGACTATTCCTCCCAATTCAAATAGGGAGATTATTCTAGGGCAAAATAACTATGGATAATACTAATGCCTGGTATTTCCCTTGTAATAATGCTCATACACCTAAAGATTGTCCTATGGGTAATCTATAACAAAAGGTGGTAGAGCAAAGAAGAATGGATGGTCAGTTTGCAAGTTCCAGTGACAATCAAACCTACTAGTCTCCTGGTATGTAGAATTTAGTCCTAATGGCTCAGATGCAAGGGATGTCCTTGCAAAAAGAGGAATAAATAGCCCCAGAACATGCTTTGTTCTCATGGGTTGAAGATGAAGAATCAGTTTTCTTGAATGAAGCATCTACCTCCAAAAAACTAGTGGTGTAATCTGATTATTACACCAGATCAAAGAGAAGGATGGTGGAACAGCCTGAGGTTATAAATAGTCAAGTCATGGAGAATCCTCCATTTTAAGGACAAAGAAACACAACTGTTAGACAAGAGGTTCCTCAATCGATGCAAAATCAAGGGATTCCTACTCAAATTCAAGAAAAAACAAGATATCTTTATGTTAAAAGAACTCAGACTTTGGGACCAATAAATGTGGTGGATCAATTAAAAAAGATTCCAACATAGGTATCAATATGGGATATATTGGCTATTCCTGAACAAAAGACACTACTACAAGATACTCTACAAGGACAAGCAATGCCAAAAGGTACTACCATCAAGGAAATACTTGTTGAAAAAGAAAAACTCAAAGATACAGTTCATCTGCAGACAACAATCCTAGTGAATAATACAACAGAGGTAAGAAAATCAAAACCAGATCCCTTCTATTTAACTTTAATAGTTGGCAAGAAACTGTTGCATAATGCAATGATTGATTCAGGGGCTAGTACCATAGTAATGCCCAAGCAAATAGCTGATGCTTTAGAGATTAAGTATGAACCACTCATTAAAGAGGTCATATAGCTAGATGGCAAATCTACAAACCATAGGGAGAATCAAACAACTCCAATTACAATTATATGCTTGTCCTAATATAATTGTAAATCAAGATGTAGTAGTGATAGATATACCTCTTATTTTTGGCTTATGTTTATCAAGAGACTTTATAGCCAAAATAGGGGGATATATGTCCCTTGATTGCTCTCATCTCATCTTAAGAACCAAATACGGTTCAAAGATGAAGATATTATCTAAACCATTATATAAAGATCACATCACTAATGAGCCCACTGCAAAGTTAGAGGTAGCCCATGCTATGATGAATAAAGAAGAGAGGGTCTTTGTGGAAGAGCTAGCCGAATGGACTAAATATAATCATGAAGAAGAAAATGATCATTTATTAGCTATGATGCAAAGTGACCCATATGGAAGTTACGACTCTATTGGGCTGGGCACTTACATTATACTTGATGAAGATCATAGAATTCCAAATGTTCTATAGGAAAAAAATTCAAGACACCTCTTATGAATTTTAGATTCCCAGTGGGAAATCACTAGCATATATCTTGACTTCTGATGAAGAAGAAATAATTTCTATTTTTCTTCTCACTTTGCAAGATAATGTAGAGAAGCAGGGACAATTCTTAGACCATGATTTAAATGATTTGTTTGAAATCATTGGGTCAGGTTATACCATTTTTCAAGATAGCTATGAATTGGTTACAGATGAACAAAACATCATTGAGCCTCAATTACATGTGCAAAATCATTGCAAACTTTCAGAATTATCCTTTCAAGATATTGGTAATTTTTGAAGTTATTAAGGAGGATGATCATGCAGTAGAATTGGAGTTTGAAGTAAAAGGAATTAAGTCATAGAATCAGAGTTTGAAGCAGAAGGAATTAAGTCAATAATTGATTTCCTAGTAAGACATGCCAAAATCAAGAGCCGATATTTGATGAGCTTCCAAGAACAAGAATCTATATATGTTGGAAGCATGTTTGACTCAGACTCACTTGAATGCAGGCAAATCAATGAGGAATACACAAAGGGCAATTCACCAAAGCTATACCCAATTTGATCACTTGTATGGCAACATAAGTTGGCTTGTCATGAAAGAGAATTTAGAAATTCTACTTTTGATCTAGGAGGGAGATAAAGATGCTTCATTAATGTAGTTAGGTAGTTTCCCCTTTCCGTATTGCTTTGTTTTCCTACTTTGTTTTTCCGCTTTTATTTTAAATAAGTGTTCTTTGAACATGAAGTTGACAGCTCAGAATTTTCAAAATTTTCAAAAAATCTTTAATACATTGAATGTCTCCCAAATCTTTAGAAATCCCCAAGGTACCTTGCACTACCACTTGCATAACGTGTCTATCTCATTGTTCCATAAAGATTGAGTAGGATCTGCTAACGGTTATCCAAGTTTAATGCCATTTTGAGACTTGATAGGTCAATAAATACCTCTTGATAAGAGTTTAAAACTTACAAGTTCTCAAACATTCCTACATCTATGAAAATACCCTGCTACTTGCATTTTCTATGCTTAGTAAATTGCTTTAGCGAAAGTGTCTCTATTTTGCAAGAGTTCATACAAGTCACCATAGAGAAGATACAAAGATGGAGGGTGCATAATCTTCACAACAAGGAGCTGGGATATATGAATCCCTCGATAGGTTTCTTACAAGTAAATCATATGCTTTAGCTCCCATGCAACCATTGAAGACCTATCCAAGGACCAGGTTTCCTGAAGCTAGCCCATCAAGTGATTCAGTGAAAATAAAAGATTATGCGGATGGCATCATGGATCCAATTCTTCAGAGAGCTAGTAGCAAAAATCTTAGAGAAGGGGCACATCAAAGGTGTCTACAGAGGGTCAGAGTAGGGCAATTTGAAACATTCTTCATGAGGATATAGACCTCACAATTGGCTTAGTTCATTGTCCCAATTGTGCATTCATGCCCCGACCTAGTCAAATTATGTGTAGACTTGCTCCATGCACCTTCATGCACCATTCAACGAGGCCCATTCACAATGCAAATCACACCACAAGCTATCAAGGATATATTAGCCCTGCATTATGATAGTATAGCTACATTTCCCACTATTGCTAAGATACAAAGAACATGGGAAAATATCAACACTCAGATAAGGTTCTTGAGATTCGAGTTACAAATGGGTGATGATGACACTATGGTACCCACACTCCCTACACCAAGAGCTCAATTCACATAGGCTAGCCAAGATGCATTGTATATGATGGCTCTCATCTTTGGCATGAAAGATGATATGGCAGTGCATGCAGAACAAATGGCTATCCTTTTTAGGTTGAAGACCATTGACAAAACCCAAGAGTATCAGCTTGACTTTTTTGAACAAATTTCTTTCTCGATGGTAGAACAATTGGCTCATTTTAGATCAAAAGGACTGTTCAGGTTTTCCTCCTATTTTTTCCACCTCATGCTTTTTCAGAACTCTGAACTCTTTGCCCAACATATGTATCTTAATATTTATGACCTAGATTTTGATCTCCAAAGGACCATTCCTGTGTCTGCATGGACACACATTTTATCAAAGACTAGTGACTCATATGAGTTCTAGGAATTATTTGTCACTCCTACTTTTTTCCACTTCAGTCTTGAACCAATTATGAATAGATTATTCCCCAGTGTTTCAAATCTTTAGGCTAGTTGCGTAATTCCTTGCGATTTCTATTTTGGATCCCACCATATCATTATAAGAGTCCATGGTTTTTGTGGGGAACCAATATTTCTACCCAAGATCTTGACTCTTAGGTTAGAATTCCTAGAGGTCACTAGACATGTATCCATAATTGACAATGAATTTGGCTCGGGAAAGAGGAAAAGAAAAATGTATAATCTACCATAAATGGCCAACGGCATGGTTTTGGAAACCAGAGATGCTAAAGTTGTATTGCTTAGAAAGCTAGCCTTTTTGGGTTTCCTTTTAATATAGGACAAATGGGTTTATGACCCAAATGATTTCATAGCCTCCTGGATACGAACTAATAGAGTCATAATCATAATTACACATGAGGGCCGCCCTTTTTGGGAAACTAGGAAAAATCCTAGGGAAGACAATTCTAGATTTGATGTTGAGTTAATAGACTTGCCACTTCCATAAAATAGGCCATGGGAGACATTCTATGTTGAGCAGAGATTATGATCCTAAAGTTAGAATGAATTTTGGCTTAAGAAGTACCTTAAAGAATAAAGATTGGGATGCTAAAAAAATAGAGGCCTATTGGAAATATAGGCAGGAAATTTGTCAAACAACCCATTCTTTTAGAAATGTAGATACAGATGAAAGATGGGAAGAACTATGGGATGAGTGTCATCTCTCCCCTATATCTAGCCCAGAGACAAGTAATTTGCCAACACTGGGTGAAGAGCAAGAAGCTAGGGCTGGGTCAAGCCAAGAGTTACAAGCCTCAAAACAAATTGTAGCTATAGTAATTGTATCAGTTTGGCCCCAATCTCTCAGCTTCATAGAAATGCAAAAAAGTGTGGTGCCTTCATCATCACAAGCTTCCCCATCAGCCCTGATTATAGATATTCCTAGTTCCCCATGAAAAGTAGATGTGGAAGGAAAAAGGACACAACAAGAAGAAGAGACACCTAAGAAATGAAAGAGGGTGCAGTTTCAGTTTGATTCAAAAGAGGAGACAGACACCACACAGTGCCAATTACAGGGTACTGTAATCACTGTTGAGACATGGACTAGCTGGCTCTAATACTTGTTCAACATTTTCAACCAAGCATGAAGGCCTATTAAATAGGCAAACAAATGAAATACCCATGAAGCATGAGATAGGTATAAGAAAACTAACCTACGTCAGCTTACATGAAATAGCAAAGACCAAACAAACAACTAACCTCTTAACCAAAATGGTTAAGGCAACTAACCAACATAAATTACCTTAGTAAATAACCTAAGGTAAATACAATAATATGCTAACACCCTCCCTTAATGACTAAACCAGAAACAAGACCAAGTTTATCTCTGAATTTTATGAACTTGTCTGTACCAAGTGGTTTGGTCATTATATCAGTTGGCTCCTCTCCAGTGGAGCAGTAGAAGAGATTGATGTCTTCATTTGTAACCAACTGTCAGATGTAATGATGGTGAACCTCAATGTGTTTGGTCCTGGCATGAAATACTGGATTCTTCACCATCTTCAAAACACTTTGGTTGTCATAAAAAATTGGAGTAGGCTTTGATGACTCAAACTAAAGATCCTCCAAAATTTTCTTTATCCACATGGTTTCACAACCTGCACTGACCACAGCTTTATACTCTGCTTCTATTGAAGATAATGCTACTGTAGTTTATAGTTTGCTCTACCATGAGAAAACTCTTGAACTAAAAGTGAAAACATACCCTATTGTAGATTTTCTTGAATCAACTGAACCTGCCCAATTAGAATCAAAATATCCTGAAAGTTCAAAATCTACAGACTTCTTATATAGTATGCCAAAGTCAAGAGTACCTTTGACATATCTTAATACTCATTTTGTAGCCAAGAAAATGGACTTCCTATGGTTTAGACATGAAGCGAGATAGAAAACTCACTACAAAACAAATATCTGGTCTGGTGGTAGTGAGGTAAATGAGACTGCCCACTAGCTACCAATACACTGTTTCATTGACTGGAGGTGAATTAGTGTCTATTGAAATTTTAGATCCCACTAATTGAAAGAAGATTTTTGTTCATATTCAATACATACCTAACATTCTTGAATGTATAATTTACTGTATGATGAAAACTTATATGAACATTACCAAATCATTTCACAAAATATGTTGTACCATCTCCCAAAGATACAAATTCATTACTACTGTTATCTTCAACAAAATCCACATACCAGTCCTTATGGCATGTATAATGGTGAGATGCCCCTGAATCAAAGTACCAAGCTTGATCCACCATAGAATTACAACTGGAAGCCATGAAAGCAAAATTTGGTGATTCCTCGCCTTCACCTTCAGCTACATTCACATGATGAGCTTTCTTTCTGGGGTTAGCCATATCCTGTTGTCTTTTCCTACAATATTTCTTAAGGTGACCAAGTTTCTTACAGTAAAAACATTTCCATTTAGATCTCTTATTACCACTTACTTGTGAAGATTCTGATGGATAGCTATTTTTACCAGACTACTTACCCTTTTTCTTGATAAAGAATGCACTCTCTGTGGAAGTGGATGTAGACAACACTGCCTGCTCCTGTCGTCTCTCCTTTTGCAAGAACAATGTAGACAATGTTTCAAAATCCAAAGTCTGCATCTCAGTAATCATGTGCAAGGACTCCACAAATGACTCAAATGATGGTGGAAGATTTTGCATAACAAGAGCAATCAAATCTTGTTCATCAACAGGTTTTTGCACTGCTTTCAACTGGTCACTGAAGTCCTTGATCTACAATAAAAACTCAAAAATGGAGCCACCTTCCTACATCTTAGTGGAAAACCACAAATTCTTCAAATACAATACTCTACCAGCTTTAGAACCTTGATATTTTGAAGATAAAGTTTTCCATAAATCTGATGTTATAGTCACATTTTTGACCTCTAAGATTAGATTATCTGCTACTAACAATTTTAACATGAGATCCTCACGATGATCTTTATCATTGTCATTGGTAGCAGTGGCAGGCCTTTGCTCTTTACCAAGCACTATTTGATCAATATTCAGATATTCACATATTGTCAAAACCTTGTGACTCCACAAACTAAAGTTCTTGCCAGTCAATTTCTGAGAATTTGGTAGTAACAGGTGTTGAATACTAGCCATTTTACCTAGTTTTTCATGAAAATGATAAAATTGGAAAAACTATAATGACTTTTAAAAAAAAAAAATCCTTCTACACACTGATTATATATTGACACTGAACAACCCTATCCATTTTTAGCAACAAACTCAATACCATTTGCAAGATCACAAAAATTCTACCACTGAAACAATTAAATCTGGAAAACTACAATTTTGATTTAAAAAATTCTCTCCATTAACATCTAGATTAAAAAACCCAGAAAATTGTAAAATTTTTAGCTTTCCAGATGCTTCCGTGATTATTATTCAGTGGTAGGTCCCCAATAACCCTTATTAGCTAAAGTTTTGATTTATTTCAATTAAAAAAATAAAAATAATTGAAATATTAAAACTTTAGGCTAAAAATTTTATAAAAAAAATCAGCCAATCAGAAAATTGGCCTACCTCTAAAACTTCAGGCAAAGATTCTGAGCCCGTTTCTCAACCAAATTGCAAACCATTTTCACCAGTGTCTTAGTTTTGATTTAACTCATGATTTAGACTTTTGTTTCACTGAAAAAGATGAAGAAATGAATCTTTTTAATTTTGCCAAATCTGTACGGTACCCATGCACATAGATAAATTCAACAGAGGCTTCTGAGCCTCTAAAATAGCCTATTTTCACTTCCTTTTGGTCTTATTTAGCCTTCTGATGCTTCTTGGCAATTTTTAGACCTTCTGGTTGAGTTTTCCAAATTTTGTGATGCTTTCTCTCTCCTCGGCTCTCCACTGGGTGCCTGAAGCTCCTCCCTGGCAAGACACCAACCTCTCTCTGGCTTCCACAAACCTCCACTCAAGTTCTACAAACCATAGGCTCTGATACCATGTTGAGACATGGACCAGCTAGAACTCGAACCTAAGACCTTCCATACACTGCTGGAGTGCTCTACCACTAAGCTACTAGTCCCTCTTGGACCAGTCCATCTTTGGTCCGAGTGTGGCTTAACACCAACACTCCCCCTTAAGCCACACCTCTCATGTGCTTGGGGCTCCTAGCGTGGGCCTGGCTCTGATACCATATTAGATTAAACAAAACACAGAGAGAAAATGAGATTGAGAATAACAGAGCACTTGTTCAACATTTTCAACCAAGCATGAAGGCCTATTAAATAGGCAAACAAATGAAATACCCATGAAGCATGAGACGGGTATAATAAAACTAACCTACGTCGGCTTGCATGAAATAACAAAGACCGAACAAACAACTAACCTCTTAACCAAAGTGGTTAAGGCAACTAACCAACATAAATTACCTTAGTAAATAACCTAAGGTAAATACAATAATATGCTAACAATCGCACCTCAGGTGAGCATTATTCCTCCCTCTCCTTCTTAGTCTATTTCTTCTCCTATTGGCATGATGACTTCATCTAGCCAAATAACATCCCCTGCCACTTCTGCCATTCCCATTTCTCATTTTGCCCCATCAGTGCCACCTCAGGCCTTAACATTACCTCATTTCTCCCCTTCTGTTCCCAAGAAACCTTTCCCTCAGATTTCCCATAGCCAACAATTGGATATTCAATATGATCTTCCACAAGGACATCCTTTTGCGGGTGGGCACATTGCCTCTCCTTCCACCTTCCAGACCCAAGCAGATGCTGCTAGGAAGGCAAGGGAAGCTCAAAGAGAGAAGAAAAAGATTAAGGAGAATAAAGCTTTGGCTACACCCCATTTGCAGTCACAATTTGACCCCATCCAACAACAATTGATGGTGACTCATTTGTCACCAAAAGTAATAAAGCCAATGGAGTAGATGCAGCTAGAAGATTACATGATGAATGCAATAGCCATCGACATGTCACTCTTCAGGCCACAAGACAAAGTTGAGTTGTTGAATGAATCTACTTCTATAGTTACTGAAGACTACTTAAAGATATCAAGGAAGCTGCAGAAGATGGAAGCTGAGCTAGCCAAGGAAAAGGCAAACTATAATAGTTTGACCTTAGAGATTAATAGAAAAGATAATGAAATAGAGAATCTAAATAAACAGTTGTAAAATATTGTTTCTACTCAGACTCACCAAGAAATTCAAGCCCAAAATGATTCTTTAAAGGCAGGGTTCACACAGGTAAAGGATGCAGTGATGACCCTTAGGTGCAAAAAAGAAGTGTTACAAGAAAAGTGCGAGGAACACTTATTGCAAGTTACCTAATTACAACAAAAGCTACTGGCCAAACAAAATAATGCTGCGGTCATAATAGCCCAATTTCACTCAGAGCAATAGAGAGTACCACAATTGACACTAAAGCTAGCCATATGCCAAAGAGTGTCAGAGTATTAAGTCTGGTAAGGGAGCTATACGAATCCATGTGGAAGAGAATCTCTTTAGAGATTATTTAGCTCAGGCCATCTCTCACCTTCCTACTAAATGCACAGGAGTTATGCAAAAAGGTGGAGAGTTCAGTTGTAAATACTCTGGTTACAGTCTCTGAGAGAGTAACAGACTCACAAACGTTGCTAAAAAAGCTATATGATGCAATGGATGCAACACTGTCAGCAGTAGGAATCAATGATAGAATGGTCACTGCCAAGTGAGTAAATGAGGTCCTCAGTTGTAATTCTACAACCAATAATTGCAAGGAGCTTCTGGATGTCATAAAGGAAGGAATCAATGAAATGAAACATCATGTTTAAGATCTGGTACAATTAGGTCTTCTTTCTCCATTTCTTGATGACAATACTGCGCTGATGGTAGAAGAAATTGAAGCATTGCTGCTGGCTAAAAAGAATGGTCAAATAGTTTTCTAAGATCTCAAGGATGATTCATCAGTCCCTAAAATAGAAGCTATCTTAGTTCCTATTTTCCAACTTGAATTCAAATTGAAGGCTACTATTCAAAAATTTCAAAATTTTTCACACAAGGATATCATTAACCTTGATTTAGCCTTCAGTGAATTATAGAATAAGCAAGGGTTATCTAATGAAGAGTGGTCTACCTACCAGACAACATTGTTTAAGCTCTAATTTTGAAATTTTGGTCTAGCGAGAGTTGTGCGTTCTTTTTGAGGAGGCTCAAAAGTCCTTGGGGTCACCAATAACTGTAGAGTTATTAATTACTCTACATTTCATCCTATTTTTTAGTTGCACGCTACCAAATTTTATCCTCACATTTGTTGGTCTGAGATGGCAAAGTTGTGATACAAAACATGGGCTCTATTTTCCTTTTGATTCATTTTTGCCTAAGTGTTGAAATCAAGTGGAAGTTGACAAGTCTCATCGATCGAGGCATCCTTTCTCAAGTGGAAATGCCAAGTGGCATCATCTAAGGCACCTTTCATACTTTCTATGAGTTAGTCAGAATGTGCCACATGTATCATAGTGGCTCAGTGGAATGCATCAAGTGTCAGCATCTGCAGTTACATATTGGCACCTGCATTTTATCTCTTTGCAGTGAAAGGTTTCAAAAAGCTAAGTATCGAGATTAGGTAGAAAGTGCCAAGTGGCTATAGCGGAAGGTCTCAATGTTGCTTTTCTAAAAGTGATAGAAGCTGCCATGTATCCCAGCTGAAGAGAGCAAAAGTCACCACGTGTCAGCATTTGAAATATTTTTGGTTCAAAGCCTTGGTTTAATATTTTTGGTTCAATGCCTCGGTTCATGTGTAAACGATGCATAGTTTTGAACCATTGAACTATTTTTGGTTCAATCAGTCAGTTCAATAGCTTAGTACAATTAGGCATTTCAAAGGAGTGTCCTAAAAAAACAAAGGGTCAAGTGCCCTTTTGAAAGGTAGTAAGGTGCAACCAAACCATTCAAGCAGAGGCTACCAAGTGTCATCTATCGAGCCCTTTCTACTCCATTCCCAGAAGTAGCAGAAGATGCCACATATATTCCCACAAGTAGCAGAAGATGCCATGTATCTTCCCAAAAGTAGTAGAAGCTACCACATGTCATCATTTGAAAGATCTTCTTCATGTTTCATTACTAAATAAAGACTGTGGTGGGTCTCGAGTTTTATTTCTAAAAGTCTGCAGAAGCTACCAAGTGTCACCATCTGTAGGAGCCTAATAGTTGTCCTAAATATTTCCACAGTATAGCTAAAGATCAGTGGAGATTACCATGTATCTTTTGATGAAGTAGTAGAGATCGACACCTGTCCCAATGTCCCTTTTAAAGTTACTTGGTTAAGAGATGCTGTGGGTCTCATTTTCTTTCAAGCTATTGAAGTTTTAAGGTAGCAGATTATGACAAGTGTCAAAGGCAGAACACTCTCGAGTGAAGACACAAAAGAATATAGGTTATGAAAAAAGTGCCGCGTGTCTTCGATAGTTGTTGTGGAACATGACAAGTGTCATCCTCTAGTGTCTCCTAAGTAAAAAAAAGATTTTCAAAGAATTGGCTAAGTGTTACATAGCATTCAAGAGAAGGGAGCGTTAGGCAATCTGTTTTAGCCAATGAACTGCTAGTTCAGTTAGGGGAAAATTTCATTTGGGCCATTAGATTGGGAATAAACAAACAATCTGGAGTGAATTCAAGGCTATAAATAAGGGTGCAGAGATCACCAAGAGAAATTAGGATCCATTATTAGAGAGAATTTTTGAGATAGAATTATTGTAACAAGTTTAGACTTTCTAGAGCTGTGGCTAAGTAATATCATTTGCTTTTGTCTCATTTTCTTGAGTTGGAAGGTTTACATAACTGTACGTATTTCTATGCCTCTTATGTGATTGGAAAATTCAAATAGAAGATTGAACCCTATGCCTTTGTTGATATTATCTTTCATTTGCAAAAGTAGTCTAGGCTGTAGACTTTTTAGAGCTGTGATTAGGAATGTCATTTGCTTTTGTCTCATTTTCTTGAGTTGAAAGGTTTAAATAACTGTACTTGTTTCTGTGCCTCTTATGTGACTAAAAAATTCAAATAAGAAGATTGAACCCTATGCCTTTGTTGACATTTTCTATATCACTGCACAAGTAGTCTATGCTGTGAGCCTCTGTTTCTATTGTTTCCATCTTTTACATTGATCATGCACTTGTTTGCTCTTAAATGTAAATGAATCATACATAAAGTCTCACTGTGCTCAAGATTAAGGTTGAATTACATTCGGGTGCATCACCATAGATTAGATTTTCTTTCTTACATTGTGTTTCTGATTTGAATTCCTATCCCTTTTCCCAGTATATACTTAATTTTAAGAACCAGCTTTTCTAAAATCTGGAGGTTGTTTCAAGATGCAAGTCCCATATCTTGAAACTTCCCATTGTTGTTGATTAGAATCAAGCACAATTTTAAATCATCAAAAGTCTACTAGAATAACTTCAGTAGAATCAAAAGACTCACATGAGATGGTAAAGCCTTCTGAAAGTCTTGAAGGTGTACGAATGGATCTCTAGTTCCATCAAAGTGAGGCAATGATGGTATCTAGAAATGCTTAGGCAATGAAACTTTTATGAATGTCTTCAGAAGGGGATTACCATGTAAATAATTAGCATCCATCCAAGACTTATAAGCCTTGTTTTCCAAGGTAAGGAGATGTACTTGGTGTTGTAATTCACCAACTGCATGAATCAAAGAGATAATTTCCTAGGATGGTACATTAGTATCTTGAAGTGGTTCATTTAATCATTGAATTTGATTGTTAATTTTAGCCATGGGAATGCTAAATTTAGTAATTAGATCATGAAAAGGGTGTGTGATCACTTGAACCTTAGGAGTAATGGTAACTTGGAACTTACTAGAGGGATATGGGCTACCATTCTCTTCAGGTGACAAGTGAGAACTAGGTTCTATTGTAGTGAGGGGTGGCCCAGGGGATTCATTGGTATCTTTATGTTTTAGTGAATCACATTCTAATTGAGTAGAGGATGTAATGTTATTATTAACATGTGCATTATTTTAAATAGAATTGTACATAGAAGTAAAAACATCATTTGGTAGTGCATTATGTTTGAGAGGAGAAATGAGAGAAGAGTTAGAGACATGAGATGCATTTTCTTCTTCACTATGTCCATAATAATCATCATTGTTCCATGCATTATAAGAATTGAAATATTGTTCATAATCACTCTCATTTTCATATTCATTTGCATGTTCACTATCATACTCATTATCACTTCCATCATTTCTAGGGAGAGGTGTAAGAAAAAAATTTAATTCTTTTCTAATATGTAATAATTTATCATGTGAAATTGGAATATTATGTGCATCTATGTTATCTATGGATGGAGTATATGCATTATTTTAATTTAAAACATGAGAATTAAGAGTAAGAGAGTTATCATTTAGACATTATTTTGATAAAATAGAGTTGAGAGCATGAGATGCATCATTTGAACTATGCATTGACAATTTGATTCTATTGCATTTATGTTATTGTATTTTGAACAGAGAGAGAGAGAGAGAGAGAGAGAGAGAGAGAGAGAGAGAGAGAGAGAGAGAGAGAGAGAGAGAGAGAGAGAGTAGGTTCACATAGAAGCAAATTATCACTAATAAGAGGTTCACTTGGAAGTGTATGACTAATTTGATCATTTAGTGTATTGTGCCTAGGAGAATGAGGTGAAAATAACTTTCCCATTTATCATTTTTTTTAGAAGAAGCAATAAAAGAGATAGGTTTGAGAGAAGAAGATGCATCTAATTTTTCTTCACTATCACTTTCACATGTATCATCGTATTCCTCATTAAAACAATAGTAATTATCTTCACTGTAAATGAAATCATTTTCCACATTTTTAACTAATGTATAATTTTATAAACTTGTCTATTCATTGTCATAGTTATGAGAAAAATTTAGAAAGTGATCTATGGGATGAGAGGGAAGAAGTGCCTTAGTGGCCATTTTATTTCTTTCACCAAAGAGAATATGAAGTACTATTAAGAAAATAAATGAAATAATAACTACTAACATAGAGATTTGAAAAATATTTTTGACAATCTAAACAATTTGTAAAAATTGAAAAATATTTTTTCTAAAAATTGCAAAGGAAGTAGGCTTGGGTTGGAGGACCTGGTTTGGTCATCTAGGGTTTTTGGTTAGGGTTTTAGAATTTTTGAAAATTATGACAATAATTTAAATTCTAAAAATAATTTTGAATATAATTAATGCACAAAAAATTATACAAAAATCAAAATTTTGAAATTTAATTTTTGCACAAAATAACTACAAATTCTAAGATTTTGAAAATATTTTTGACACTCCAAACAATTTGTAAATATTCCAAAATATTTTTCTAAAAATTGTAAACGAGGTAGGCTTAGGGTTTGAGGACCTTGTTTAGAAATATAGGGTTTTGAGTTAGGGTTTTAGAATTTATGAAAATTATACAATAATTTAAATTATAAAAATAATTTTGAACAAAATTAATGCAAAAAAATTTATACAAAAATCAGAAATTTGTAATTAAATTTGTGCACAAAATTTGAAGGAAAAACCCTAAGTGTACCTAAGGTTTTAGATTTTTTTGAAGTAAGTCAAGTTCACCAAATGTTTTATTAATTTTGGGAAACTAGTGTTTAGTCCTTAAACAATAAAGGGTCTAGAATAAGTAGGAAAGTCTGATTTAATATGATAAAATAAAATGTTTGTAGAATTAATTACATAGGAGAAGGAAATAACTTATCTAAAAAATTAAGTTGATACGAGTATTACAAAAGTTGAAAACTGAGATGTAATGATAGAAAGATATCTGAAACTTGAATCTAACTTTCATGCAGTGAAAGGACAAGAGCATCAAAAACAAGACACCCTAGTGTCCAACACTATAGTCTAGTTCTTGCTGTTATTGTCCAAACTAGTCACAAAGGTATAAGCTTTCTAGGTTTTGTTTACTATCCATGTATTGATCTACCGATGAAATTTTAGATCTTGAATGTCTATGGAGCTCTTGTAGAGTTGATTCAATCTTTAAATCTGAAGTCTATCTATGCACATGAAGCAACAAATACATTGAAAGCAAAAGGGGGAAAAACTAGGTTAGGGGAAGAATGATCACATGATCTAGAATCCATACTATCCTGATCACTACCTACATTAACCCTCAAGCTAGGGTCTCAGATCAAATGTAGTTATACCTTAAGGAACATGTATAATAAACATACATGGTAGATTCTAGAGTGAAATTTTGCCTAGGCCCTTCCTTGATCAAGCAAGCAAGTTTATGTGTGATACAAAGTGCTGAGCTATACTATTGACTAAATTTTAATTATCTAATGTGCCAAAGTAGTAAGTGATAGATATAAAATGCCTTGTGTAGTCATTTATATAGGAGACTCTTCATTTTGAATTTGAGAGATTTAACCACATTTGGCCAACATCAAAAAAACTTAAGGATGAAGTTAAAAATGGGGATAAGACTCATTAAGTGAGGGAAATTGATCATTAGAGCTCAAAATGACCTTGGAAAGGAGTGTCAAAAATAGGACACCCTAGGGTCCAATGTTATAATCCAATCCCAATGCTCTTGTCCCATAGGCTAGGGTCCTAAGGGGATGGAATAAGCATAGGAAATTGGACCTGGATAAGGTGGAATGACTATTTGAAAGGCTCAAGATGACTGTGAATAGATAAAAAGGTGACTCAAGCATGAAACAAGACCAATATGAGTAAAATGAAAGACATGGCTAAATGTGAATAAAAGATCATATTCTCTAGTTGGAGTCTCTTATTAAAGGACTATGAAAAGACAAGATATGTGTGGTTGCTTGACCAATTTAGGGTGTATACAATAACCAACAAGCTCATTATCTAATTCAGTGCTTTTTATGTGGAGAGTATAATAACTTCCCATGAAATTGCCTGAATAATCCTCAAAGTTAGATGTAGTGCATCTATTACAGAGTTGTGAGACAACACCATATTGAAGTTTGTTCAGTTTTGGATAAATAGAGGAAGAGTAACCTATGTAAAACATAAACATGATAAATTTTTACCCCAAGGAGAATGCTTTCATACAAGTAATTACACAACAATAATACACATAACAATGATTTCTTCCTTTAGAAATGCCACATGATTAAATAATCATGATGGTTCAACAAGATATGTATCCTAACCCAAAAATGAAAAAAGGATTGATGTAACAAGCATCCTAAGTTCTTCAAAATCTACAATAGTAGGTTGCATCAGAAGGTGATGCCATAGTCATTAATGCACAAAAGTATGGGAAAATTATTTGCATAAATAGGCAAGAGCAAGCAGTGACTACCTTAACTAACCTTTTAAAACTTTTGAGTAGTCTATGAAATGAATATATCTCACATAATATTACAAATATCTTGCATAACTTGCTGGAATGTGCACAACAAGGTCAACAACATATTGACAAGTTAGTTTGGTACATAAAAGCTCAAAAGCTTTGAGATGTTGATTATCACATGAATATCGAGCTGGAAGGATATTAAGTACCTAATGATAGCACTTGAATTACTTCCACCAATAAAAATCACTTAGGGTAAATCTTGTGCCCATTGAGACAGGTCCACAAGCATTTATTTAATAAAAAATAAGTACATAGAAAAGGGTGCCAATATACCGTTAACCTTTTTACTTAAAAAAACATGTATATATAGCTTTTACCTATGATAGATAAAAGACAACTAACCCAATAACCAACTCCTATGAGTATGCAACCCAAAAGTTAGTTTAATTATTTACCAAAAAACATAAAATAAAGTAAGTAAATATGACAATGATTTTTAAATGGGGTGTCTTTATAAATAAAGATGCATGCCCCTTTTATAATTATTATTTACCTAAAACCTAAATTATGTTAAAACTTTAGAACAAGTCCTCTCAAACCCCTTCATGATCCAAAGTTAGTTCTTTAGACACATGCCAAGCATTTTTCTCAATTTCTCAAATTTTATTCTATTAAGGGGTTTTATGAAGATATCACTTGTATGATCAATAGTTGGGCAATACATTGGATCAAGTGATTTATTTAACACCAACATTAATAGATAATGATATTTGACATCCATATATATATTTTTGATATGAAATACTATATTTTTAGACATATTAATTGTGTTTTGATTATCAATGTATAGTTATGTAGGAGTAATATGATCTTCAAGAATGCATCGTAAATAAACAATTTTTATGGAAGCATCTTATGCTACAATGTATTCTAGTTTTGTTGATGAATTTGCCACTATATCCTGCTTCTTACAACACCATGCAATGACAGCTACACCCATATGCATATTGTACCTATTAGTGTAGGTTTTTATTTTTCCCTATTATTTAATTAGGAAAATTATATATTTGTACATACATGGAGTTTTCCTACATTCATGGGATATGATAGTTTATGTGGAGATGTGTGTCATAGATGTGCCATAGGTGTCATAAGAATGTCATAAGTAACTCTTTTGACTGGCTATTCTGGGTATGGGAGTTACTTCTCTATTCTTAGCACCCTGTCACCACCTATCATGGAGGAGTTACAGTCTATTCTTGGGGTGCCTTGACCACCTTTTGTGGAGTTACTTACGTGCTCTCCTATATGTATTCTTCACTTTGGCCATCTTATGTTAATGGAATATTGACTTTTCTCAAAATTGTCTATGCAATTTTCCCTTGTTTGATTTCATTTACTTTAGCATTTTGTGGTATTCACTTGCTTTGTCCCGTGCAACCACGACTTGTGCATCCTCGTTATTCAAACCTTGGCAAATCCTTCAATACGGTATCAGAGCCATCTCAGTAACTGGTTGTCTATTTTGCTATTGCTTTCATTGAAATATAGAGCTTTGTTAAGACATTTTTTTTGTGAAATTTGAAAATTTTTGGTCGATATTGCTAGTTCTCCATGCTCTTGTTCCTTCCATGGCTTGTTTGGTCTCTCCATATACATGCAGGCGAGATTTTGCAAGATCTAATAATCTTATTTCTATCAATTAGCTTGCATATTTTATGTTTTAATCATAATTGTAGGTTGTCACTTGCCTTTGCAATCTCTTGGTAGCTGATTCTGCCTTTGCATGCCATTTTTTGGTTACTGGGGTCATTTTTTCTGGCTAAAGGCGTCTGTTTTACACTAGATCTGCATCTTCTATACACCATCAAGAAAAACACCTTCTAGACTTTGTTCACAGCCCAGATAAACCATTTGGGTATCTTTCAATTTTTGCATACATTATGTATACTTTGCAGAAATGTGCTTAGAAAGCTACAACAGGACCCCTCTCCATTGGTAATTGTAATTTTGAAGGTAGTTTTCAAATGCTCCGTTCTTGCTCATACAAACTCCTTTTCCCATGATTTTTTTTGATTTTGGCTTTTTTTTTCATGCTCTATGCACTAGTGTTGACGTTTTTTGATTTTGATGCTAAGATTTTTCTGAAATAGCAGATTCTTAGTTGTGACATTACATAGTTCTCATTTTGGGAACTTTGGAGGATCATAACTTTCACATAATCCCTCGTATCGAGACGATTCATTTTTTGAAAGTGCATGATTTTTTGAGTAGATCACAGTGGTGCTATTTATTTCTATGGATATTATGCCAAAGTTGTATTTTCAGCATATGCTCTTCATGAGGGTTTTGTAATGCATTGAAATCAAGACCACTTAGTATTTCTTGCTAGTGGCAGTTGTTAATGCACTAATATAAAGTGCCAAATCATATTTTTTTGGGGGGTTCTTTGATTGAGCAATATTTGAGTTTTTTTAAAGCTTGTATATTCAATTGTCAAAGACGAAGGGTGAGGTCCGAGTTGGCAGGAGGCCAATTCCCCCTCATAAAGACCTCTTTTGGATTCTTCACTCTGTGCCAAGTCTAATGAGTGGTTGGAAGGCCACTTTCTCTCTCAAAATAGGCATTTTTTTAATGTTTTAGTTTTTTTTGCAAAATTACTAGTTTACGAGAAATTAAAACTTTAAAATCTTACAAATGGTAGCTCAGATTCGAGTGCCATCTTTTGCAAAAGTGATTGGTTTTCAATTTTCCACAACTTAGGCTAGATAATTATCAAAAATGCACTATTTTAAAAAGTGCCAAAAATTTAGGTCTCTCGAGACGCATTTTTAGTTGAGTTCGACGTCTTATTTGCTTAAAGTCTTGCACTGATTGCTCTAAGATGCATTCTCGGCTGAGCCCAACATTTTTTGAGTGTGCACTTGCATATTTAGGGGGGCTCAACATTTTAGGGGGGTGTGATTGCTCTTCATCACTTGCAATCTTTGCTTTCATTCTCTTTTCTGCATAGTTTTACAACTTGCAATCAACACAACTTCACCTAAATTCAGCTTAAAATGGATTATTTTCAACTTAAAACCCTAAAACCCTTCAAATATCATGAATGGAAAGTTAAAATGTCAATCATTCTTAGAAGCAAAGGGTTGTATAAGATCACCATGGGTACTGAAGTAGAACCCAACACTGATGCTGAAAAGGTCAAGTGGTACAACCATAGTGATGAAACCTATGGATTACTGAACTTGTTCATGTCTCTAGAACTCTCTTCCATTTAGAAACCTCCAAGATTCCCAAAGACATATGGGACACCCTAGAAACCTTATTTGGGAAGCTTGATGAGATGAGAGGTCATGAGCTCAAAAATGATCTCATAAGTCTAAGTCCTAGCAACTTTGACACCCTATAGGACTTATTCACTAAGTTTAAGGCCCTTAGATTGAAATTGAAAGAATGCAGGATAGAGAAGAATGATGATCAACTCATTCTTTCTATTTTTGCAAAGTTAGGTCCAAGCTATTCAGTCTTTGTCTCCACTTTTTATGCCATAAAAAGTGCCCTTGGCACTACATGGAAAATGCCTTCTTTGGATTCATTCATTGCTGACTTGACTAGGGAGCAAAATAAGCTAATTCAAATGGGCACAATGAAGTCTACTCAACCCCAAGATTTGATAGCTGGAAATGGTAAGGATAAGACTTCAACAAAGGAAAAGAAGAATAAGAACAAAGACCGGGAGAAGAAAAAAGAAAACCACAATACTACCAAAAACAACACTGAGTCTTCCTCCTCCAATGCTAAACCTAAGAAGGAGAAGGTTAAGTGTGCCTATTGTAAGAAGACAGGGCATGATGAACACAAATGCATGAAGAAACAAATAGATCACCTAACTCATCTTCTAGAGAAGCACAACATAGGTGTTCCTGAGTCCATCAAGTAGAATTCGTCTACCCAAGATTCTAATAAGACAAAAGGCAAGGGTAAGGAAAAAGAAAAGGGCAAGGCCCTTGTAGCTACAACAACTTCTATATCTTCATGGGTCATTGACTCGAGTGCTTCTCACCACATGGGCTCTTCACTAGTTGAGTTTTCATCTTTAGAGCCTTGTAACATGACTTTAATTAGTTTGGGTGATGACACATCAGTTTTTGTTGCATGGAGAGGGTTAGTTGAAATGAATGGAGGAACATTCAATAATGTTTTAAGTGTTCCTTCTATTTCAACCAATCTCCCATCAGCATACCAAATCACTCACATTGGTCGGGGCATGAGAGTTGAGTTTTCACCAGATTCAGTGGCTATCAAGGAGTTGCACAGTAATACTACAGTGGCAGTGGGTAGGGCAGATCACCAAGCAAGGTTATACACCTTCTCACATTTTGCACCTGATTCTTCTCCAACAACATTGTTGACTCATTCAAATGAAGTTAGAAAATTATGGCATGAGCGGTTTGGCCACCTTAACTACCACTTTTTAAACAACTTTGCAAAATTGACATGGTCATTAGCTTACCTCGTGTCCAATTCTCAAAAAGACTTTGCGAGGGGTGCTCCCTTGGGAAGCATCTCAAAGCAAAATTTGACAAAGGCAAAGCTTGGAGGGCTTCACAACCTTTGGAGTTAATCCACAGTGATGTATCAGGACCCTTTCTCAAACCATCTTTCACAAGGGCCAAGTACATTTTCACTTTCATTGATGATTTCTCTAGGTACACTTGGATATATTTTCTCAAACAAAAGTCTGAAGTGTTTGAAAATTTTCTAGACTTAAAGGCTCTTGTTGAGAAATAGAGTGAGAAATCCATCAAGGTTCTTTGAACTGATAATGGAGGGGAGTATGTCAGCATTAGGTTTGAGTAGTTTTGCACCATAGAGGGGATTGATTTGTAGTGTACAGTCACTTACAGTCCTTCACAGAATGGGGTTGTAGAATGCAAAAATAGGTTCTTGAAAGAGATAGGTATCTGTATGATTAACTCCAAATCCTTAGCACTAGAGTACTAGGCCGAAGCCATCAATTGTGCTTGCTACATTCAAAATAGGGTTCCTCATAAAGCTTTAAAAGGGATAACACCCTTTGAAGCTTGGCATAAAAGGAAACCTGATGTTGAGCACCTTAGGGTTTTTAGATCCCCAGCCATAGCTTGCATACCGAAGAAGAAATGCAAAGCTATGGAATGTCAGTCCAAGCCTTACATATTTGTAGGATATTCAGATGGTGTTAAGGGGTATCACCTTCTAAATCCAGTCACTCATGAGTTATTCATCAAGAGAAGTGTCCTTTTTCAGGAGTGTCTTAGAGACTCAACACTTGGCACATCTTCTCCCTCATCAGATCTACTTCTTCATGATGATTCATCATCAGATTTAGATTAGCCACAATAGGTTCTTGAGCCAGAGACATCTTCTTCTTCTTCAAGTTTATATAGTGAGGACAGTGATGTAGAGTCATCCACTTATAGTCAGTCAGAGAATGAGGAGTTAGCACCTGACTCGCCCACTTTTGGGCCACTTTGGGCTAGACAAACACTTGAGAGTGTTGGCACTTGGGCAGGAGATCATGCAGATGACAAACGTACTAGGGGGGATTTTCAAAGAGATCCACATGCCTTCTTTGCCTCAGTTTTAGATCCAAAAACTTTTTGAGAGGCATCAGGGGTACCTGAGTGGGATAATGCTATGGAAGAAGAATATTCTTCCTTAATCAAAAATCACACTTGGGACTTGACTTCACTTCCTAAGGGAAGGAAGATGGTTCAATGTAGGTGGATATATCAGACCAAGGTTGTAGCAGATGGGTCAGTTGATAAGTATAAGGTATGATTGGTTGCCAAGGGTTTCTCATAGGTGGCAGGCATTGACTATTTAGAGACCTTTACACCCATTGCAAATATGACTTCTATCTGACTCACCTTAGCTATTACCACAACACATGGTTGGGATGTGCACCAAATGGATGTGAAGAGTGCCTTTCTTCACAGAAACCTAGAGGAAGAGATCTACATGGAGCAGCCACCGAGATTTGTTCAAGATTCTTTCTTAGTATGCAGACTTAGGAAATCTATATATGGCCTCAAATAGGCCCCTCAGGCATGGTATGCTAAGATGGATTCCTTTCTTCTCACAGTGGGTTTCACTAGGTGCCATTCTGATCCTAATGTCTACTTTTTATGACAGGATGACTCGCTCTTGATTCTGGTTCTTTATGTTGATGACCTTTTGATCATTGGGTGTTCTTCATCAACTATTGCAATGGTGAAGGCATCTCTCTAGGATAGATTTGACATGATATACTTGGGTTTGTTGCACTACTTCCTTGGCATCGAGATCTCACAGTCAGATTTAGGGATTTCTCTTGCACAGCCTAAGTATGCTCTTGACTTATTGGCTCGATTTCACATGGCTGATTACAAGCCATCTCTGACTCCCTTTCTATTAGGAGTCAAGCTTGAGGCTGACTACTCTTCACCATTGGTTGATGCCACCCAGTATTGACAACTTGTTGGTAGTCTCATTTACTTGACTCACACTAGGCTTGACATGTCATATACAGTGGGACTTGTCTCCAGATTTATGCAAGAACCTCATGAGCTGCATTAGAATTAGCTAAGAGGATCTTGCATTACATATAGGGTTCACATAGATACAAGATTCATTACAGATTTGGCATAGAGGTTGACTTGGTTGGATATACAGATTCAGACTGGGCTAGCAATTCATAGACTCACAAGTCCACTTCTAGTTATAGTTTTTCTCTAGGTTCTAGTCCTATCAGTTGGTCTAGCAAGAAGCAGAATGCTATTGCTATATCATCCATAGAGGTAAAGTACAGGGGAGCTATTAATGTAGTTACTGAGGCTATTTGGCTTACAGGGATACTTTTTGAGTTTGGCGTTCCTATCAGGTAGCCCACCATCATTTACTGTGATAACTAGAGTACCATTCAAATTTGCAAGAATCTAATTCAGCACCAGTAGACCAAGCACATAGAGATTCACATGCATTTTATTCAGGAGCTTATTCATAGTCAAGTCATTGACTTGATATTTTTCCAATCTTCAGAGCAAGTTGCAGACATCTTCACCAAACCTTTCACTGAGAGGAAGTTCATTCATCTACAAGCTCTTCTTGGGGTACGGTCCACATCTGTAGTAGCATCATCTTTAGGGGGCCCACTAGCCTCTTCATTTCTTTTATTTCTCTCTTTTGTAGGGGAGATTTTTCTTACAGGTTTTCTCCTTTTCTCTATCTTATGGGAGATTGTATTTGTACATGGGTACCTCATCAGGCCTAGTTGTCGAGACCCATTCTATATTTCCACACTGCCCACCTAAGCTACGCTTATGGGGGGTATTAGTGTAGGTTTTTATTTTTCCCTATTATTTAATTAGGGAAATTATATATTTATGCATACATGGAGTTTTCCTACATTCATGGGTTAGGCTAGTTTATGTGGAGATGTGTCATAAGTGTCATAAGAATGTCATAAGTAACTCCTTTGACTGGCTATATCAGGTATGGGATTTACTTCTCTATTCTTAGCACTCTGTCACCACCTTTCATGGAGGAGTTACAGTCTATTCTTGGGGTGCCTTGACCACTTTTTGTGGATGAGTTACTTACATGCTCTCCTATATGTATTCTTCACTTTGGCCATCTTATGTTAATGGAATATTGGCTTTCCTCCAAATTGTCTATGTAATTATCTATTGTTTGATTTCATTTACTTTAGCATTTTGTGGTATTCACTTGCTCCGTCTCGTGTAACCATGACTTGTGCATCCTCGTTATTCAAACCTTGGTGAATCCTCCAGTAGTACCCTATTATGGATAGTTTATCATCCACACATCTACCAAAATATGTGTCAAAATACTTAATAAGTTTGAAGTTCTTGTTACGGTGGTACTCAAGGCTATATGTTTTCGTTCCCTAAAGGTAATGAAGTACTCTTTCTCATGCATAAACCTAGACAAAATTATAATTAAAAATAATATATCAGGGCTAGTAATCATCATGTATATCAAACCTCTCACTAATTATCCATATTTAGTACAATCAAAAAGGGCACTACCATCATCCTTAGATAATTTTGAGTTATTTTCCATGGGAGTGAGGGCAGATTTGTAATCATTCATGCCAAACCCATTTAATAATTTAGAAATATACTTGGTTTATAAAATGTAAATACTTTGATTTTTTTGAGTAAATTCTATGCCAATGTAATAGTGAATAAGTCCAATATCTATCATCTTAAATCCATCTTTTAGTTCCTTATTCATAGACTTGTTATGGTTTTCATCATTTCCTGTGATAAACAAGTCATCAAAATATAGAATAGAAGTTACCAATTTCTTTCCTTGCACTCAAATATAGAGAGTATAATCTGATTCACTATGTGTAAAGCCAATTTTTTGTAAGTAGGAATCCATCTTTTCATACCAAGCCCTGGGTTCCTGTTTGATCCCATAGAGATATTTTATTAATTTACATACTTTGTGTTCTGCACCCACTTTCTCAAAACCTTGAGGTTGTTTCATTTACACTTCTTCCTATAAATCACCATTCAAAAAAGAACTTTTAACATCCATTTGATGTACTTTCAAACCATTTTGTGCTACTAAGGCAAGTACCATATGAATAGTGTGGCATTTAATAGTTGGTGCAAATATTTCCTCATAATGAATACATTCTTGTTGTGCATAGCCTTTTGCAACAAGTCTTGCCTTATGTATATCAATAGATCCATTTGATTTATACTTGATCCTATAAACCCATTTGCATCCTATGGGTTGAACATGTGGAGGGGGATCAACTAAAACCCAAGTATTATTGTTAAGAATTTAATTATACTCACTTTTCATTGCATTTTACCAAACCTATTCAATACAAGCCTCCTCAAACGTGGATGGCTTAGTGGAAGAAGTTATAACAACCATTGCATTATTCACCTATTTATGCTAACTCCTAGACCTATTATACCAACTTCATCTACTTTCAAGTTAGAAAAAGTACTTCGAGCCCATTTTGGATACTTGTTTAAATTGTTAAGATCAAGAACACCAGAATTCTCTCCATGTGCACCATTTAAAGGAAGAATTAAAGAATTTTCAACATTTTTAAAATCATTATCCTATGAAATATTAGAGGAAGTAGAATAAATGGAAGGGATACTAATATCATACCATAACCTATGATAGTTAGCCTCATTATTCAATCCCTTAGTACATTTTTCAATCTTCCTCTCTAACTTGTCAAATTATGAATCAATCTCTATAGTGTTCATAGTACCAAATTCATCAAATATAACATCCTTGCTCACTATGAATTTGCTTGTATCTTGTGCAAGAAAATGATACCCATTTTTATTTTATAAATACCCAAGAAAGATGCATTTTCCACTTTGTGGTTCCAAATTAGTGTGTTTAGTGGGAACTAAAGCAAAACAGAGACATCCAAAAACTTTCAAGTGTTTAAATTTTGGTTTAAACCCTTAAAAGCCTCATATGGAGTTTGATCTAAAAGTATAGTTATAGGGGACATGTTTCTCAAATTCACTATAGTACTAATGGCTTTGATGTAAAACTTATCATCAAGATGTTTATAGTGTAACATAGTTCAAGCTATGCTCTCTAATGTCTCATTCATTTATTCAGAGAATCCATTCTACTATGAAGTATAAGCATTATTATATTATCGATAAATCCCATGTTCCCAATAATAATCTAAAATTTCATTCAAATTATACTCATCATAACTATCTAAATGAAGAGTGCATAAGTGTGAACCTATTTATTTTGTGACTAAGTGTAACCCATCAACAAACTTAGTGAAAAACCTCTTATTTTTTTTTCATAAAAACACCCAAGTTATCCTAGAAAAATCATAAATAAACAACATAAAATATCTACACCCTCCAATGGATGACTTCTTCATGTCACAAACATCACTATGAACTAACTACAAACATTTATTAGTTTACCACGAAGAATTCTTAGGAAAATTTTCCCTATCCTATTTGCCCAAAACATGATTCACAAATAATACTATCTTTGCAAAAAGCTGGCAAACCACTCACCATGCCATATCTCTATAAGTCCACTAAAGAGTGAACATTCAAATGTCCATAGAGGATATGCCATAACTAATATGTAGACATAATATCTATACTTGTATTAACAACTACCATAAGTTACACTTATAGACATCTAATTCTTATCACTATTATGCTACAGTTGTCAATCTAAGCAACATTTTGTGATAATGCACAATTTGGGCCAGAATCACTAAAATGCACTAAATGGTTCAAACTTATCATGTACAAGTGTCTATTTAGGCTAATGTATCCCTAAATGGGATAATATATTTTATGTGATTATTATATATTCTTAAATCATTTTGATTCAAATTTCAACCATGTAAAATGACACTCTAGACCACCGAATTCATCTAATTTGGTAGCACACATTATGTGTATGTGTTATTTTATGTCCATAATTCCCTAATTGGGGTATTATTCCATACACAACTAACACCTTCTTCTGATTATACTTTAGTCAAATTATGACTCAGTAAAATGACATTTTTGACCAGGTTGAATTAGTGTATAATAAATTTCTAAAGAATTACAAAAAATTAATCAAAGCCACTTATGCAAATTAAATCAAATCAAGAGCCTAAGTGAAAATTCCATGGAAGTTATTGAAAATCTATTTATTGGAAATTCATTCCTCAAATATGCGTTATCCCATGACATCATCAATAAGAGGGCATCTATAAGCCATTAATGGAACAAATATCAGGTTTAAGATCTCCCATATCTCATCAATGCCCCATTCTTCCAAATATTAATAAGAATATTTATAGTTTGTCCCTTCCAAAATTAAATTGATGCTTGCCCACACATCTTGATCTCAAGATGGATGGCCATGGTTGATTTTGAACATTTTCAAAAAGCTATAATTAAGCGAGCTAAGACCACCATTTTTAAGATTTAATTATATAACCTTACTATGCAAAAATTACTATAGAAAAGCTTCACCTATTTGCACAAAATGATCAAACTTGTGAGCCTAAGCCATTGATGCACTATAAAATGATGGAGGAACATGATACTCACCATTAACATAGACTTAGAACACCAAATCTAGGGAAAATCATGATTTTTGGTTGTTATTGTAAGGAGGTGTGTTATTTGGAAGGTTTGGTACTACTCCTTTAAATAGATTTTAGAATTCATTAACAAGACCCCACAAGAGAGTAGGCTTGATGTTTTATTATCTATATACTTTTTTATAGAGATTTTCTTGACTTACACATGGGCTAACACATCTTGTAATCTTAGTCTACATTTTGGCATGCCTGATGAGACTCGTACCTCACACAAGTCTTTGTATATTCTAATTTTGTATTTAGACCCTCTTTGGAGGTTGTTTTGCACTTCTTTTTCTCTCATTTTACATTTTTATAGCTTCTGAGATAAATGGCAAGATCGACCTATAAAATGGTGGGAATGCATACGTGAAAGGTGAGATCACTTTATTTCTCTTTGTCTGTATGTGTGTTTTACAAGATCAACAAGATAGATCAACAAGATCATGATGCATATCAATGAGATAATTCTATGGAATGGAAAGATTGCCCTGCTAATCAACAATATCGCCCTGTCAATCAATGAGATTGTAAACCAATGTCTCTTTTACTTTATCTTTCTATGAGACCAATCTATAGAATGATAAGAATGTACTTTAGAATGGAAATATCAACCTACATAATAAAATAAAGACCTAAAGTAATAAGCTAGAATTTTTTTAAACAATTTTACACCTTGATTTTAGACTTCTAACATTTTATTTACAAGATTTAAGTCACTTAGTCTCTATTTACTAACAAATCAAAGGTAAAATTCATTCATACTTTATTTTGGTGTCATAAAATTAACTCTCACATTAACTAAACACTCTTAAGAGTTTCATTTTCATGCTTGTTTGATTGAAGTATTTGTCTTATAACAAAACCAGTGACATGTGTATGCTCTCCCCTATCCCCTTTAGGGAAATTGGGTGACCAAAAATGCTCATTATTTACATTTGGTGCCTTGTCTAAAGGTGTGAAAATAAATTTGCTAAGGCCCTCCTCACATTTATATAGTTTTGGTGATCCTGAAATAACCATAAAGTATTTTCACTTGTCTTTATTTTTATGCACTTTAGCTTGTGAGTAGGAGTTCATCGCCTCCTCATGGGTTCTCTAGGGAAACGTTAACCTAAGAATTCATCTCCTAGCATCATTTCAACCCCATGCCATGGTGGGGTATATAAATTGAGGGTGACCCATTGGGATGATTATTTTGAGTAGTTAAAATAAGCTTCATTAGTGGTTATCAACCTCAAACTGTAGGGGTAACTCAAACATCATACTACACTAAGAAATTGATAGATGTAGTGCCTACGAAAAGGATAAGACATTTTCATAATAAGCTAGTTGATGTAGATCTAATTAACATGAGCATATCTAATATTAGTCACACTTAAGACCATATAGACACATGAATATTTAATTTTAGATAAACCCCACTTGTTACAGATATACTGTTGAAGTAGAGTGAGTAACTTGAAGTTCCATGTCCCCATACAAAATTTTAAGAGAAGAGGGGGTGTAAAAAACCCTAATTTTCATGTTATTTTACTTTTGAATTAATAATTAAAAATCCTATCAAGATCATTTATATAGATGAAATTCAACAATATTATGCAACTTTGTCATTTATAGGATTTACGATGTTACACGGTATTTCTGTCATTTTATCCTTTGATTGCTTGGTATTTATAACTCTCAAACTGTTTGTGGGAAATCCACAACATGTAAAGAAAACAAATATTTTATTGAACACCATTCTATTTGAACAAATAGGTATTACACTGACCAAATTAAAATCACTTCTTGCCTTGTTCAAAATCATCATTTCGAACATTATGTTTGTATTTTATAAACATTATTATGCTATCCATTTGAGTCTAGATTATTTGTTCACTTTGAAAAATCTCAAATTCCTTCATTCTTATCTAAATTTGAAATCTCACATTTCTAAGTTATAATCCAAGGTGTTATTGATTTACCTTTTGCACTTAGTTTGAGTAACTTGGGTATGATTTCCCATTGGATTGAAGACCATTACCGAGACTCATCATCATTTTATTCTCATTGTGGACTTAGATTATCTTGCATTCGTTCATGATCTAAGTTTCTAGATCATTTTATATCTTGTTTCCATGTGGCATCATTGTTCTACCCATTTAGTTTTGGTTTTATACTTAGGAGTTCTTGTTCTAATTCATGTTTTGAGCTTCTTAGTTTACATTGTTATCTTCCTAATAAAAAAGACCTTATAATTTTCTAGTCATAACTTGTCATAGTTGTATCTATATTTTATAGTATTGATGTATCTTTGACCTAAATTTATTGTGCTAGCTTACACATTAGGTTCTAAATTCATCTTACCCTCTTCTAATTTGATGATTTCAACCCACTAAATTTAGTAAACCCGTAATCACTTTCTTCTAATTATGTGGTACCATGCCACTTCTTTTATTATAGTCTTGTCTTACGTTGTCATTTGTTTGAATAAATCCAAACACTCTTTTTAAATGTTTTAAAAACACATTTTGCATCTTAACAAACATAGAAAAACCATCTTCCAAGCATGATGCAAAGGTATACTCATAGTGGGGTCTATTATGGCCCTAGTTATGAGGAGGAACATTTTTATGACAAACAAGAGAACTCTATCATGTTCAAGGATATCCCAACAACCATAGGGTCTGAAGAAAATTATTATGAATATCAACCCTTAGAAGACAAAGATGAATCCCTCTTAAGGTTGATAAAATCAGGCACTAGGTTACCACCATATTTACTAATGGAACAATTGCACACACTTATTAGAGTAGAAGAGAAATAATAAGAGAAATCTCTCGCTGATTAAAAATTATAATATTCCCATTTCTAGAAAGGAAAAAGAAACACTTATAGAATATAATCCAAACAATTAGGATATTACTACCAAGTGTGATCTAGGAATTTGACTCAAGAGAGGATGGTTAGTATGGTGTTAGTTTCAAAATGAAAACAAAATAAAATAAACACACTAAATAACATAACATCTCTAGGCCTAGACACTAGGGAGAGCTTAGTTAATAAACATGAATAAAACACACAACTAAAATGGAAAATAAAATTTCTTTTACCTTCCTTGGATGCTCTAAAATGCTTGTTGTAGTGGCTTGCTTGGCTTGTGCTCATGAATTCCTTGGCAAGGAAGCTTGGCTACCTCCTTCTCTCCTTGGCACCTTTGGCTTGTGGCTTGGCTTAGCTTGAAATAAATTTGGCATGGTAACACTAATTGCAATGGCTTCTTGAAGATATTTTTTCATTATAACTTTGCACCAAAATAGCTTAGAAATGATGTTCATGGCCTCTCTATTTATAGATTTTTGAGAATGTTTAGAATCAACCTGAACCATCTATCCTGAGATTGAGATGTGTGGTTAAGGTTTTATTCAATTTTTAGAATTAATTTTATAATTATCCTCATCATGACATTGGAAGAATGGGAAATTTAAGAGGCATGGAGGGCATGAATCCTAATATTTATGGTATTTATAGCCTAGGGATGTCTTCCCAAGAAATGAGGTCACATGATGATGTAGATATTCAATATTCATTTATAAAACAAATAATTCAATAAGTTTACATGGATTTATTTATGAGGCCTTGATTTGGGTTGATTAGCTCTTAAGCATGATTAAGCACTTTGTGCACAAATTACTCAAATTGATCAGAATGCCTTATTATTGGTCCAAAATTTGACTAGATTGGAATTAGAAGTTATTATCAGATGCATTGGAACCATTATCCCATTTAGGATGTTACCAAAAAATAATAATGAAGACATGCATCTCATACAATAAATTTTATAGAAAATAGTAATCCAGAGCACTGAAGTGTAAAATTGGCATTTTGACTCAAAATGATTTGATCAAAGTTAGCTGGTCCATAAATTAGATCACCCTATTTTGGGATACCTTGGTTGAAATTGGTACTTGAATATGTCAGTTTCACATCATTTAGTATGTTTTAGTGTTTTTAGGCCAAATTATGCATTTTGTGTGGAAATTAGCCAAAAGCCTAATTGGAGGTTATTAGTGGCCATATTTAGGTGTCTACAATTTGCCCCTATTTGGGAAGGCATTGCAAGCTATAAGCACAATAACATCTTCTCAAAGAATGAAAATGTATTGTATGCCTAAAACTGCAATGATGAAAAACTAACTACATGTTGCTCCATCGAGGGAATGGTTGGCATAAGTAAGTCAACAAATGGTCCCTTGAAAAGAAAGAATAAAAATGAGGGGACCAAAGAAAGGAAAGATGATGGGGTAAAAACACAATTATACTTAAAAAGTAGTCAAAATCATTGAAAATGCAAGTGGGATGGTACACAATGGTTTGCCCAAAGGTGATTATAAACATTGTAGCCTGATAGTGGCAACATGGTATGATAACATAATGATTTACCCAAAGGTGGTTATAATCATTGAGAAGATGGAGCTGCCCCAATTAGGATATAAAAACAAGATAATAACATGCCCTTGTATAGGTAAGAAAAGTAAAGTGGTGATAACACAATTATTTGCCTAAAGGCGGTTATAATCATTGAGAAATGTAGGTGGGATGGTGTGCAATGATTTGCCCATAGGTGGTTATAATCATTGGACCCCGATTATGGAAAACATGATAAACTTGGTTGAATATGATGATAAATTAACACAAAGGGTAATGATGAATTGGAAAAACTTATTAATAGAGAGATGCTCATATAAACTAGTAAAGATTGAAATTATTTCATGTTTAATTACTCTATTTAGGATATGATTAGGATGAAATCAGGATGTCAATGTCAAAGATATGCTACCATTTCTGAATAGAATTCTTAAAGCTAAAGTTTGTTGTAACATGTGTTGGTAGGCATCATGGTATAACATCATTAGGACTTGGCCAAAATATGTATGAGGATTGACTCTTGTAATCCAATACTCAATAGAAAACAATGCACCAATCATAAAAACCATAATGACAATGTAAACATATGAATATGGATGGATTTAAGTGTAAGTGTGGATAAGGAATCACCCAATGAACACACATAAATTGAATCAAGGCAATAGTGCTAAAAGCAAACAAATAGATAGACAAACCAACAACACTAAGCATAAATAAATAAACAAATAATGCAATAGAAACCATACAAACATTTCTCCTAGAAAATAGGTGACAAATAAACAAATGAACAAAATGGGGGAATAAAATAAAAGGAAGGGGGTGTCTAATTTGTCTCCATATGCATTAGGCAAGTGGATTCTACCTACATAGTTCTATGGATGTAATATTTAATAAAAAACTTCAAGCCAAATCTAGTTCTCCTATGGAATGGGAAGAATATGATAACTGATGAAAATAAATAGAATGGATGGTATAGAAGAAAAGCAATGGTCTTGAAAAATGACAAGTTCATGAGAGAAAAAGGCCAAAAAGGATGGGAAAACTAAATGACATGTGATTTTCTTGTAACTTAGTAAGGGTTCCCAAAATCCTTAAGGCAAAGAAGTGGTCAATGTTTTTGTTATTTTTTAATGATTTTTCAAATAGTTTTGGAATGTCTCAACTCAATTGAGAATGATGAGACACTAAATGGTTCAAGCTCATAAAATGGCAAGAGCATTCAAACTTAGGTTGCTCACAAAACGAGAGCATGGCTTAGGTTACTCACAAAATGGTGAGAGTGTTCAAACATAAGTTGCTTGAAAAATGGTGAGAGCATATGGAAAGGGTGACTGAGCTGACCTCAATAAGTATCGAGAACTACCTACATAGTCCCAGATTAGGACCTCAAGTTACTGTAGTTCTACCCTATAGTGGAGAAATTTGACTAGTGTAGCAGTCAATTCAAACAAAATAGGCATAATTAGTAAAAAGGCATAGTATGACATAGGAAGTGGTAAGTTAATACGTCAAGGATTAATGTTTCCCCTAGTTTACCCATAGGTGGTTATAACCAAGACACAATGACATAGATCAATGGTACTAATTTACCCAAAGGTGGTTATAATTAGTAGCAAGACTAGTGGTAAGAAAGGAATAACAAATGAAGGATGCAACTACCAAAACTTTTGTCACACTGTCTAAAAATATAATCTCTATTTGTAGTACTTGAACTAATTGATGAAACTGATCATATACCTTGATATTAAAACTATGTAATGAATGGCAAAAACTAAGGTCAAATAGGCTAGGCTTTAGAACACACTGGGTTGATAGAATGGAATGGTAAAATGGATATGATGAAGAGGATGGATAAGGATGGTATTTGTACAAAGAAGAATAGTAATAAAATGGCATAACTAAAATGGTCCTTATAGATAATACACCTTACCATTCAAGCATAGTACCACTTGAGATGAATAATATTCATTAGCTCTGGAAGTTCATCTTCATCTGGTGTGGTGAGCTTTTATGCTCCTGATCCATAATCTATAGTAATGATGAAAGGCCCTATCTAGTTTGATTTGAATTTTCCTTTGTGCTTCTTCTCAGCCATGGTATTCTTTTGGTTTTCTTTAAGAATAAGACCACCAAGTTCAAATGTTTGATACTTAACATGTCGATTATAGTGGCCTTTGAGTTAGTTCTGATATGCTTGAAATATTTTGAGTGTAGCTATGTGTTTTTCATCAAGTAGGTCTAGCTCTTACAGGCGAGTTACTTGATAGTCATGATCATCTAGGACATGCTTGAAAGAGATGCACAGTGAAGGCAAATCAACCTCAATGGGAAGGATGGATTTAGTACCATAAAAAAGTGGGTATGGAGTGGCTCTTATGGAGGGATAATGATTGGTATGGTATGCATAAAGGGTAGGGAATATCTACAAGTGCCAATCATGATCGACATCATTGATAGTATTTTTGAGAATATTGATAATAGTTTTATTAGATACCTCAGTTTGGCCATTACCTTGAGGGTAATATGCTATAGAAAAATGTTGTGTGATGTTATATATAGTACATATCTAGTCTACATCCTTGTTCTTGAATGATCCTTCATTATCATTTATAATGTCAGAGGGGATATTGTAGTGGCAAATGAAATAGTTGAAGATGAATTTAGAAATTTGATTTCCATTCACGTAAGTGAGAGGTATAGCTTCAACCCACTGAGTGAAATACTTGGTGGTGGTAAGGATATGTTTATGGCCATTAGATGAAGTGGGGTTGATCTTCCCAATGAGGTTAAGTATCCATGTAGAAAATGGCCATGGTGTCAACATCAATTTTAGAGTTTTTGCTGGGGCATGAATCAAATTAACATGCCATTGATATTTGTTACACTTATTTACATATTTAGTAGCATTTGCATCCAACATGGGTCAATAAGAACTAGTACACAAGAGATTTTTGGATAAGACTGCCCTGCTAGAATGAGTGCCACATACTCCTTCGTGAACTTCTCTTAATGCTAGTGTATACTTTACCAAAGTTAAACAATGAAGCATAGTTCCATCAAAACTATGACGGTAAAGGGTGGATCTAAGTAGAGTATAATGAGTGGAATGATGAATGAAGGCTTTGGTTTGTTATGGTACTCAGACCTCTATAACTACCTTAAAGACTAAATTCTACCACCTAACCTATCTCAAATCAACTACAGTTAGAATTAAGACCAATAATATCAAAAATCATGGCAATGGTTGAAGGTTCATGAGCTGGTGCTGACAAATTCTTGATAAGAAATTGATACTCTCTAGCTTTATCTATTTGTTGATCAGAGAGCTAATAATAGCCATGGCATCTACAGTTATGTTACTAGCCTTGGTATGTGCTCAAACTAAATATTGGAAATTTATTTCTTAAGAGTGTTGACCATGGCTTTATATGGAACTAGCTTGTCATCTTTGGTCTAAAAATGATCTATGATCTAATTGATGATTAATTGAGAATCACCATAAACTTGAAAATGAGATATATTTCAATGCACTACTTGTCAAAGTCCTGTAAAAAGTGCTTCATACTCAACCATGTTGTTTGTATAAGGAAAGCTAATTTTGAAAGATTTAAGGATTAGATCCCCCTATGGTGTAATAAACCATATGCCTAATCCTAATCCATTTGCAGTAAATGAACCATCAAAATATAGTTTTTAGGGCTGATCCTCAAGGGGTGTGTTAATGATGGTCGTTATGGATTTATCAGGAAATTAAATCATGAGTGGTTGTGTCTGTGAGGTGCTTCAGCAAGTTGATCTACAAGAACTTATCCCTTGATTGTCTTTTAATTGACATATTCTATGTCAAACTCATTGATAAGCATGATCCATTTAGCCATTCTACCTTGGAAATATATTTTAGAGAGTAGATACTTGAATCTACTTTTGAAATGACCATGGTCTTATTATTCAACATGTAGTGGCACAGTTTCTAAGCTATAAAGACCATGGCCAGACAAATTTTTTCAATAGGTGCATAGTTATGTTCATATGTAACTAAGGTATGGCTTAGGTAATATACAACATGCTCCTTTTCATTGTCATCATGTTGAGCCAAGAGTGCCCCTAGAGCATGGTCAGTAGCTGATAGGTATAATAAGAATGGCTTTCTTGGCATAGGAGATAATAAAATAGGTAGATTAACAAGATAGTCTTTGAGTTGTTGAAAAGTTATTTGGTAGTGATCATCCTAATGAAATGTAACTCCTTTTTTTAGAAGGTGCATAAGTTGATGACACTTTTCTACTAACTGAGAGATGTGTTAGGTTGTGGAGCTAAAAGCTTCACCAGGATGCAAACAGGAGAAGTTACAGAGGATGCAGAGTTACAGGGAGTTACAAAATTAGTTGCAAGGAAATTGGCGTCAGTCTGATCAACTGACGTCGGTCAGACAGCAAGAGGAAGTAACTGGCATCGATCACCAGTCAGCCAACATCGGTCATGGAAAAGCCGACGTCGGCAGCCTGTGTGAGAACAGACAGTTCGCATGTTGATCTCAGAGAGTCTATTTTTGGACTGTTAGTTTGCATGTTGAAGGCTAGTCTTAGTCTTGAGTTACGTGTCTAATTATTGTAATTAGGTTAGTCTAATTATTGTAATCGTGAGATCTATATATGGACTCATGGGCTGTATTGTAAACTTGTGCTAGAAAGCCATTGGGCTTGTAGAGAGAGCTAGTGTAGTTCCTCCTAGTTACCAAATAGGGGTACTGAGAGTGTATGATCAGAGAGAGAGTTGCAGGTTGTGCAAGTTCTTGGAGAAGATCCACTAGGGTACTGGTTGAAGAATCATAAGGACTTGGTGAGGCAAGGACAAGGGTTCTTCAGGGGTGTAGAAAGACATCTACATGGTGAGTATGATCTAGTTATTTGCAGGTAGCAGTAGAGAGTAGGGGATTTACTTGAAGTACAATTGTGTACTTGGTGAACTGGCAGTGTGTTACTGACTAGTTGGAGAGGTGAACATAAATTATGTATTGGAGTTGATTGTTGTGACCAAGAGAGAGAGGGAAGAAGGTCTTGAGGTGTGGCAAACCTTTGAGGTGGAAGAAGAAGTGGCATCTTCTTTATTGTATATTCTTCTGAGTTATTATTAATACAATTGTGTATTGTCTCTCAATTCTTGTGTTGTTTCATATTTCTAGTTAATTATTGATTCTAGTTAAATTTTGTGTTTAGTTACTAATACGAGAAGTAATCATATGTGCTCTAATTGGTAGAGCAAGATCCTAACATAGTGGGATTAGAGCATGTTTATTGTTCTAGGTTTCCCTGACAAGTGGTATCAGAGCCTTGGTTGTAGGTTCAAGAGCTGATACCAACAAGTGGTATCAGAGCTTTTAGTTGGGTTGACTAACATGTGGTTTCAGATCTGGTAGTGTTTTTGATTACAGGTCACTTGCAGGGGTTTCAAATTGAGTGGGAGTATAGCAATGGCAGAAGAAAGTAAGCTACGAATAGAGAAACTGAATAGCACGAATGGTCTGATTGATGGAAAGAAGGAGCAGATAAAAAGAGATTGTTGGTCGGTAAAAGATTAGCGTGTGGAAGCATATGTTGCAGGTAATATTGCACAGGATGTTCCGGATAAAGTGGAATCTTTGTTTACAGATTCTTTTGCCTCTTTCCATGTAGCCCGAAATAGAGCATCTTTTCATGGGTATGTCTTTGGAGACCTTGGAGAGATTTATTTAGGGGTTGGAGAGCCTTGTCAGATGATTGACGAAGGGGAAGTGAAGCTGAAATTGCAGGTGGATGACACACAATGGTTGAAGGAAGTCATGCAGGTACCAGTCTTGGAGATGAGTCTAATTTCTTCAAGAAATTTGGGTGATGAGAGATGCACTGTAACTCTCACAGTGGATACACTTGAATTAGATGGTGGTAAGAAAGTAGGTATCCTTTATCTATCTACTTATATTGTTGATTCACCTTCTATTGCAGAGACGTGGCTTCATAGGCTTGGTCACATATGTAGAAGGAGAATGCAGGTTTTGAAGCAGAAGTCAGATGTCTTTGACAAGCTAAAGAACTGGAAAGCCTTGGTGTTTATGGAGGAGATGACGAATAGAGATCAGGTGAGGGAACTAAATTATTTTCAGTAGAGCAAGGTTGATTTGATCAAGATTTTGATCCATGGAGAGCTTGCAGGTAAAAAGTTATCACTCACAGACAAACACAGGTACCAGCGTCAGTCAGACAGTAACCAACATCGGTAATAAAAGACCGACGTCGGTCATGAAGGAACTGACATCAGTAGAAGGGACACCGGCGTCAGCTAGGGAAATGATGTCGACAGTCAGGGTTAGTACAGGGAGCTGACATCGGTCAAAAATAGACTGGGAGATGGCTGAGATCGGTCACTGGTACGAATGGTGGGTGGACAGCAAGCTGTCAACAAGTCTCAAATGCTCATGTTGAGGTCAAAAAGTGTAAGTGAACCTCATATTCATTGTTCACTTTCTTTATATTGCTTATTGATGGTCAAGAACCAGGAAGATGGAAGAAGCAATGCAGGTAGAATCCAGATACAGTGGGAGCTTGGCATGGATGAGGAGTGTGAGTCCTTAGAGAAGAACCAAACATGTATTTGTTGGTAGAGTTGTCAGCTGGAAGTAAGCACTGAGAGATGGAATGGATTCCCATTTTAAAGAAGAGAGTGGATGCATACAAGAGACAGAAGGCCAAGGCATATGGTCTTGAGGAAGCTGTAGGACAGTGGTACAGGTATTGACAGGTGGATGTCTAAGCATGGCTTCAGTTAATGTCAGTGTAACTATTGTGGTTTTGTCTTACCAGGTGGATGATGAGTCATGACATTATCCAGTTACTGTATGTGGGTAATTTGCTAGCAAGTTTTGTACATACAGGTATTTGCTGAGCTAAGGGTAAGGTTAGTTTAAAGGTGTGTCATGAAGAATTTGGAGCAGTGAAATTCTTTGGCATAAGAGACATGGAGATTTTATCTCTAGTGGGAGCTGATGTGAAGATGGTGTTGGCGGGGTTCATGATGCAGGATGTAGAATTAGAAAGCACACCAAGCGCTGGACAGTTCAAGCTTAGCTTGAAACAGGGTTTAAAATCACATGAGGTCAAGTGTAGACCTGAGTTTTCCCAATCAGTGGAGGTTTTCAAAAAGTATGGAACCAATTCGGGGAAGGAGCACTGGAGGGCAGTTTAGTGGGACTAGCAGAAGGGATTCCTGTTATGCAGAGTCAAGTTCTTCACTACATGGATATGTATGTTCGGATGTGGCAAGTTACTTTGATGACAGGGGTTGCATCACAGGTTGTGTGGTGGTTGGTCTTCAGGATTGATCTTGAAGAGGAATACAAGCCAGGGAATAATTTAGATGGTGTATAGGTATAGGTATAGGTGTAGCTATTTATCTCTAAGTGGGAGATTGTTAGGTTGTGGAGCTAAAAGCTTCACCAGGATGCAAACATGAGAAGTTACAGAGGATGCAGAGTTGTGGGGAGTTGCACAATCAATTGCAAGGAAATCGGCATCGATCTGATCAACTGACGTCAATCAGATAGCAAGAGGAAGCAACCAACGTCGATCACCAGTCAGCTGACATCGGTCATGGAAAAACTGACGTCGATAGCCTGTGCGAGAACAGGTAGTTCGCATGTTGATCTCGGAGAGTCTATTTTTGGACTGTTAGTTTGCATGTTGAAGGCTAGTCTTAGTCTTGAGTTGCGTGTCTAATTATTGTAATTAGGTTAGTCTAATTATTATAAGCATGAGATATATATATGGACTCATGGGTTGTATTGTAAACTTGTGCTAGAAAGCCATTGGGCTTGTAGAGAGAGCTAGTATAGTTCTTCCTAGTTACCAAATAGGGGTACTGAGAGTGTATGATCAGAGAGAGTTGTAGGTTGTGCAAGTTCTTGGAGAAGATCCACTGGGGTACTGGTTGAAGAATCATAAGGACTTGGTGAGGCAAGGACAAGGGTTCTTCAGGGGTGTAGAAAGACATCTACATGGTGAGTATGATCTAGTTATTTGCAGGTAGCAGCAGAGAGCAGGGGATCTACTTGAAGTACAGTTGTGTACTTGGTGAACTGGTAGCATGTTATTGACTGGTTGGAGAGGTGAACATCAATTCTGTATTGGATTTGATTGTTGTGACCAAGAGAGAGAGGAAAGAAGGTCTTGAGGTGTGGTGAACCTTTGAGGTGGAAGAAGAAGTGGCATCTTCTTTATTGTATATTCTTCTAAGTGATTATTAATACAATTGTGTATTGTCTCTCAATTCCTGTGTTGTTTCATATTTCTAGTTACTTATTGATTCTGGTTAAATTCTATGTTTAGTTGCTAATACGAGAAGTAATCATATGTGCTCTAATTGGTAGAGCAAGATCTTGACACAGTGGGATTAGAGCATGTTTATTGTTCTAGGTTTCCCTAACAAGATGAAGCATTAGATTGACTGGATCTTACCCTAAAAACTATGGAGATGATTTAAATTGGTTTGTGGTAGCATCTCAGTTATAACATGGACTTTAGCTAGATTGACTTCAATACCTCTATGAGACATGATGAAGCCAAGCAATTTGCCTAAAGTTACATCAAACACACATTTATTTGAATTGAGTCTAACTTTGTACTCCATAATCTTTCAAATATCTTATATAGCACTACTAGATGGTCAACCCTGGTTTTGGATTTTCTTAATATGTCATCGACATAGTCTTTAACAATATCATGCATCATATCATGGAATATGACAGTTATGGCCCTTTGATATGTAGTTCCAGCATTATTATGGCCAAATGGCATTACCTGAAGATAAAATGTTCCCCATGGAGTGGTGAACACTATTTTATGTTGGTCTTCTAGTGCTATTTTGATTTGGTTATATCTTGAAAAGCCATCCATGAGGGAAATAATTTCATAACCTACCATGGAGTCAATGATCATGTCGATATTAGGCAAGGGAAAATCATCTTTAAGACAAGCTTTGTTGATGTCTCAAAAATTGGTACAAATTTTGATCCCTTCAGGGTTTTTACTAACAAGTACCACATTAAAGATCCTTTCTAAGTAGTCAATGGATCAGATACATCTTGCTTCTAAGAGTTTTTCCAACTCTTTCTTTACCAATACAATAATGTGAAGATGCATTTTACGTAACTTTTTTTTACTAGTTTGACATCAAGATTAACCATAAGGTGGTGAAGAACTAAGGTGGGGTCTAAACCTGGCATGTTAAAATAGGCCCATGCTAAGATATCTATAGATTATCTCAACAGAGCTATAAATATGTCACGCTCCTCCTTAGTGAAGGACACTCCTAGTTCTATCCATTTTAGGTCTGATGGAGTCTTGATATTTACCTCTATTGTATCTTTGATTATAAGGTCAAACCATCTTCTAAGATAGTAGGCAATGACTTGAACTATTGAATTATGTTAGGGTCCTCTGTTAGGACTTGCTCTTCAACTTCTCCTAGGCATGATGAATCAGAGTCCCCTAATGGGAGATCTAGACATGTGACAAAAACAATTAGAAATTCTTGAAGAATTTTATCAAATACTTATTGTTGCTCAAAGCTAAACTCAGATCCACAGGCAAGTTCATCATTGGTGGTCTCTTGGTCTAAATTTGAAGAAGAATGAACACCCTCATCTAATGGTGCCTGAAATAGGTTTTCACCACTAGATTAGCCTTTATATTTACTTTTTCCCTAGTTAAAAAGTGTCTCAAAGATGTTTTCACTTTGGGACCTCAATGTTTTACTTATTTGTTTTTGGATAAGGGTGTTCACTCGCTCTCCAAAATAGGCTATAGGATCTAATGTGATTAAGTATCCTAATTTGTAATCTCCCAATAAAACATTGTCTCTAAGACCTAAAAATTCATAGAATGCCTCATCATTTTAAAACTCATCAATCAACATACTAGATTATTTTTAGTCCCAATCTATCAATTGGGGATAATATAATGGTAATGGGCTACGATGAATGGCTAGGGTAAGGGTACAAATGGCATTTCTATCAAATAGGTTGGTTTTAGCCAGGTCATCAAAGGTGAGGTAATGATAACACTCTACTTCACAGTTGACATTATCATCACTAGTCATTGGTGATGGATATTGAATAAGATATGTGGGGTCACCCCCATGTAGTTTAAACCCAAGTCCATAAGGCCTTTCATACTTATTCCTGGAAATTAGCTCAATGGTTCGTTATTGATTCAGTCTGAGGCCTCTTCCTTCATAATTATGATGCTCCATGATCCTATTGGGAATATGATACTTTGCATTTTTATAACAATCAGCTTAGTTGTCATTGTATAACCATGATTCATCCCCTTCAAGAGGGTTAGGTCCTAGGCCAGATGCTGGTACAAATGTGATAGGTCCCTTATCTTTATTCTTTTTTTTCTAATGCATATGTGGGGTGACTTTAGGTCACCCAAAGGTTTTTAGATTTTGAAGAAGATTGTCAATATGAAATGTATCATGGGTTACATACTCTCTTGGTCCATTACACAAAATTATGAAATGATTAAAAGCTTTAGGAGGTGGCATTTGGGAAAGAAAATCCAAGGTATTAGGATCTATGCAATTATCTAGTGAAGGATCAATAAGTATAGCCTTTCCTTTATCCTACTTAGAACTTGGATTCATGCCATATTGATAATTATAGCTTTGAAATTTGGCCTCAAGATACTTGCAGTGTTTATATGGGTTTAAATCTCCTAGAATATTCACTTCCATCCTTGAGTGGGAAAACTTGATACATTGGTGTAGCGTTGATGGGATTGCATGAATCTCATGTAACCAAGGTAACCAAGGCCTACCTAGAAGCATATTATATGATAACTTAATATCTATCACATGACAAAGTGTATCATGGGTCAAAGGTCTAATGATAACTAGTAAACTAATGGTGCCATATGATTCTCTTTCCTAATTATCATAGGCTTTGATGGTTATTATTTTTGGTTGAAGATCTGCCATTATGTACCCAAGAAGCTTGATGAGATTTAGAGACACTATATTGAGGCTGGATCCATTGTCTATAAGGACACATTTCACTTTATGCCATCTTATATAAACTTATATGTAAATAGATTATTATGGAATGGGCCAAGGGAAGATAGATCGCTTTGGTTGAATGTGACTTCTTGGGCTGGATCTAGGTGTCTGACCAAAGCTTGAAATTTATTAGGAGATATGTCACTAGCAATAGTGGATTAGGTCAAAAACTCATTCAATATGTTCTTGTGGATTATTGACATTCATAGCAAATCTAAAATAAAAATTTATGCTAGTGTCTTCTACAATTATTACACAATATCAAACTTCTTGTCTTGGTCAGTAGTGAATGGTTTATTTTGAGGTTGAACAGTTGGTTGGATGATAGGCAAAGTGGAAGATGGTTATGGGCTTGGGATAGTAATCTTTGACCTCTGAGTTGTGATTCCATAATTAGGATTAAATACTAGACCATTATGACTAACCAATGCTGGTAATGGTGTGGGACCAGACATGATAAGTCTCAATTATTGGTACACTCACATGTGGTCACATGGAAAGGATGAGTTGATATAAGGCCCAAAAGGGGAAGTCCTAGTTTACTAGTTTGCCTGTATGTATTCCCATGTCAAAGAAGGATTATCCATGTAATTTAGCTGAATGTTGTTATTTAGCAACATTTTAGGCTAATTAGTGTATGGTTTAAGATTAATAAAGATGGTATTAATGCTACCCCTTATAATATGACCTACAACCTTGTTGTAGTTATGCAAAATTGCATGGTAGGTTTGTTGGTTGTTATTGTTCTAACCTTGGTTTTGTCCATTGTTTTGTCATTGTGGGTTCTACTACTAATTTTGTTAATTCTACTAGTTCAGCCTTTGATTTTGATATTGTTGATTTTGTTGCTGCACTGGCCTTTATTGTTGTGGTTATTGATTATTTTGATGCTACTGATTGTTATGTTAGGGAAAGGGGTTTTGATAAATCCCAAGAGTTTGATTGGAAGTGGAAGCACCATTATCTAATATTATCTCCCCATTCTCCAACATATTCTTAATTAAATTCTTGATTTGAACACATCTTCGTAGATTATGCGTGTAGACCCGATGATAGTCACATAATTTTTTTTCATGGTACCAATCAAGATAAGGAATGCCTTATAGATAATGCTTTGGTATAGACCAAATAATCATATTAGTGATAGTAATCTTATGAAATATAGACTCAATATGTTTTCCTAGGTCACTAAAGACACAATGTGTAGGCACGATTCTCCTAAGAGGAGGGGTTTGCAATGGTAACGACTATTGTATTTGTTGTGCAGGTCTTGGTTATTGCATTTTTGGTATTGGTTGGATAAGTTGCTGGGTAGGAGTATGCTAAAAAGGTGGTGTAGATGATGTTTTCACCATTTAAACATGATAGGATTCAGTTACCCCATTTCCCACAACATTCCTATTATGGTTGAATTGCTTCAATCTTTCATGGTTATTGGCCTATGCTAGTTGTGATGCTTGTGCTTAAATGGGATGTTGATGTTGGTCATTTACCTGATTGATACCTTGATTTTGATTAGTTGAATTAAGCTTGATAACTCTTTTATTGATGAGTGCCCTCTCGATCAATAAACCTTTATCAATGATCTCTTTGAAAGTATGTGCACATTGTAGTTCCAGCTGATAAGCTATCTCACTATGCAAATTTTTAGTAAACATAGCGGCTAATATTTTATTTGGTAAATTGTGGGTGAAACAACTTGCAAAGGCTCTCCATCACTATAAATAACTTGCAAAAATATCACCATCTTTTTGCTTTACTTACATTAAGTCCACTAATGAAATATAATGCTCAAGATTATAGGAAAAGTGCTGCACAAACTTATTAGAAAGATCATCAAAATACATTACTAAATTTTTGGGAAACTTTAAGAATCACTCTAAGGCTTGTTTAAAAAAGCTCCTTGGGAAAAATAGCAAAAGGTATATGTTGCTATATGCCACTAGTTGACATGTGACAAATAATTTGGTCAAATGAGCCTTAGGGTCAACTTTCCCTTTGTATTTGTCAAATTTTGGTGGTTTGTATCCTAGAGGAAATGGTATCTTCAAATACTCCATGTTGAATGGGTAGGAACACACATCATCTAATTTGAAATTTTTAATCTTTTTACCCACTTGAATGATAGTAATTATATCCTTCATCTATTGCAATTCTTGGGATAGGAAACTAGAACATTGGTGTGAGGGAGAATATTGGTTTGGGTAGATGGTTGGGAAGTCACAAGTGAGACACTTTGACTAGGGTATGATGGAGATACCTATTGGGGTACATTGGTTTAGTTGGGGAATGGACCAGGAATACACATACATGGATTAGGATGTATATGAAATTATATAATTAGTTACATGATATTCTAGTTTGGGTTAGTGATAAAGGTTTGACTTGGAGGATTTTGTGGTTAAGATAGAGATATATAACTATATTGTGCCTATTGTGGTTGAAAAGGGACATGTTACAGACTAATCAAACATTTATGTTGAGTGGGAACTTGTGGACCAAGACCTTGTCTCTAAATTTTTGGCACATTTTAAACTAATTGTTGCATGAATCCCTATGAGGAAGTGAAAATATGTTACAGATTTAGCATTTATCACTGACCAATATTTTTACATTGTTGACTAGTCATTACTTAGTTTTGAATTGGCATATTAGTCTATGACTAAAGAGGTATATTTGTTCTTACCTGGTGAGGTGGAACATTTATTTCCCTTGATTGAGATGGCAAGGTATTTATCCTCTATTGCATTGATACATTAGATTGTGTCTACTATTATTGAATACTATGCATTACTTGTTGAGGAGGAGGAAGGTTCATTACATTCTATCATTGAGGTATGACATTAGCTATTGTTTGATTACCTAATAGGTTGTACACTTGAGGAAGTAGCCAATTAAGGTTGGGGTGTAGAAATTCCTATTCCCTAGTATGATGATCTACCCATGGGATTAACTATAGGCACATGTTGTTGGCTAGTTTTTTGTGCGTTAGTACCACTTTAATCAAGATTAGACATTATTTGCACATTATCGACTATGTTTGGCTCACTATTCTATATAGAGGCCAAAAACACTTCTTCAATAACAGGCATATGCATCAAGTTATTTATTGAAGTGGTTTGCATGAATGGGTCAGAACTCAGATTCTCTTGTCCAATTAACTCTATCAACACTCTTATTAAAAGAACTAGGTCAATAAGAGGCTTACTTACCCTGTTTATTTGATTGAAATTATGTGCTAGATTCAGGTAGGTTTGATATGCTATCTACATTTGGTTAAAGTGATCTTCCATGATGTTTTTGCCTTGATTAGATATATTAGGATCTTGGTACATTGTTTGGACTAGAGCCATAGGATTGCTGAAAAAGGCTGTTGATCATAAATGATATTATAGGGCACTCTTACTAGATTTGGTAAATTTTCATGAGGGAAGTTTGCTAGAAACTTGGCCCCTACCTCTATGGCTATAACCAAAATATTGTCTTTGTTCTCTAACAAATGTCACTAAAATAAAAATGGATCATATGTGGAAGCCGTATTAGTAGAATATGACTGTTGAAGAACTGGCTTGTCCATTATGGGTATTGTAGCTAGGTATTGTGTGGTCTATTCTTGGTCTTGTTTTGAATAAGGTGGTGTGTTAACCAGATATTTAGCTAATGGATCTTGGATTTGTACCCATAATTGAATAGTATAAAAGGGATAAGAATCCATCTCATAAGAAATATTATCCACATAGGGGTCTTGTACCATTTCTTCCTATGTAACTACATTACTAATCCCTGGATTGTACATGAGTCCACTGTGAGTGTAGGAATATATGTTGGGATCCATAGTCAATGCTTTACAATAAAAGGTCAAAGATTTCTACAAACTCTAAAAAGGATAGAATCTAAAATAGATGATGCTCCAACTTGGTCTAGATTCATCAAAAGGATCAAAAATTTATGTACATATTTGTGAGGAAACAAGCTAATGTGAAATATCTAATGTTTCACTGGTCACATGAAGATAAGAAAGTAAATGGACTAAAAATAAAAATGCTAAAATCTAAGGTTAAAGTGTTTCAAATTCATCTAATCTAGGAATTTAAAAGTTGCTAGGTCTTTTGGCCAAATACAGTGTCAAAATCTAGGCTCAAACTAGGCATGTGCTAGGACTCTTGGCCAAACAACTTCAAAAGCTAGACTTTGAAATAGATTAAAGTTTTAATCTAATGGATTTGAAACACTTCTAACAAACACTAGGCATTTTATTCTTAGATATGAACTTGATCAACCAGGTATGAGGTATGAAACAAAAGGCACTTTTAGATATATTTTATTTTCTCATAAATAATAGTATAAAACTTGGTTCTTTTGAAAAACAAGCTAGACAAAAGTGAACAGTATAACTGTGCTAGATAAAAGATCACAAAAGTACACTTAGATTGGTCTAAAAATGTAGGAATAAATTTGAATTCTATGTAAGAGGGTCTATGAAATAATATTTTAAATGTTTTGGGAAGTGTAATGAAGCTACACTACCTAAAAAGTGTGACAAAAAAGTTTGTTTCAAAAACTCTCTAAGGCAAAGACATTTTCCCACAATTTTGACAACATAATACTATTTTTCTTGACTCAAAATGTAGTGGTGCATAGACTCAAAGTGCAATTTTTTAGCACAAAATGGCTTAAGTATATCAAGTGATGATAATTATTATGAGTCTTGAATGACCTTCAACCCAAATTGGAAACTAAACCTAAGTTCCCTCAAGTTTATTGCAAATGAAAAACCCTAACACATCAACCCTATAAACTTATAAAGGTGCAATTCCAAATTTAGATTATAAGTGAATCATTTAAAATAAATTTGGTAAAGGTCTAGACTCAATTAGGTAGCATAAATGCACCAAAGTAGATGATATGAGTCTCAAGATTTTGATGAACTTTGAATAAGGCAAATTGATGATCTCACACGGGTAACATAACACCTCTTTTTTCAAAGGAAAATTAGGACTATGTGTTTGGTTTGAATCATTCATTTACACTAGGTTTTGAATTCAAACAAGACTTTAATCTAGGACAATACCAACTAATTAATCACTCTTAGATCCTAAACTAACAAGGTTGCTTGGTATTGTTAGAATCCATCAATATACATCATTTGAGAGGATTTTAAGTATTCATCCAAAAGTAAATGTGCATTATATAGTAGGGTTTTTACACCTCCCCTTCTCTCAAATGACATTACTATGACATAGATATTGAGGTACACCTTGCACTAACAATACTTTTGTGGCAAGTGGGGATTTGTCTGAGATCTAACAAGTTTCTGAAGGTTCTAGGGGAATCAATTTCACAATGAATTTCATGCCAAATAATGCAAAATAAAAATATAAATTTTGGGTCTGTATCACTTCACTTGTTTCAAAAATGTCTAGTCCTTTTTGTAACCACTACATTATACTATTCACTCAGTGTAGTGCGATGTCTAAAGTGCCACTACATCCTATGTGCAACTCCAATTAGGAGCCAAATGAAGTCAATGCTAGGAGGTGAAACCCTGGGTCAAAGCTTCCCTAAAGAACTCATTGGAGGTGATGAATTCCCCCTCACAAGCCAAGTTTGAATACAAATAAAGAAAACACAAAGGTAGAAAGACTTTAGGGTTGTTTTCAAGGTCACCCAAACTTTGATGAGTTTTGGGGAGTGCTTTAGATGACTTTATTTCTAAGCTTTGGATTAGGCTACTTGTAATAGGAATGATGCTTTTGATTCCAAGGGTTTCCTAAAGGGGACAAATGGAAGAGCATACATATAACATCCCTCTTTTTTCCAAACAAAAATTTAATATAAATAACCAAGTAAACACAAAAAGCTTTGAAAAGGTGAGGTCATTATTAAGCTGAAATGTAAAATGAGGTGGTGTTCATTTGGTCCCTTGGTATTAGTTGCAAACTTTAAAAACATTCAGCATAAACATCTAATTTTTTTTTGTTAAACACCAAAACGAGGTTCTTAATTAATTTTTAAGCATGCAAAAGGTGATCTAAACATGTTTTTAGCAAATGTCAAGCTTGGTCCTAAAAAAAAATGTTAGCATGTCTTTTAGCCTTGAAGATATTTTGGGTTTAAAACAATGAACTTTAAAAAAATAGTTCTCGGGTCTATGTTTTAAGAAAAACATAGTGACTGATGTTAGTTATATAACCGATGATGGTTACATTTTCTAATCGATGATGATTATCTAACTGACATCAGTCATACCAATGTGACTAATGATAGGTATCCAACCAATGTCAATTTTATTAACTGATGTTAGTTAATCTATCTAACCGATGTTAGTTTTATTAGCCAACATCGGTTACTATGTAAACCTATGGCAAACAAAAAATAGCAAAATAAAGTTAAAAAATCAATTTTCAAGAGTTTTAATGGTCCAAATGAATATTTTAAAGCTAAAAAATGATATTCTTAATGTGTGGGATGCATCTAGTCCCACTAGGTGTGCTGTTATGTGATCTAGGACTTTGACTCAAGAGAGAATGGTTAGTATGGTGTTAGTTTCAAAATGAAAACAAAATAAAAGAAACACACTAACTAGCATAACATTTCTAGGCCTAAACACTAGGGATAGATTAGTTAACAAACATGAATAAAAAACATAACTAAAATGCAAAATAAACTCTCTTTTACCTTCCTTGGATACTCTAAAATTCTTGTTGTAGTGGCTTGCTTGGCTTATGCTCATGAAGTCCTTGGCAATGAAAGCTTGGCTACCACCATCTCTCCTTGGCACCTTTGGCTTGTGGTTTGGATTAGATTGAAATAATTTGGCATGGTAACACTAATTTTAATGGATTCTTGAAGATATTTGTGCATTCTAACTTTTCACCAAAATAGCCTAGAAATGATATTCATGGCCTCTCTATTTATAGATTTTTTAGAATGTATAGAATCAACCTGAATCATCCAACCTAAGATTAAGATGTGTGGTTGAGGTTAATTCAATTTTTGAAATTAAGTTTATAATTATCCTCATCATGACATTGGAATAATGGGAAATTTAAGAGGCATGGAGGGCATTATGGAAGGCATTGATGAAGCATGGAGGGCATGAACCTTGATATTTATGGCATTTATAGCCTAGGGATGTCTTCCCAAGAAATGGGGTCACCTAATGATGAAGCTATTAAATATTCATTTATAAAACAAATTATTTAACAAGTTTACATGGATTTCTTGATTAGACCTTAATTTGGGTTAATTATCTCTTAAGCATGATTAAGCACTTTGTGCACAAATTACTCAAATTGATCAGAATGACTTGTTATTGGTCCAAACTTTGACTGGATTGGAATTAGAAGTCACTATTAGATGCATTGGAAGTGTTATCCCATTTAGGATGTTACCAATAATAAATAATGAAGACATGCATCTTGTATAATAAATTTGATAGAAAAGAGCAATCCATAGCACCCAGGTACAAAAGTGGCATTTTGACTCAAAATTATTTGATCAAAGTTAGCTAGTCCATAAATTAAATTGCCCCATTTAGGGATACCTTGGTCAAAATCAACACTTGAATATGCTAGTTTCACATCATTTATCCTATTTTAATGTTTTTAGGCCAAATTGTGCATTTTGGGTGAAAATTGGCCAAAAGCCTAATTGGAAGTTATCGATGGCTAGATTTAGGTGTTTACACCAAGATTAATAAAATTATTCAACTATATGCAAAATAACTTATCATAGAACTTGAAAAGTTTTTTAGCCATAGTTTCAGTTAACAATAATACTTATGAAGGATAAGATAATGTGATAGATCAGGCATAACATACCCTAGATAAGCCTACATCTATGATATATCCTAGCATCTGATCTGAACAAAACAAACTTAGGGATGCTTCAAAACATTTTTCACCAAACATGAGCATAAAACCTTCAATGACCAACAAGCTCTTATCCCTTCACAATGTAAACTAGGAATTTGACTCAAGAGAGGTGATTACTATTGTTTTAGTCCAAAAATGAAAAAAAATGATAAAATCACACTAACTAGCATACATCTCTAGGCCTAGTTAGTTGGTTGAGATTAGTTAACAATACTAGAATGAAAACACAACTAAAACATGAAAGTGAACAAATATTTCACCTCTGTTGAATGGTCCAAATTAGCTTGTAGTAGTGTCTTTCTTGGCTTGTGCTCATGAAGTCTTCATCAAAGGAGGCTTGGCTATCTCCTCTTCTCCTTAGCACCTTATGGCTTTGGCTTGGCTTGGCTCAATATTTGGACATTATAACACTAATTTGCATGAAGCTTTGGAATCAATTTTGCATTATAAATTTGGCATGTGAGAGATTTTGGAATCAATTTGAAATGGTAATTTTGCACAAATTAAGCTTAAAATTCATGTGATAAGGCCTCTTATTTATCGATTTTAGAAAATGGCTAAAATCAACCTGAACCATCCATCTCAAGATTGATATGTGTGGTTAAGGATTAATCCAATTATGTAATTAAAAATCCATAAATAGGCTCATCAATATTTGGGATAGAGGGGCATTTAAGAGGCAAGGGAGGCATTGATGAGGAATGGGAGGGGTTAATCTTGATATTTTATGCATTTATGACCTAAGGATGTCTTTTCAAGAAATAATGTCCCCTGATGATGTAGATATTCAAGATGCATCTCTAAAAATAAGTATTCAACAAGTTTCCATGTATTTCTTAATTAGACCCTAATTTGGTTTAATTATCTGTTAAGCATGATTAAGCACTTTGTGCACAAATTACTCAAACTGATCAGAATGCCTTGTTATTGGTCTAAAATTTGACTGGATTATAATTGGAAGTTAATGTCAGATGCATTAGATCCATTATCCCATTTAGAATATCACCAACAATAAATAACAAAGGAATATGTCTCATGTAAGAGATTTGATAGAAAAGAGCAATCTAATGCACCCATGTACAAAATTGTGATTTTGACTCAAAATGATCTGATCAAAGTTAGCTGGCCCATAAATTACATTGCCCCATTTAATGATACTCTATCCAAAATCAGCACTTGAATATATCAATTTCAACTCATTTAATGCATTTTAGTGTTTTTAGGAAAAATTATGCACTTTAGGTAGAAATTGGTCAAAATCTTGGTTGAAGGTCATTGGTGGCTAGATTTAGGTGTCTACAATTTGCCCTTATTTAGGAAGATGTTGCAAACTATAGGCAAAGCAATGTCTTCTCAAATAATGAGTAAAGCCTTGTACGCCAAAAAACAAGATGATAACCAAAGAACAAAGTTCCAAATGGTGTTTGGGAAGTCTAGGATCATACCCCCTCAAGGGAGTGGCCATCACATTTGTTGATGGATGGTCCCTTAAAAATAAACAAGAAGAAAGGTGAAATTAACCTATGGTTAAGATTAATCCAAACAAGAAAATGCTTACATGCATTGATATAAAAAGGATACTAATTTTCCAAAAGGTGGTTATAATTAGGATTAAAAATCAAAATAATGATTTGACCATAGGTGGTTATAATCATTAAGAGGACATAGATTAGACAAAGATGATTGTGCCCTAATTAGGGCTAATTAGCAAGCATAACTTAAGGATATAACCTAGAATATAGATTAAAGATGAGTGAGTGCAAAGTGATGAATAAAAGAATAATATTGATCAATAGAAATAATTCAATTAGACCTACCAATGAGGAGATGCTCATCCTTATTAGTAATGATACAACTAGAATGGCTAATGGGTTAATTTGATCAAAGGTGGGATGGAAGGATTTGCTAAGGTGCCAAGGAGAAACTTCCATGGCTCTATTGATTGTAGACCTTCTTGAAGCTGATTTTTGTTGTAGCATGTGATGGTAGGCATCATGATAAAACACCATGAAGACTTGGTCAAAATATGCATAAGGACTGACTACTAATCTAATAAACACTCAAAAATAATACACCAATGATAAAAACCATGATGATAATGTTGAAGTATGAATATGGATAGAATCAAGAATAATGTGTGTAAGGATTCAGCTAATGCATACATATAGACCAAGTCGAGGTAATAATGTTGAAAGAAAATAAACATGTAAGCAAAAAAAAAAAAAAAAAAAAACAAACAACTTGATCTAAACAAATAAATATAAATCCTAAAAATAAAAGCAAAAGAAAGCATCCTAACAATGAATTTGCCCCAGTAGGGTACATCGAGGATAACTTACTAGGCTTATATAGGATAAATGTTTTTGGATTTTTGAAATGTTATGAATGTTTTTGAAATTTTGAAGTAACTTAACTCATTAGAGAATGACAAGATACCTTCTCACAAAATGATGAAAATGTTTGGCTTATGTTGTTCACAAAATGGTGAGAGCATATGGAAAGTGGGACTGTGGTGACCTCAACATGAATTGAGCATGACCCACATAGTCCTAAAATGACCTCAAGCCATAGTAATTCCATCCACACAAAAGGTGGGGAAAAAATAACTAGGTCCCAACAAGTTCTCAAATTTGGCAAGTGGCCAGTCAAATGAAAATAGTAATGGCAAGGTGATGTAGTAATGCATGGTAAACAAGTATTGCCTCTAGTTTTCCCATAGGTGGTGATAACTAGGATACAATGTCATAGGTCAATAATACTAATTTGCCTATAGGTGGTTATAATTAGTAGTAGGACTGGTGAGACACTGATTTTCCCATAGTTATAATCAGGTTCACATAAACCACCCTGATATAGGATAAAAAATAAAAGATATCTTGCTAGATCAACTGTCACACTACTTTCATAGACTATCATTTGAAACATGAATTAGATTGATTGTTGAAACTTGAACAAAATATTCTCACAAAAGGTGTGAGAAGAACTAAATGAACCAAGACCAAAATAGGATTGGGTAGGATGACTAAAAATAGGCATTAGTCTAGATACGAATGGAATGATAGGATGGATAAAATGGTAAGAGGGTTTGCCCCCAAGTGATAGGGTGAATAGCAAGAATATGAGACAATGGCAAATGGATATGTAACAATAGCAATAACATGGAAATTTGAAATGGTATGGTACATGTTTTTGGCTTGGGTGTGGTAAATGGCATATGATTCTATTTTTCTTATTGAGATGGAGATGCACGTCCTAATCAACAAGTGACATAAATAAAATTATTGATCATGTTAATTGCTAGCCCACACCTTGTCTAAATAACTACTCTGTCAATAATGACCTAGAGATTTGGTTTTCAAGAATTCTCTTATGATCTTTATTGGTCATTGATTTTGAGTCTTTCAAACATCGAGACAAGGTATCTTTGTAGTCTTTGTAAAGAAAAGTGTGACCATGGATGGTAAATAGGGATAAATAATGGATGGTGGGTTTGACTGTGAAATAGAATGATGGAGGATAATGGAATGTGGAATGGTGGGGAAATAAATGAAGATCAAGACTTTTAGTCACACATAATGTTGCTAATACTATATTTGACGTAACTTTGGTTGTAGTGGGGTCAAAGACTTGTTCTCTCAATAGGCCATCAAATTTTGTTGTTGTTTAGGCCTAAGAGTAGATACTATCTAATTAGGCTATAGATTGGAAGCTATTTTGATTTTATCTTTGATATTATCTTCATCAAGCATTGAATAATTTTTATGCTCAGCTATTGGTGACTCAATGAGGTTTTTACCAAAGAAGTTATCTTGATTATCTAGCAACACCTTTGAGAAGGTTTAACTAAGGAATGTTGATTTTTGACTTTGATTATCTTCTAGTGCTTTCAAAAAAGTCAAAAATTAACATTCCTTAGTGAAACCTTCTCGAAGGTGCTATTGGACAATCATCTAGTGCTTTCAAAAAAGTTTCACTAGAAGATGCTAAGTTCTGAATTTAATTGTCCCTTAGTGCTTCTAAAAAGGTTTCACTAGGAGAGTGTTCTTATGTTATATGAATGTAGCCTTGGCCTCCTTGCTCTTCTTTAATTGCTATGCCACTATGGATGTAATTCAATAAAGTTTGATTCTGTTAGTCCCAATCGACACTTATGGGAGATGGAATGCTAATAATATGGCTATGTTGGTTGATGGTAATGGCTTATGGAATGATAATGAAATGGGGAGAGGCTACACAATCCTTGTATAATATACTAGGATAACTTGTGTTGAAGCTAAAGTACTCATTCTCAAAAACTATAGAAGGGTCATAAATATATTAAAATTGATTTGTGAGACATGTGTAACCAATGTTATAATAGTCATGAACATATTCTATATCTGAATCTAATTTTGACTCAAGGGACTCTAAATCTGATGTTGAGACTATTGTTGATTCTAATGCTAAATCCAATGTCGGTTCAAAAATAGAACCTAACTCTAACTCTAATTCTTCATCTGAAGGGTACTCTATTATAATGATGTCTTATTAAATATTTGGTTTTGGACAAGTAACTATCTATGATGGCATAATGGGCTTCATAAAAATTTGTTTGTCAGAGTGGGACTCCTCTAAGATGGGAAAAATGTTAAGAGACAACTCCTCAAAGACTAGCTTGTCAATAAGAGGCTCTTGAAAAATAGGCACCTAGTAAAGGTAATGATTTACCCAAAGGTAGTTATAATAATTGTAAGGTGACTCGATAAAGACTGGCTCATCAATGTGAGACTCCTCGATGACTAGTATATGATCAATAGGTGATTCATCATAGGTTGACTTATCATAAGTGGTTGGTTTAATAAAAACATATTGGATTAGTTGGTTGTCTTGGCTCTAGTTTTTATGAGTTGGAAAATACCAGTTTTAAACATAGTTTGGTCTTAAAAGGATTGGATAGATTAAAGTTTGGATGGGATTGATAATGGAGGAGGAATGGCCTACGATTGGATAATGGTATGGCATTGGGGAGCATGATTTATTACATAAGCCAAAGGACAAAGTCCTGAGATGGTAATGATAAGGCAATGTAGAGCTTGATTGCTTACACAAGTTAAAGGACTAGGTCTTAGAATGATGAAAGGGTGTTGTGGAGCTTGGTTACTCACACAAGCCAAAAGACTAGGTCTAGGAATGGTAATGGTATTCCTTAGATATTGTAGATCTTGATAGCTCATATAATCCAAAGGAGGGTTAGGGGTAGTCGATGATCAAATTAAAAAAGGATGTCATGGAACTTTATTACTTTCACAAGCCAAAGCATCTAAGTCTTCCTCATAAACCATATCATCCTAGTCCTGAGTTGGCTCATAAGTTGGTTCTTGATTGTTTTCCATGTACTAGTTATTATAAAGAGGGTATGGATCCATATCTCAAACAACATTATCTATAGTTGGGTCTTCAAAGTCCTCTTCATAAGCCTCTTCATGCCAATCAAGGTGTCGATTTGGATTTTGTAGATTTTGACTATGTTCCCCATATGGAATATTGTAGGGAGAATAATAAAACTCTTTAGAAAATCTTTCTCTATAGGGGTTCCTAGTGGGATTTTGTGTAGACATTCTATCATAAGTTGGATTGTATGTGACTCTTCATGTAAATGATGAAAGCTCCAAAACAAAAAGGCTTAGAGTTTTACAAACTCTAAAAAACTATCCAAAAGACAAATGGCTCAAACTTAGTCTAACTTGGCTGAAGGGGTGGAGCTGTATCTCCAATATGGTTTGAAAGTGGATCTATATCTCCAAAATTATTTGTGCTAAGACTTGGCATAAGAAGTCTAACATCAAATGTCTAATGTCAAATGTCATACACACAAAAGGTCAAGTATCTGAATAAAAACTAGCATGTTAAATGTCTAGGTCAAAGTGTTCCAAATAAGGTCTAAACTAGAAAAGGGAAAAGAGTTGCTAGGTCTTTTATCCAAATGTGGAGTCAAAAGCTAGGATCAAACATATTATGTTAGGAATTTTAGCCATATAGTGTTAAAAGATAGACTTAGAACAAAGGATTGATGTGAATTTAATCTAACAAGTTTGAAAACAACTTTGACATAGACCCAACAAATGGAATCAAACATAAACATGATTAATTGGCATAAGGTATGAAGAAAAAGGCTCTTGAAGAAAGACTATGTTCACCCAAATAAAGGCACAAACATTGATGATAATAGGCATTGAACAAATAAACCATCAATAGTTTTCAAATTTGATGAATCAATTAACCAAAGTTATGCAATACAAAAGAGAAAGATTTGTGTATCAGCCCCATGATTTAAGGCCTAAACATAAATCAATCAATGTTTTAATCCAAAATTAACAATGTTAATTGAAAACTCAATATTGAAAATAAGTATTTGACTAAACAAGCTAGACAAGATTGGATAACATGAAGACACATAAATAATGTCCAAATGGCTGATGTGACATGGTTTGAAATAAATGGTTTTTGGCACAATTGTAAACAAGTTTTGAAACAAATTGAGCGGCCTAATGGCGTAAGCATGCTCGAATGATGTGATCAATGTTATGTTTAAAAGACTCAAAGGCAAAATGGTTTGATATGATTTTGGCAGTGTAAGACTACCCTTTGCAACTCAAATTGACACAAACATAAACAATTTTAACAAAAATTTCAAGGCATAAGTGTGGTGTAAAACAACTATCATAACTCCTCTTTAGACAAAAGAATAATGTATAAACAAATTGATTTTGCCATGGTTTTATGAATAAGTAAACAAGTTTTAATCTGAAAACATACCAAGCAAATATGACCAAAATACAAGGGTATGGTAATGTGAGGTTAACTAAACTATCAAGATTTTAAAAATTTCTAGGAGAATCAATTGCACAATGACTTTCACATCAAATGATGCAAAATAAAAGCACAAAAATTGGGTGTCTGTAACATTGGCTAGTTGTAAAAAGGTCTAGTCCTTTTTACAACCACTACATCCTATTGTTCACTCAGTGTAGTGTGATGTCCAAATATAGATATGTCCCATGTGCAACTCCAATATGGATCCAAATGAAGTTAGTGTCAAGAGGTGAAACCCTGGGTCAAAGCTTCCCTAAAGAACTCATGGGAGGTAATGATGTCCCCATTGTAAGCCAAGTTTACATGAAATAAAGAAAGAATAAAATATAAAGAATTTAGGGTCATTGTCAAGGTCACCCAATACTTTTGTGAGTTTTTGGGGAGTGATTTAGATGACGTTCTCTCTATGCCTTGGACTAGGCAATTTGCAAATAAAGAAAGTGATTTTGATTCCAAGGGTTCCCTAAAGGGGACAAATAGAAGAGTATACATGCACAAACATTTTTTTTCCAAATAATTTCTAATTAAACAACTATTGAAAACAAAAATTAACAAGTGTGTTCAATTTTAAAACCTAAATGAAAGATGCAGTGGTGTTTTTTGATCCCTTGGTCTTAAGTTGTAACTTTAAAAGCCTAACTTATCAAAACATTCACTTAAGCACCTAAATTTTTCATTAAGCACCAAAAAAAGGTTCCTAATTCATTCTAAAATCTCAAAAGGTGGTCTAAAACATGATTTATCAAATTGGAAATATGCTGGTTACCTGTCTACCCTTAAGGCATCACCCCAAAAGCAAATGTGTTAGATTAGAAACATCCAAAAAGATTTTCAAAACTTTGTAAAAAGTCTATGGAAACTAAAGTTAAATTAATGTTAGATTCTAAAAATTTGAATTAGGAATTCAAATCAAGAGAGGTGATTAGTATTGTGTTAGTCCCAAAATGAAAACAAATTGATAAAAACACACCAACTAGCATACATTTCTAGGCTTAGTTACTTGGTTGAGCTTAGTTAACAGTACTAAAATGGAAACACAACTTAAAAATGAAAGAGAATAAATCTTTCACCTCCCTTTAATGCTCCAAATTATCTTATAGTAGTGGCTTACTCGGCTTGTGCTCATGAAGTCTTCATCAAAGGAGGCTTGGCTATCTCCTGTTCTCCTTGGCACCTTGTGGCTTTGGCTTAGCTTGGCTCAATATTTGGACATTATAACACTAATTTGAATGAATATTCAAAATCAATTTATCATTATAACTTTGGCATGTGAGAGGTTTAAGAATTAATTTGACATGGTAACTTTGCACAAATTAAGCTTAAAATTCATGTGGCAAGGCCTTTTATTTATAGATTTTGAAAAATAGCTAGAATCAACCTTGAACCATCCATCTCAAGATTGAGATGTGTGGCTAAGGAGTTATCCAATTATGTAATTAATAATCCATAAATAGGGTCATCAATATTTGGGATAGAGGGGCATTTAAGAGGCATGGGAGGCATTGATGAGGCATGGGAGGGGTTAACCTTGATATTATTTGCATTTATGGCCTAGGGATGTCTTCCCAAGAAATGATGTCACCTGAAAATGCATATATTCAAGATTCATTTCTAAAAATAAGTATTCAAAAAGTTCCCATGGAATTCTTAATTAAGCCCTAATTTGGTTTAATTAGCTGTAAAAGCATGATTAAGCACTTTGTGCACAAATTACTCAAATTGATCAGAATGCCTTGTTATTGGTCTAAAATTCAATTGGATTGGAATTGGAAGTCAATGTTAGATGAATTGAATCTGCTATATCATTTAGGATGTTACCAAAAACAAATAACAAAGGCACATGTATCGTGTAAGAGATTTGACAGAAAAGAGCAATTCAAGACACCCAGGTGCAAAATTGTGATTTTGACTCAAAATGATCTGATCAAAGTTAGCTAGCCCATAAATTACATTGCCCCATTTAATGATAATCTAGCCAAAATCAGTACTTGACTATATCAATTTCAACTCATTTAATTCATTTTAGTGTTTTAGGCAAAATTGTGCACTTTAGGTGGAAATTGGTCAAAAGCCTGTTGGGTGGCCAGATTTAGGTATCTACACATAGAACCAAGGGATGAAAAAATAAACACATATTGGGGGTATTGTTCAAAACACTTTAGAAAGTTCCTCAAAATAATTTCATCCCTTGGTGAATCAATCACAAACTCCTCAAAACCAATAGTATAATTATAATTCATAATGATAGATTTCAAGAAATGTTTATCAACCACTTAAGAATTAGCAATTGACCCACTCAACTCAAGTAGTAAAATAGAAAAATGTTTTAGATTTTAGGGTTTATATCCCTATAAAATAAAATAATAGGGCTATATACCACCCTAGAAAAATTATATTCCACCTACAAATTCACCAAACATGCAGGAGTGGAATTCGATGAAGGAAATTGTGTCAAGATTGGAGACGAGAAACTGAGTCAAGAAATATGTTTGATGAGATATGTACCTATCCATTTGATTTAATTATTATCCAAGTCCATTTTATACCTAATTTTGAGGCACCTAAACTTTATAAATACAAAGGGAACTGTGACCCTTGAGAATATATCCAAGCCTTTTTCATACTATGCCAAGAGGTAGCTTATAGCAGTGTTTATTTGCTTCACTTGTTTCTATGTAGTTTAGATGGGCAAACTTTAGACTAGATCCTCAAATTACCTAATGTATCAGTGGTAGATTGGAATGATTTATCTAAAAATTTGTCAACCATTTCTCTTACAACATTGAACATGAGTTGACTTTGGTTGACTTATGCAAAGAAAAACAACAAGATGGAGAAAGCTTTGAAACATATCTACAATAATGGAAAGCATTAGCTGGATGCTTTCAATGCAATTTTATAGATAAAAAATTGGCTATTTTTTGCATAAAAAATACACTCTAAAGTGGATCATAATCTACATCTCACTTGTGCAAACACGTTTGAGGAAATCATAGATAAAGGTGTGAAAATTAAGAAATAACATATTGCTAAAGGCCTTGTCAAGATTTATTCATAGGGTCAAATGTCTAGGCAGACCCAATCACCTATTCAGGTTGTTGATACAAAAAAGCCTAAAGGGTTTAACAAAAATAAGAAAATTATGGAAAATAGAGTGACAAAATCTAGATAAGTGAAAATGGCACAGGATCTGTCAGCTTTAAATGTGAAACTAGCTCCACCTAATCCATCAACCACTTTACAAAGGAATCCTCCATAAAGGGAATTCAATAAATATAGGGTACTTAGCAAATTAGGAGACCCTATTGACAATGTGTTCTAAAATCTAGTGGAAGCCAATCTGATTATGTGGCCTATACCAAGGCCATTCCTTAAAGATCAACCCAAACCTGACTGGTATCAAGAAGATGAGTTTTGTAACTTCCATCATGTTATCATCCATGGCACTTATTTATGTGTTTAATTGAGGCATATTATTAAGGACTTGATCAAAAGTGGTGAGATTGAAGTAAAACACGTGACAAAAAACACTAATCAAGATAAGGGAATTTATAAAGACCCATTTCCTAAACACAATCAGCCTTTGGTAAGAAACAATCAAAATCAAGGGTAGAACTAACATCATCAAGCATAAGGATGAAATCACAATCAACATGATCATATCAGTATCATAATAGCCATACTAATAATTTGGGTTACGCCAACATGCCATATGATTATAATAGCATCGTGGGATGTGTTTCTACAAACCATGTTACCACCATCACCATCAAAGCTCATGAACCATCCAACACTTCTCAAAGTACTGGACACCCTATTATAGGGTCAACACCCTTTTATTTAAGTAACATCATTTTAGGTTCAAGCAATTTCATTACACCTCATATTATATGGGTTATTATTTTTGGACCACCCCTTCTAATTATAATGTTTCCTTGCTGACTCAAAATTATGTAAACAAAACTAGATGCTCACAAGTCACCATCTAGGGCCCTTTGCCCCCTTATTCTATTTATAATGGATCTTTACCAACTCTAGATTATGCAATAACAACTACATGGTCATGAGTCACCCTCTAGGGCCCTTTGACCTCTTCCAACATTAAAGCAAACATGAACACTATGCCTTTAGATCCAAAGCTAAACACTATACCAGTCAAGGCTAAACCTTCTCGTGCTTCCGTTGAAAAGTCGTATAGTAGCTAAGACCAACTAATTAAAACCCTTATGTAAATATCTATCTTAGATATTTTACATATGTTAGAAGTCCATCAAACTATTTTGAATTACCTCCTTTAATAGTCCATTATTTCCCTAGACATTAACCTTGAATAATTTCAAACACTTGTAGGGAATTTATCTCCTTTCTGACAAGTTACATTCGATTAGAGAAATATGTTTACTCTTGGTCCTAATGGTGTGGTTCAAGGAGTGAAATGAGATAAATGTTTTTGTGGACCTAAGTTGAGATTATTAGGGGTCTAATTTAATTTTTTATTAAGTTTTTTATCCATTTTTATAGGCTCAAGTTGTTCCAAGGTGGCCAAGGTGAAACATGTGTTTTGAGAAGGCCTAATTGAATCAGGTCTCTATTAGGCCTAATGGTGGTTTTGGTTCTTATTAGTAATGACCGACCTATGTAATAGTTTTTTCACTTGTGAAAAATGTTTTTTGATCTATTCCAAGTTTCATTTTTATGGTCTACCAAGGTGGGTGAGATAAAGAGTCAAGTATAAAAAGAAGGTCTAATAGGCCTAATTTGACTATTTAGAATATAGAGGATATGAGTGAATGAGATAAAATTTTGGAAACTAGGTAGAGGGATTGAATACCATTAGAGGTTGAATTTTGCAATTATAACTATTGCCTTGGTTTTGAATTCATAGCGGAGAAGGACAAAGGAACAATTATGCAACCACCCAAGTCTAATTATATCAAACTAAGTGACCTTGTTTCCACTTTAGCTGATCCATTCCTTGAAACACTTTCATAACAAGTCAGTATTGAAGATGGAAGCATTTTCATGTACCATATGAAAGATGCCTTTAACATTGCTAAATTTCCCAAGTCTCCTAAATATTTTGGTAAAACTATGCCTTCCCAAATTCCTTGTAGGCCCAGCATGATTTGGTAAAAGAAGAAAGATACATAGAAACCATAAATGGTATTTGTACCATCAACTTCATCAAATCAGGATTAGGAGGCCCTTATCTAAGGAAACTAGTTATATTTTGAGGGCCTTACTAATTATTTTCAAAATCCTAAGTATCCTATCTATAATTAGATTATAAACAAATTTGATTATATAGGTAAATGACTTAGGCTAAAATAACAAGGAATATTAGAACCATTATCAATTGGTAAGCCTAAATGAGTCAAGTTCTCAGATTTATACTACCTAAAGGTGACCTCATATATTCTAATACTGATTCTTCTAAATCAACTAGCAATGAGACTCTTGACAATGATGTGATGTACCATTATAACATTTATGATGAGATTGATGACACTGACCTATTTGACTCCAACTCCATTATGACTATCACATCCCATTGTCCCCTTTATCTTTGCCATACCAACCTCATTTATTGGTACCGGTAGGATTCCATTATACCCCTAGAAAAATTTAAAAATGAGGAATCTATTGACAAATACATGGGCCTCAGAGACAAATTTCCAATTGGCAATCATAAGGAAGGATTTGACTTCTCTTTGGACTCTTCCACCTATTTTAGAGAGCAAGAAAACTTTCTTGATCATTATAAAGATAAAACATTGAGATCTTTAGGTGAAAACCTATTTGAGGTGGTTGTTGATTGGTGAAATAGTAAAGGACAAGCCCTTGAGTGAAAACCTATTTCATGCATTCTTGGATGGGGAAGTTTTCTCATCTCCAAAGGAAGTGTAGTGTCTACCAAGTCCTATCTCTATAGATAGTGCCAATATCATATCATAACAACATAAAGTGTTTAATCATCTTGATCTTGAATTTCTAGAGATATTTGATAGTTTGTGACTATCTGAAACAACAAATTTAGATTCATCTCATTATCTATAGATTTGGAAAGAACAACCAGAAGCTAAAGTGGAAGAAGTGGATAAAGATCAAACCTTGCCCTCTAATTTAGAGGATATTTCTGCACTCCTTATAGAAAACACTAGTGAAGTGAAATTGAGGACATATGATGATCCCAAAATTGTTTATCTTAGAGCCACCCTCACTAATGAAAAGTGTGAGCACATTGTCACCATTATAAGATATTTCATTGATATCTTTGATTGGATTTACTTTGATATGCCAAGATTAGACCCTAAATTGGTTGTGCATCGACTTATTATCCATCTAGATGATAAGCAAATCAAATAAAAGTTGAGAAAGATGAATTATGCATTACTCTTTTGGTAAAAGTAGAATTGTAAAAACTATTATGAGTTGGCTTCATCGAACCACTAAAATATTCTAAATGGATATCAAACATAGTCCCAATAAGTAAAAATCCATAGGGTATATGCATTTGTACTAATTTTAGATATATCAATAAGGCATCTCCAAAAGATGATTTTCCTCTACCTAATATCAACATGATTATCTATTTTACTGATAGGTATGAGATCCTATCCCTTATGGATAGGTTCTTAAGATACAATCAGATCAATATAGCTTCAAAGGACCAGCACAAAACTACATTAACCACACCATAGGGAAAATTTTGTTACCAAGTCATGCCTTTAAGTTTTAAGAATGTTGGGGTCACCTATTAGCATGCTATGATTTTTCATCTTTCATGATATGACGCATAATATTATTGAGTACTATGTTGATGACATCCTAACAAAATAAAAAACATGTGTTAGACATCCTAATGTTCTACAGAGAATCTTTGAGAGACTTAATGAATATAAAGTTCATCTAAATCCTAAGAAGTGTGTCTTTAGAGTTACTTGAAGAAAGTTGATAGGATTCATTGTGTCATAAAGAGGTATTGAAGTGGATATTTTAAAGGTCAAAGCCATTGTATAAATGCCTCCACCTTCTAATCTTAAATATCTCCTAGCCTGCAAAGAAAGATTCAATCTATCTGCAGGTTCATTTCATAACTAGTAGATAACCATCACCCATTTCCACACCTCTTAAATAAAGGGGTAAATTTTCAATGGGATTATGAATGTCAAATAACATTTACAAATATCACTACATACTTGGCCAATCTACAAGTTTTGATATTGCCAACAGCTACACAACCATTGATTCTTTATATTTCAACCACCAAACATGCACTAGGGGCACTCTTGGCCCAACATGATGAGCAAGGAAAGGAACACATAATATACTATTTGAGTCACACACTTGTGGCATATGAATATAATTATACAACTATTAAGAAGGCTTGTTTAGTAATGGTGTTCACCTCCCAAAAGTTATGACACTTCATGCTGAATAATAAAATTATTGTCATTGCTAAAGTGGACCCTCTCAAATATTTACTATCCAAAACACCTCTTATAGGTCACATGGATAAATAGGTCATGATTTTGAGTGAATTTTATGTTGAGTACCAAAATAAAAATGTTATCAAGGGGAAATTTATTGTAGATCAACTTGTAAAATCTCCTATTATAGATACCCAACCACTCAAATTTGATTTTCTAGATGATTCTATTATGCCAGTAGAAGAAGGGCTACATGAACCTAAATAGTGGAAGTTATACCTTGATGGATCCTTCACATCCCGTGGATCTAGGGCTGACATTTTGTTGATTACATTGCACGGGGATCTGATTCCCAAAGCATTTCATATTAATTTTCATTGTACCAACAATATGGCCAAGTATGAAGCCCTTATTGCAAGACTTCATCTTACTATACAATGGAATATCCAATGATTAATGGTATATGAGGATTCAAATTTGATTATTAATCAAACCATAGATCAATATCAGAATCAAGATGAAAAGTTTGTACCCTACAAGCACATTATGGATAATATTAAGACTCACTCCAAATCCCTACAATTTGAACAGATACTATGGGCTAATAATAGATCAACCAATGTAATGGTGATAATTGGGTCCATGACACAAATTTACAAAAGTGATAAAGATTATCAGTTTCTCATTATAATATCTAAAACCTACTCATGTATTACCAAATTTAGAGAGGGTATGCACCATTACTAGTCTTAATCCCCCACCTAAACTACTTTGGTTCCAAGATATTTATAACTATTTCCACGACCAAGTCTTTTCACTTCATCTTTCACATAATCACTAGAAAGTCTTCCTTCATCTCATAGCTTGTTATACCCTCCTTAGAAACATGCTTTATCATAAAGGCTATGATGTAATGCTTTTTTGTTGTTTATCTTTGGGAGAATCAAAGCTAGTGCTTAAGGAGGCTTATGAAGGAATGTGTGGGGCCCACATCAATGGTTTAGTCTTAGCTAAGAAACTCCTTAGAATAGGGTAATATTGGCTTAATATGGAAATAGATGCTTGTAATAATGTTAAGAAGTGTGTTTCATGCTAACAACATGGTAATTTGATACATGCACCTTCCTTGCCACTCCAATCGATCACTACACCATGGCCATTTTCTACATGGGGCCTTGATCTCATTGAAAAAATTAACCCAACTTATTCTAATGGCCATAAGCACATCCTTACTGATGCAAAGTATTTTACTAATTGGATTGATGCTATTCCTCTCACTTATGTTACCAAGAAGTAGATTTCCAAATTTATCCATCACCATATCATCTATTGATATGGTATCCTATCCCATATTATATTTGATAATGAGAGATCATTTATAAATTGAGATGTTAATGCTCTTTGTGCCAAATTCAAAATCAAGCATAAGAAATACACACCATATAACTCTTAAGGTAATGATCAAGCTGAGGCATCTAACAAAACCATTATTTCAATTCTAAAGAAGACTATCAATGACATTGGCCATAATTAGCACTTTGTAGACACCGAAATCATGTCGACTCCCCTAGTCATTCCCCGTCTTATTCTTCTTCGCTTATTTAACCCTTGTCGATCACTTGTTCCACCAACCTTGACCCTGACAGCATGTAAAAATGAGCACAAAGCTAAAGCTAGACTCTGTCCTCATTGTGCATCTGCCGACGACGGTCTTTACCCGGCCGATGTCGCCGACGTCGGTCACTTATTGGCTGACGTCGGAAATCCTGCCGACGTCGGTCACCTTACCGTTATCCGTTATTAGTTACCATTCAGTTCCCGATCGGTTTCCCGAAACGGTTATCGAACCGTCTCTCGAACCGTCCCCCTGGCCTTCATCAGCGTCCGCTGATCAATCTCGCACACGAAGAACATAATCATTCAATCTCCTCTCCGAACTCCGACATCCACAGACTCTTGCAATCTCACGATCAACTGACTCCAACATCCATCAACTCTAGCATCCACCAACTCCAGCGTTCGTTTCAATCCGGCACTGCACAGACAACTTCAACTATGGCTTTCATCACGGCTTCTGACAGGTAAGTATTTTTTGTGTTTATTTTCATTTTCTTTCTGATTATTAGTTATTCATTATTTCTGTCATCCCGAATCTTCTCCCTTCTTTACATCCCTGCCCACTACCTGAATCCATAACTCAGTCCAGACTCGGCTAAAACCCTCAGACTCTGTCCAAAACCCGACCTTACTTTCCCCAGACCCTATCCTGACCTTATCCCGATTCCATCAGACCCTATCCCGACCCTGTCAAGACTCTGTCCTGACTCTCCCAGACTTTCTGCAACTCTGTCCAGAACCTGCCCCGACCGATGCCGGTCACTGCCCCGACCGACGACGGTATCTCAACCGACGTCGACACCTTCCCTAACCGACGCCGGCACCACAGAGATCGACGCCGGTGACTGTGCAGAACAGTGCCGCTTATCAGGTACGCCTTTTTATTTTCTGTCATTTATTTTTGTCATTTTATTTTTCATTATCTACTTTCGTCCAATATTCCACTTTTTATCAGTGGGTTGATATCCTTCTAGGGAGTCTTCGTACTTCCGGGATCGGGCGTTCGCCTGACAACCCACCATATCTTTGACTAACGTCTTTCTATGTTTTAGTCTCTTTTCTTCGCAGGTGTCATTCCTCCACAGCCAAAGAGGAGAATCTTCCAACGTCTGATTTCGGTGCGCTCGACTTTATCAGGTACTTCTAGCCTTGACCATTTATTTTAGTTTCTTATTTCTTCTTTGAATGTAGAAAGCAATTTTGCATAGAAACATTCTGGCACGCCCGGTGGGACACTAGGTCCTCCTTGGGTTCTTTCTCTCTTTCTTTCGTTCATTTAGGCGCATTAGGTTCCTTCCTTTTCACTTCTTCTCGTCTCTTCTTAAATGACATCATAAGCAGGACTAAAATGAACATTTCTTTTTTTGCACTTCTAGACTAGCTAAAACTCATATTCTTCAACTCTTTCTCCATCCGTCTTCATACGAACAAACATTTCGACTTGGACATTAAAACACTTTGCATTCATTTCTGTTTGCCTGCATCTCTTAGACCACACATAGTAATTAAACCACATATTGAATTAATCTAGATCACTTGATGTTAAACGACCAAACCACCTGCACAAAACAAACATTTTAACTTACTTGAGACAAGGCCCGACTGGGATTTCATCCCCAGCGGATACCTTACCCGTCCCGGTGACCCTACTTGGATTTCATCACCAAGGGGGAAGCCCACTACGTTCTCTGGCGGAGGATAAACTCTAGGCGAGGTATATCTTGGCTAAGCGAGACCAGCTAACCACTGGAATCATGAAGTGAGGGGAGCTTGCTCCTTAGCACCAGGCCACGTACCAGACCCTAACATAGATTTCTTGAGCACCATAACAAAACCCGAAACCTTCCATAGACTACTTCTTCTAGGAGCCGACTCACAAAGCCAATCTTCCTCTACACACATTCTAAGGCATAAGCCACTATAATCCTAATAATTTACTTCTAGGGTTTTAGGATCTGTTTGTGTCTTCATCTTTTTGGTTCTTATCTACTTGTTTGAGCTTATGAGGACGTTCTTCCTTGCCTTGAATGGTTCTGACTCGTAGCCAAGCCAAGGCTCTAGTCGATCACGCGAGGCGCCATCCTCTTCCGTCTACCCCGCCTACAACCAGCCCTATAATGGAGTTCAACTCGAAAACTGAAAGAACTCCTACCAGACCATTTCCAACCCAAACGCCTATTATCCCAGAAGGGGACCAAGATTTCACACGATTCTTAGACCTCAATACCGCAGCCTTGCAATACTATCTCGCGAATAGCCGAACGCGAGACTCCTCGGGCAATCCAATCTATGGAATGCCGACTTCTCTCCTTGAAACTGCGGCCATATCAACAGCGTCCGTAGTCCAATCCTTAGATACCCAGGCTGTTACCTCAACCAATGACCAACCTTTTACCAACCATTCAAGCATGGCCCCTCCTTCCATCGTTGGGCCCACTTTCACCGGGGTTTCGGCCCCCAATCAATCTCAGTCCACTCAACCACTTTCTACCCCCTTTCAAAACTTAGTCATCTCCATTCCGCCTACCCTTACTCCTATCAACACTAGGGTGGCTACCTATCCATTAGCCCATGTTACCTCTAGGCAACCTCCCATGACCACATCAAACCTAGCCATGTCTTCCATCCAACCATCCTTAGTCACTTCTTCTGTCCCTACGACTAGTCATCCATACGTTGCACCCTTATTGGTACAACCGACTACGTCGTATACCTCTTCCAGCCTCTTCCAAGTGCCTTACAATCTAGGAGGCGCTCCACCCGCCAATCCGTCAGTAGATATTATCAAGATGCTGATGGATAAAATGTCCAACCTAGAGACCTCCATTACCGGCTCGCGTAACACTCTCTCGTACGAACAAATCTGCAACGAGCCCATCCATCCTTCTGTCCCCATCAGACCATATCCCAGCCAGTGGGAACTTCCTAAGTTTTCTCGTTTCCAGAGCAAGGAAGACCCACAACAACATTTACGAGCATTCAGACATGCCTGTTACCTTATCGCCCACGATGATGCGTTACTCTTACGCACATTTCCCATGTCTCTCTCGGGTGCTGCACTTGATTGGTACAGCTCTCTTCCTAGCCATTCCATCTTCATGTTCACTCAGCTGGCCCAGCTCTTCCTCGATCATTTCTCCATCAATATCACCAAGAAGGTCTCCATCACAGACCTCTATTCTATCCGCTAGTTCGAGGATGAATCTATTGCTGATTTCATCACTCGGTGGAGGGGCCTTATCAATCAACTTTTATTTTCCTTACCCCAGCCTGAGCTTATTGAACTTTTCTCTCAAGCCTGCGCTAAACATATTTCTTCTACCTTGAGGGTTCAAACCTTCCGCACTTTTGACAAAGCCTTCACGATGGCTCGTAAACTTGAGTTACGTGCCGTTGAGGAGAATAAAGTCAAGTTGCGGAGTAAGAATCCCAACTCCAAAACCAATGACCCCTCTTCTAAACCTTCCTCATCCAATTCTAAATCTAAAGCTTCAGCAAATGCTGTGGTTGTTAGATCTTCTTCCTCTTCACCTTCAACTAATCAACCTGAACCATCCACGTCTATGAGCGCCACTCGTCAATTTCAGTAGAGATACATACAGCGACAGTTTACTCCACTTGGAGAATCATACACGTCTGTGTTGGAAAAACTCATCAAATAAGGGGCCATCAATCTCCCTCAGATCCGACCTCCACCACAATTTGATCCCTCACGCGCCATCCCTGCGTGGTATAGGGAAAATGACTTCTGCCACTACCATCGTGTTAAAGGTCATGACACAGGCAACTGTAAAACCCTTAAAAACATAGTCCAAGACATGTTGAAAAAGGGTGACCTCATCCTCGACAATCCTAATGCCCCCCCTAATCAAGGTATCGATATCTTCAAACAACCATTTCCTAATCATCCACCAACCCAAAACAACGTCCAGACCTTGACTGACAATACCCATGAACATAATATTCGAACAGTCAATACGGTCTCACCCCTCATTTCTAACCAACCTCAAGAGGTGAGTTCATCCATCAGTCCATCACAAGTGGACGAACCTCTTTCACCGGCTAGTTCTCCCTCAACTTTTCTCATTTTGGAGGACGCCTCGACCTTACCAGCACAGCCAGTTTCACCATCTTCCTTCTTGCTGCCTATGGAAGACCCAACCTTTCCTACTCCTCGACCACAAGTGGAGGGCACTATCATCCTTGCCCTTTACCCGCTTGAGGAGCTTCATTCTCTAGTTTCTTCTCCACCCAGGGAAGAACCCATCTCTCCTTCGTCTCCAACCAAACATGAACCTGTCCAAAATTCACCATGCTTTGGGGCCGAAATTACCATACCTTCAGTCCCACAACCGTCGACGTCTTCTCAAGAGCCCAAACTTCATCCCGCATCTTCTCAGCCATTTTCTCGACTAGTGGAGAGACTCGAACTTCTCCCTTCTAGGAAAGTGGAACATCAGGGATTGTGGGACCGTCTCACAGCTCTTCAACAAGCCCGAGCCCTCTCATCTCATGCTGCTAATCCTCCCATGGCAGAACCTCCTAAGACTATCAACAAAAATCTGATCTCCACTTCCAGACCGTCTACATCTTCATCAACTTCATCAAAATCAAAACCCTCATCTACTCTGCCTAAACCTATCAAATCGCTTGGCGTTCACCCCGTCTCCAACCTCACTCATCCACAAGTGAAGGTGGACTTAATCCAGACTTCAACTAATAGTAGTCTTCAACCTAAATCACAAAAGACTGCCAAACCACATAGGCGAACACCTCCTCTTCTGTCACCATTACCCTCCATTTTGGGCCCGCATCCTTCAACCCTAACCAGAGTCCTTCCCACTCCAACCTCTAACCAAAACTGATTGCCTCTTTTGCTTCCTTTGCCGACCACTAACCTACCCTCTTCCAAAAGGGCGGTACCTCTCATGAAGAGTGTACCGTCTCAGCCTGTCATCGCGCCATCAACCCAGAAGGTGGTACAAAAACCCCCTCCAACTTCGCCCAAGCAAAAGTCACCGACATCGCATACATCGATGAGCATGGATCCTTTAGTAGGTTCATACTCTTTAATCTTGCAACGACTTTTGCAAACTTATAGCATAACTCTTCCACCCATCAAGCCCTTTCAACCTCTCGGGTCTAAACCCTCCTGGTTCGACGACACGAAGATTTGTTTATATCATCGTACACCAGGACACGACACCGAGACTTGCTGTGCCCTCAAGGCTGTCATTCACCATTATCTGGAGAAAGACACTCTTCTCTTTGAGGACACTTTCGACCGCCCCCTGACTCCTTCTCATAACCCTTCTACCTCTTCAAACCCATCTACATCTCATCAACCAGTTACGACCCCTTCATCATCTTCACCTCCCATCTTTGAAATCAATGCCATTCATATCACCACTAGGTCACAGAAGGACAAGGCGAAAGAAAAAGCCACCATTCCTTGGACCTACCCTTTTGTCAATCCACCTCAACTGCCTAAACCTAAGATTTCTATCCTTGGCGCGCCTCAACCCTCCTCTTCTTCTTCTTCCAGACCAATCCCCGACTCTATGTTGAAACAGCTTCACCAGACGCCTGTGAAGATGTCCCTCTATGATCTCATCCAGACCTCTCCCCAACATCATCAGGCCCTCATCCAAGCCCTACAGGCAGTGGAGGTCCAACCCAAGGATCCCCAGCCACTTGCTGCCCTTATCCACTCCTTAGCCCCTGTCGCCTCCCTCACATTCAGCGATTCTGAGATTCCTACATCCAACACAGAAGATCAGGATGCCACCCTCTTCATCACTGCCTATATCGATCAGACACGCATTAAATGTGTTATGATTGACGGAGGCGCTAGCATCAACATCATCTCCACCCATGCCTTTGATCAGTTGGCTCTTCCCAAGAATTGCGTCTCCAAAACTGACGCGATCTTGCGCTCTTTCAATGACACTACTACCACGACCATTGGCACAGTCATCCTTCATATTCAAGTTGGTCCACGCATAGTCCTAGAGCTCTTCTACATCATCGAAGGAGAGTTCCAATACAACATCTTGCTAGGCCGACCCTGGATCTGCGCCATGGCCTGTGTCCCCTCCACCCTGCACCGTTGTGTGAAGTTTGAGCATGACGGACAAGTCCATACCATTCCCACTGACCCTTCACCCTTCAAAACATGCAACACCACCTACCGTCCAAATGATGTCCTCATTCCTATCAAGCCATCAACTCCGGCACTGCCTCCATCCACGGAAGCTTCGACCAGTTCGCAACAGGCGATCGCCCTTACACCTCCCCTTCAAGCGACAACCATAGACCCCATGGAAGACGTCTTCCAAAGACTTTCATTGGGAGAATATCGCTTGCTAGCTTTAGACATGTTCCAAACTCCACAAGAGTATGGACGCCTTCATCACAGCCCCAGCTACGACCATCGGATCAGGATGATCATACCTTATGGTCCCCCTCACCTTCGCACCAACCTCATCTATAGGGGGCTTAATCAAGCTCCTATTGACGGTAATCCTCTTTCTTCACCTCAACCTTTCACATTAGATTTCTCATTTCTTGGCAACCCCGCCTTTGCACACACTTACCTTTACAGGTGTGCATGGAAGGGTTTTGGTTTCGGACGCTATGAGCAGGGCTCCCATCAGCCTATCCAACCACTCAATGATGACAACACCAAGAAACGGTATGGTCTGGGATATCATGACCCCACTCAAGACCCTTTAGACCTTTGTCCTGAACCAATCCTTAACCAATCTCCTCCACACTCGCCTGTTTCGCCACCTTCACCTATGGAGTTAGTGGTTTTCATTCTTCCTAGTTTTTTTTCTATAAACACCATCCACCTGGACCCCTTGATTTATCAGCTCAATGGGGTATCCAAATCTCTCCCTCTCATTCTTCCCAGCATGATCGAAGATGAGTCGGCAACCATTCACACTGTTCATTGCGTTGACGATGACGCCATTCTTTCTTACATGGGCGCTGACGATTCTTTCATCCAGCGCTCCCTCCCTTCTGAGACCCAGGTTATGTTAAATGAATCAACCATTGACATCAACCTTCCTTCTTCTGATGTTCCTCATGTCTTAAAGATTGGCCAATCTTTAGACGCTCAGGAGTAGCTTGACTATACCCATTTCCTCTCCGACCATAGCAAGGCCTTTGCCTGGACTTACAGTGATATGCCTGGCATCGACCCCACCATCGTTACCCATAACATTATCACCAAACTAGAGGCTAAGCCTATCAGGCAAAAGCTTCAAAAGATGCATCCTCATGTTGCCCTCCTTGTTAAAGAGGAGCTTCAGCGTCTCCTTTCTGTCTCCTTCATCCAGCCCATCGATTATCCACAGTGGGTCTCTAACATCGTCCCAGTCACCAAGGCAACTGGGGGGATTCGGATCTGCACAAACTATCGCGACCTCAACCTAGCCTGTCCCAAAGATGACTTTCCTCTTCCTAACATCGACCAGCTTGTTGATCTTACAGCCGGACATGAGATGCTATCTCTTATGGATGGGTTTTCAGGATACAATCAAATCCTGATCGCTCTGAAAGATCAGCACAAGACTACTTTCATCACCCCATGGGGGACTTTCTGCTATCGAGTCATGCCTTTCGGCTTGAAAAACGTAGGCGCCACTTATCAGCGCGCCATGACCTACATTTTCCACGATCTCCTCCACAAAATCATGGAGGACTATGTGGATGACCTGCTCGGCAAGTCCAAGCTTCGCCGTGACCATCTGACCATTCTCAAAATCATCTTTTCTCATCTTCTTCAGTACAATGTTCATCTTAACCCCAAGAAATGTGTTTTTGGGGTCCTCTCTGGCAAGCTTCTCGGCTTCATCATTTCCTTCCGTGGCATCGAGATAGATCCCGCCAAGATCTGCGCTATCCTCGAAATGCCTCCCCCGACCAATCTCAAGCAGCTACGCAGTTTGCAAGGCAAGCTCCAGTCCATTCATCGCTTCATCTCACAACTTTTTGACCACTGTCAACCTTTTCATCATCTCCTTAAGAAGGACATCATTTTTACATGGGATAAGAACTGTCAAGAGGCTTTTGAAGCCTTAAAACGCTATCTAGTCTCTCCACCAGTCCTCATTCCACCTAAAGATGACCAACCCTTCTACCTTTATATCTCAGCCACTAACCATTCATTAGGTGCCATGATCGCACACCGAGACAAGCATCACCGTGAGCAAGCCGTTTATTACATCAGCCAAACACTGGTTGACTATGAAACTCAGTATACCCATATCGAGAAACTCTGTTTGGCGTTAGTCTTTGCTGCTACTAAGCTTCACCACTATCTTCTTAGTCATAAAACCTTTGTCATCACCCAAACTGACCCTCTCAAGTATATGCACTCCAAGCCATATCAAAATCAACGTATGGCTCAGTGGCTCATGCTGCTTGCTGAGTTCGATCTCGAATTCATCCAGCAAAAGTCTATCAAGGGGCAAACCATCGCTGATCAACTAGCAGATGCCCCTCTTCCTGACAATCAACCTTCACAGTGTGAATTCCCTGACGAGTCTATTGCTGCGCTTTCCTCCGACGACACCACCTATCAGATGACTATGTTCTTTGACGGTTCCAAATGTCAACTAGGTGGGGGTGCTGGGGTTATTCTCATTCCACTCGAAGGGGAGCCCATGCCTTTGTCTTTTAAACTCGACTTTGATTGTACCAATAATATGGCTGAATACGAGGCCTTAATTTTGGGACTTCAGACCGCCCTCTCTCTCAGCATCAAGTCCATCAACATCTTCGACGACTCGCAGCTCGTCGTCAATTAGGTCAACGGTTCATACCTCTGTAAAAATAAAATTTTGCAAAGGTACAAAAACCATGTTGACATTCTCCTTGCATCTTTTGACCATTTTCTCCTGCAAACTGTTCCTCGATCCATGAATAACTTTGCTGACACCATGGCTTCTCTTACTTCACATATCCCATCTTCCTCATCTAAATCTAGACTTTTTGTCTCGGTGCGTCGTGTGCCGTTGCCTTCATATATCTCTCCTCACATTCATCATGTCAACACTATAGATCCTAGTCCACAAGACGCTTGGTATAAGCAACTTGTAGACTTCTTATCTTTCTCTGTCATTCCTCTCAACCTCTCTAGTAATGCACGATGAGCTTTTATCAAGCGTACTGCTTGCTATACCATGCTAGGGGGTCTTCTCTATAAGCGAGGCTTCGTCGGCCTCCTTCTTCACTGTCTCACCTCCACTGAAGCATCTCAAGCCATTCAACAAGTCCACGACGGGATTTGTGGTAGACATTTCAGTGGGAATTCGGTTGCCAAGCGCATCCTTCGTTTGGGCTATTATTGGCCTACCCTTCATCAAGATTGTAGCGATTATGTTCGGCGTTGCATCAAGTGTCAGCAGCACTCTAACTTGCTTCATCTCCCCAGTCACGCTTTACAAATTGCTCAGGATTTCTGGCCTTTTTCTCAATGGGGTTTAGATCTCATCGGTGAGATTAATCCTCATTCGTCTCTTCATCATCAATCCATCATCACAGCCACTGAATATTTCACCAAGTGGGTGGAAGCCATTCCTCTCATCTCCACAAAAGCCGACAAGATCGTCGACTTTGTCAACACCCACATCATCTGTCGTTTCAGTGTCCCTCATAAAATCATCACCGATAACGGCAAGTCCTTTAAAAACAAAACTGTCCAAAAGCTATGCGACTCCTTCGGCATCAAACTCAGTTTCTCTTCGCCTTACTACCCACAAGCAAATGGGCAGGCCGAGGCTTCCAACAAAATTCTCACCAAAATTCTCATGAAAGTGGTCAGTGACACAGGCAGGGATTGGCACATTCACATTCCCTTCGCTTTGTGGGCCTACCGCACTAGCATCCGAACCTCTATGGGTGCTACCCCTTTTTCTCTCGTGTACGGAACAGAGGCTGTCTTACCTCTCGAAGTACAGATCCTATCTCTCCGCATTTCTCTACATGATATTCTTTCCAACGATGACTTTCGTCAAGATCACTTAGCTCAACTTGAGTTACTTGACGAACGCCGTCTTGCTGCCCTTAATCATCTCCATGTCTATCAACGTCGCATCAAACGCACCTATGACAAAAATCTGCGAGAACGAGATTTCAACATCAGAGACCTCATCCTCAAAGAGAATCAACACGTGACCAATATGGAGCGAAGTAAACGAGGCAAGTTTTCTCCTAATTGGCTCAGACCTTTTATTATCACGCACAAGTATGGATCAGGAACTTACCGTCTGTCTTCTCTTGATGGACGACCAGAACCTGAGCCTCTTAATGCGTTGCATCTGCGACCATTCTACTGTTAGTCGAGTATTCGTCCACTTGACACTTAACTTGAGCTCGTCCCTTGAGCAATCCCCATCCTCTTAGTCCTCCTTCCTTTCAACCCTATTCCTCTTAACAATTCCTATAACCCTTTTATGCTGTATGGATGCTTTGTCCTAATAAAAGGGAGCCCTTGACCTTCTATAATCTTGTCCATGACTCACATTTCTGTCAAAACAAATCAAGATGTCACAATATCCATGGTCACTATATCAATATCAAAATCAAAAAAAAAAATAGACTACTCCCTTGAAGGACAGCTGTACTATCATTGCTGTAATTAATAGACTGCTCCCTCGAAGGACAGCTATTCAAAAGCCCTTATATTAAACAAAAATCTAGACCACTCCCTTGAAGGATGGCTAGGAATACTCTGGCAATAAACAACACTATTTTAGAAGCTTCCCGCATTGATCAGCTTCACAACCTGACCACCAAGCAAATGACATCTCTATGCAGGCTTCCCGCATTGATCAGTTTGCGCTAAAAAAAAAAAAAAAAAAAAAAAAATTGAATGAGTCATGGACTTGACTTATAGTTGTCTCAGGGTCTCCTATAAAAAGGGGCAAAATTATCTCTGCTCGTAAAATGGGTTACCCTCTTTCCTCCTCCTATCACCTGCTCAAGGGACTTCGAGCTCACTTTAATGTCTAAGTGATTCGATTACCGCTCTAACATAACCACGGTCAACGATGTCACGCATGACTGGGGCTCTTGGTTCTCATAACCCCTATCTATGCTATCTTTTTGGTCCTTGTCAATGAAAGAGCAATATGCTTTTCACTTCTTCTACACTTTGGTCACATTCACCTTCATCACTTGTCAATCGACTCAACTCAACTCTCTTTTTAGACCATCAACATGACTTAGCCTATTCATCCTAGTTTCTATGGACACCAATACACATGAAAACTATCGACCCGCCACAATTTATGTTCAGCATAAACCAATACTTGCTGAAGCATAAATAAACCTCAATTCATTTTTAGCATACATCCATCACGAATATGGAATATTGCTAGGGATGAAAAACCCCTCAACCAATGTTGCAGAATATACCATTTGGAAAAGGCTGCAACATCTTTTTTCTTTATCATTTCATCATAACCACGACCAATCTATCAACCATTTTAACCACCTGAATCTCTTTGATGGATAAACCTTCCTTCCTTCTTTTAACCATAACCTTGTCCTTGACCATGACCCATTTTATCCCTTTGACCCTCCCTCCCTTCTAGGGAGAACTACATTGGCCTGAGGCCCTATCACCAGGGCTATGTAGGTAGCACTCAGTTGACATGGGGTCTTTTGGGGTTAGCTCGGCCACATCCTTTCATCCATTCCTCCCTTTGACCACCAACCATTGGAGATCATGCCTATCTCCTCTGACCTCGACTACTTCCAAGACACTGTTGCCTTGGTTGTTTTTGCATGTATGCTACCTCATGACTGGTTAGCAGAATTGTGCGCAGACCTTTTTGGACCCTCACAAGTATAGGATCGCAAACCGGTTGATCCCTATTACTTGTGACTTTTTCGTGTTTCTGGGAGCACTTCCTGAGCCTGGGATACCTGGAACACAATGACCATTTGGAGCTTCAGCTTAGATTGAGTGACCCGATCAGCAGACAACTAAATGCTGGGGCTTGGTTACTTTAATTTTGGCACTCCTCAACCCTTGACCTGCGACACTTTTGACCTGACCATCTCGTGTAGTGGTATGCACGCAATCATGACTTTTGCAGCGTTCACCCTCACCCCTTTTTCATCCACTCCTTATCAAATCAGCACCCGATTCTCGGTTCCCTTCCCTCGACTCCTGCTTTGAGGGGGAATACCTTATCCATAATCGGGGAAACCTATCTTTTTCCTATTTTGTCTTGTAGTTCATTCGAACAACCAACAAGATGAAATCAACCTTATCCCTCACCTGGGGCAATCACTCCTATTTTTGTCTTGCAGTTCATCCAGAACAACCAACAAGACAAAAAAGGGCAAATGTAGACACCAAAATCGTGTCGACTCCCCTGGTCATTCCCCGTCTTATTCTTCTTCGCTTATTTAACCCTTATCAATCACTTGTTCCACCAACCTTGACCCTGGCAGCATGTAAAAATGAGCACAAAGCTAAAGCTAGACTCTGTCCTCATTGTGCATCTGCCGACGACGGTCTTTACCCGGCCGATGTCACCGACGTCGGTCACTTATCGGTCGACGTCGACAATCTTGCCGATGTCGATCACCTTACCGTTATCCGTTATCAGTTACCATTCAGTTCCCGATCAGTTTCCCAAAATGGTTATCGAACCGTCTCTCGAACCATCCCCCTGGCCTTCATCAGCGTCTGCTGATCAATCCCGCACACGAAGAACATAATCATTCAATCTCCTCTCCAAACTCCGACATCCACAGAATCTTGCAATCTCGCGATCAACTGACTCCAGCATCCATCAACTCCAGCATCCACCAACTCCAGCGTTCATTTCAATCCGGCACTGCACAGACAACTTCAACTATGGCTTTCATCACGGCTTCTGACAGGTAAGTATTTTCTGTGTTTATTTTCATTTTCTTTCTGATTATTAGTTATTCATTATTTCTGTCATCCCGAATCTTCTCCCTTCTTTACATCCCTGCCCACTACCCGAATCCATAACTCAGTCCAGACTCGGCTAAAACCCTCAGACTCTGTCCAAAACCCGACCTTACTTTCCCCAGACCCTATCCTGACCTTATCCCTATTCCATCAGACCCTATCCTGACCCTGTCAAGACTCTGTCCCGACTCTCCCAGACTTTCTGCAACTCTGTCCAGAACCTGCCCCGACCGACGCCGGTCACTGCCCCGACCAATGACGGTATCTCAACTGACGTCGGCACCTTCCCTAACCGACGCCGGCACCATAGAGACTGACGCCGGTGACTGTGTAGAATAGTGCCGCTTATCAGGTACGCCTTTTTATTTTCTATCATTTATTTCTGTCATTTTATTTTTCATTATCTACTTTCGTCCAATATTCTGCTTTTTATCAGTGGGTTGATATCCTTCTAGGGAGTCTTCGTACTTTCAGGATCGGGCGTTCGCCTGACAACCCACCATATCTTTGACTAACGTCTTTTTGTGTTTTAGTCTCTTTTCTTTGCAGGTGTCATTCCTCCACAGCCAAAAAGGAGAATCTTCCAACGTCTAATTTTGGTGTGCTCGACTTTATCAGGTACTTCTAGCCTTGACCATTTATTTTAGTTTCTTATTTCTTCTTTGAATGTAGAAAGCAATTTTGCATAGAAACACACTTGTAATTTTTTCCTGCCCTTTGGGCCTATCACACTAATCATCAAACCCCCATATGAGCCATTCCATAATCCATTATTTATGGCATGGAGGCTATTATCCTAGTTTAGATCAAGCTACCTTCACTATGAGTATCCTTAGATAACATTGAAGATGATGAGGATTATAGAGTTTTCACATTATAAGAGCTCGAGCTACTTGAGGGTAGACATTTAGTTGCCCTAGATAACTTGAAAGCATATTAAAATAGATTATGTAGAATTTATAATAAGCACATTCTCCCTTGGGAGTTTAAAATTGGTGATTTGGTCTTGTTGGGTGAATATTTTATCAGTCAGCTATTTGATTGAGCAAAATAGGTCTTATCATCACAAACAAAAGATATTGGTTGGCTCAGTGTGCAAGTTTACTACATCAGAGGTGGACAAATATGTCCTCTCATCAAGGGAAGGTTCCCTATGAATATGTAGGAGCTATATACTATAAATATATGTAGAAAATAACACTTAGGGGTAGGATACACCATCCATATCTCTTCTTTTAGAGATGATGTTCACAAACAAAGGGGAAAATCTTGGTGAAGACACTGAAGGCACTTCTCTTCTTTTAGAAGTGTTCTTGCAAGGGACAACAAGATTTTCTTTCAGGTATGATAAGTGACTGGTAGTAGGGTGCAATAATTGGTAGAATGAAGTGTAACACAAAGTCTCCACTTTAGCTGCCCAAAGAGTGAGATAAAAAGGATAATGGGGCAAAAAGTCATCCCAAAATCCTCAACACAAAAATAGAAAATAAACACACACTGAAGACAATTATAACAGCACAAAGTCTGAAAGTAACTAACTTTAGGACATCTACCTTATCACTTCCACTAATTCTGCTTGTTAGATTAAATAAAGAAGACTACATTTAGAAGACAGACATAAGAACAATATCCTAAAATGGCACAAGCTATAACAGCACAAAGTCTGTAAGTAACTTGCTTTCTCATTTAGATAAAATAATATGAACAACAATCTAAGTTTAAAGTCTCAGTATTCACCTTGAAATTTGGGCAGAGTTTTGCTCCTATGATAAAAAAGATCTCCTTCATATCAAATGAGAGATTACAATATATAGCGCTCTAAGAAAGACTTGGGCACTTGTTTTCATGAAAAAGGCCCATGCTAAATTAAATGCCTTCAATGCACCTTCAATTCTGTCTAGAGGGACCATGCTGGGAATAATGCATTGCCATAACTATGGCATGTCCATTCCTCTAATATGTCTCTTTCTTAGTATAGACTATCTGGTCCTTTACCTGATGTCTGTGTAGCTGCCTAATTTGCCATTACTTCATGGAAGAAAAATAGGCCACATCCTTGATTTGGTGTGCTCAGAAGTCTACTTGATCCACTATTTCACCTACTGGAAATAACTCTTTTGAAGATATTTTTGGTCCTTTGGTCTCGTTCCTCTCTCCCCTGTAGCAATTTGAGTCTTTAGGCTCTCTTTTTAGCCAGTCACTTGGTTCTTCCTTTGGCTCTTTCTTTGGCCATGGTAAGTTTTGCTTATTAAAAACTTAAAAAAAATGGGATCCACGACACATCTTTCTCAAGTAGCTTCAAAATGGAAACATAGATGCAGACACTTGTCATGTTCCACTTAACTTATAGAAGCTTTATAAACTTTTTGAGAGTCCTACAGAAGATGACACATGGTGGCTTTTGCTCTACTTTAGAAACAATATAGAAACATTCGAGACTCATTTGGATTCATATAGATGATGCCACTTATCACACTCCGCTTGACCTTAGCAACTCACTCAGGGCCCACCACAGTCCTTATGACACAAAAGGGAGAGACCGTTGATGTTGACACTTGTTAGCTTCCACTGAGTTATAACGGAACACATGGCACATTCCATAACTTTGAAACTTATTAAAAATTGTGTCTTAGTAGATGACACTTGATAGCTTCCACTTCGACTCTAGAAGGGACACGTGGTGACTTTTGCTACACTTTGTCTTTTTCCATCGAGTATTTTTCTGCAGGCTTTTCCTTTGAACAAAAAGTCCAAAGGAATTCCTTTGAGCAATTTGTTTGAAAGAAAGTTTCTGTTCCTTAGCCATTTATTCCTTTTAATTTATTTGGGATTTCTTCTCGAGTGAATTCCTTTGGACAAAATGTCTGAAGGAATTTTTCCTTAACCATTTTTTTGAGAAAACTCTTCTTGAAGTCTAATGACTCTTTCACTTAATAATTTCCTTCAGATAAAAAGTCTAAAAGAAATGTTCCCTATTGGCCTTTGAACAAATCCAAAGGAATTCTATCTTTTCTATCTTCTCTTTGACCCTTGAACTGATGTTGGCACCCTCTGCAAGGGCACTTGCCTTTAGTTCACTGCCCTCTGCAAGGGCATTTGTTCCTTTGGCCCTGGGACAGCCCCTTAAACTATCAATTGAACCCATCGATTAAACCAACCTTGTTTCAATGGTTTAATGTTTCAATCAGTTCAATCTCTTTATTTGGCTAAGTCCTTTTGATATTTTGAACCAAACACATTGAACCATTTAGTCATTGAACTCGTTAAACCATCAAAACAAAATGGTTCAAGGTTCAACGGTTCAATGGTTAAAGCCTTTGTTTTTTGTTAAGTGTTTTAAGCCGTGGAACCTTGAACCTTGACAAAGTGCTTAACTCTTGTTGATGATGTTGAACCTTTGAACCCATTGAACCCGTTAAACCAAAATGGTTCAAGCTTCAATGGTTCAATGGTTCAATCCTTGCTTAGAAGCTTGCCGTTGAACATTTTTTGGTTGAACCAAGGCATTGAACCCATCCTGAAAAATGACAAAGTGTTGAAAAATTGTTATTTTGATTAAACTCGCCTATAAAAGCCTTTGAACCTATTAAACCTACTAATTTAAAGCATGTTGAGTTTGTAGAAGCACATCTACAGAGTTTATAGTTTTAAGCCTACAAATTCTATAGATTTAAGAAAAAGCTTTGAAAAATGAAGAACTTGAATGATTAGAGCAATTTTTGGAAAGGGGAGAGATGATTTTGGTTTGTTGAACCAAAACAGTTCATAGGTTGTCTCAAAAATGTCACTCATTTTTGTGGACAATAGCTGGCTCCAGTTGGAGAACTTCTTTCAGTTGAAAACTTGGAACATCTGAGGGGAGTAGAAACTAGAATCTCCAGTGCCTTTGAAGTATGCCATTGGCATATGGAGTCATGCTACCCAAAAAGAAAGGCTAAAAAAAAATTAAAATGAAAATGAAAAGCACAAAATAGAACCAAAGACTACAAATGTACATATGTATAGGTGAACTTATCTGATATTTCAAGAATTAAAGTGATTTAGACACTGCCCATTGTGAGACAATGAAGATGGTGTTCCATCTTGATAAACTAGTAGAAAATCATTTTGTCCCCAGAATCAATGACAGGTGAATGGAACTCTCCACCAAGAATCACACTTTATGTGCACTCCTTTTGGTTCTCTCTTCTTGCCCCATGGCAAGGCATGGTCTTCAATCTAAAAACCATAAATCTTTGCTCTCTCAGTGAAGAATTCCTCTTGCTAACTTTGGAATGCAGCAATATGGTCCACTACCATAACTTGTTGTTCTACTAGTTTAGTCTAACACATGTTTTGATTATCCTCCTTAGACACCATTGGTTCAGCATCTCCTTTGGTGTGAAGGAGTTTGACATTTTGGTCTTAAACATCCTTCAATTTGAGCAATAGAGATTCACATTCAGCTATATTGTTGGTGTTACTGAACTACAACTTACATGAAGGAAAAATATCACCTTGAGGAGATATCAACACAGTCTCAGCTCTAGGATTGGTAGAAGAATTGCTGCCATTGGATTCTAGGATCCAAACATCATCAGAAACTAATCTTCTATTAGATTTCTCTTCATTAGAGTGGAAGATGATTTTTCATCTATACTGCACCCTACCAATTATTTTGATGTCTTGTTTGAATTGATTTTCAAATTTCCACCTACAATACTTTCATCTACAGGAACATGAACACCCTCTGTGGTCAAGAAGTAATCACCCTTGCTTGAAGACTCAAATAGAATCTAAGCTTTAGGTGCTGATGTCTGAGTGACAACATATTTTGCTTTCTTTTTAGGGAACAACCTCTTCACAACACCTTTGATAGGGATCCTTGCCTCAGATAGGTCCATACTCAACTCACCACCCACATCCTTGTAGAAATTTCATCCAAGCAAAATGCCATAGGAGGCTGGGACGTCAGCCAACAAAATTGTCATCTTGATTCTCTTGTCTGGGAATGCTGTAAATGTAAATTGGGCATCCTTGATTTGTCTCAAAAGTGGCACTTGCTTGTTCTCCATGGAGAAGCATCTACCAAATGTTTTGGTCAGTGTGAGACCAAGAGATTCTACCACTTTGGCAGGCATGACATTGTCTGAAGCACCAGAATCAATGATGCAGTTACTCAGCTTGTGACCATTTATCAATAGGGAAACATAAAAAGGCTCTATTTTCCCAGGGGCAGTAGGAGGAGTAATGACAATATTATTTGGGATGGGCATGTTCCTTGAGGGATCATGAGTTACCCTTCCAATATTTTGTCCTATAGGGATGCCTTTATTCTTCACACACTCTAACAACTTGTCCAACTACTTAAGATTGGCTTGTAAGAATTCAAATTCAGTCATTTAGATTTTAGTTTTCTTAACATGGTCAACTATTTCAAATGACTAAAATGGACTAGGAAGAGAGGATGGAAGTTCATCCTTTTGGTTTTTGGGAGGCAGAGGATTGGCATGCAAATTTGAAGTAGAAGGTGTAGAGATGTTTGATGTACTTACCTTTTTTGCAATCACTAGGTCCTTTAACTAGAAAGGAAGAGGGGTTCCTTACTTAGCAATTGAAATTGTTGGCTGGAGTCACTCCTCTATATTTTCTTTATCAGCCTACTGGGCTGACTAGTTCTTAGACTGGGTGAATACTACGTATGATCCTTTGACTACTTCACCTTTACTTTTAGGTTCATCCTGGTAATTCAAGAAACCAATGTGGGAGTCACCAGCTGACTCTTCTTGATCCTTTGTGAAGAGATCAATGTCATTTTCTTTCTCAAACTCAGGTTGGAAAGAGAAATCATGTTTAGTTTCTAGATATCTAACTACTGAGTTAGTTGGAGGCACTTCAAGGGCAAGGTTCCTCTATGGGGTAGGAAGACGATTTGGTTGCCCTTGACTTTTGGCAGCATTGCCTTGATATGACTAGTTTTGAAATGTCCTCCTTGGCATATCCTAATAAGGAGGAGTAGACATACCTTGGGCCACTTGTCTCTTCAAGGCTAGTAGTTCATTTACAGCTTTTGCACCATTTGATCAGTGGTGCTTGTAGATGAATTCTCAAAAGATGAAAAAGATTTGCCTTTGTTAGGATCTCTACTAATCTTCCCTGCCAAGATGAGATCATCTTCCACCTCAGTGGCCAAATCCTAAGCAATAAAAAGGTCTATGTGGCTAGCCTATCTCAATAGGAAACTCACTTCAGGCAGTTGTGAGTTGATGAAGAAACATTTAAGATTCTCAGTGTTTGGCTGAGCAATGGTAGGAATCTTATTTCTTAGCTTGTCAAACTTGGCTATGAAGTCCCTCATAGGTTCATGAGGCTATTTCTTCATCTGTGTGAGCTGGGCTAGTAGGGCATGCACATCTTTTGTAGGTTTGAACCTGGCTTCAAATTTGGCTTTGAGAGTGTCCCAATCAGTCACTGATCGAGCCTATAGGTGGTAGAACCAGTTTACAATAATGCCTTGTAGTGTCTCTATGAAAAGCCTAATTGTAACATCCTCAAATTCCACTCTTATTATGCCACAGGCTATGCTGAAGGCTAAAATGTATTCATCAGGGTGAACACTCCCATCACCAAAGAATTTGAATTTTTTTTTCTTGAGCTACGTGGGAGTTCATGTAGAGGTGGAGTGAGGTTGAGTGGGCTAAAAGAGTTACCCTAGGGGCCTTGAACTACCATGATGGGATTATGAAAAAGAGGGATAATAAATTTAGGTGGAGTATGGATAGGCAAAGCTCTGTTAATAGTAGAAAAAGAAGCTCTGCCTTGTATTGGTGACCTAGTATGGGTAGGAGGAAGACTCCTAGTTTGTTGAAGGTGAGGTTGTGGAGGAAACAAATCAAAATTGCTTTGCTGCACCAACTCAAAAATAGGGTCAAAAAAACCTTGAGATTTTTGGCTTCTTGTATAGTGTGGAGCTACCAGATTGTAGAATAAAAATGGAAAAGAACTGGTCCTAATTCAGCTTGAAGCTTGAGGCTTCAAACTATGCATTCTTCCCCAGTGGCTCTAGTTTTGTAGACCAAATAATATAGTGGAGATGGAGGAATATGGTAAGGCTATAATGATAATGGGAAAAACACAGAATGAAGTTACCAAAATTTATAATGGATAAGGGTAGGGATTGCTTCAATCTGAAACTTAAGGCTTCAAACTACAATTCATCCCTAACAGAGTCACCAAAAAGACTATTGGCATGGAGCTGGTAGTGTTCTTTCCTACTTCACGTTATTCCCCAGTAGTATGAAATTTTTCAATTTGAATTGACTAGAAAAGGATTGGAACTGCTCGTCGATCCCTAGTAGAGTCACCAAAAAGACTGTTGGGTGAATATTTTTTTAGGTAGCTGTCTGATTGAGCAAAATAGGTCTTATCATCCACAATAAAGGAGATTGGTTGGCCCAGTGTGTAGGTTTACTACATCAGAGGTGGACAAATCTCTCCTCTCATCAAGGGGATGTTTCTTATGAATATGCAAGAGCTATATACTATAAATATATGCAAAAAATAACAATCATGGGTAGGATACACCATCGATCTCTCTTCTTTTAGAGATGATGTTCACAAACAAAGGAGAAAATCTTGGTGAAGACACTGAAGGCACTTCTCTTCTTTTAGAAGTGTTCTTGTGGGGGACAACAAGATTTTCTTTTAGGTATGATAAGTGACTGGTAATAGGGTGCAATAACTATCAGAATGAAGTGTAGCACAAAATCTCCAATTTAGCTACCCAAAGAGTGAGATACAAAGGATAATGGGGTCATAAAGTCATCCCAAAATCCTCAACACAGAAATAGAAAATAAACACACACTAAAGACAACTATAATAGCATAAATTTTGAAAGTAACTGACTTCAGGACATCTTCCTTATCACTTCCACTAATTCTACTTGTTAGATTAAATAAACAAGAATGCAAAAGATAGACATAAGAACAATCTCCTAAAATGGCACAAGCTATAATAGCACAAAGTCTACAAGTAACTTGTTTTCTCATTTAGATAAAATAATATGAGCAACAATCTGAGCTCAAAGTCTCAATATTCACCTTGCAATTTGGGCAGAGTTTTGCTCCTATGATAAAAAAGATCTCCATACCAAATGAGAGATTACAATATATAGCACTTCAAGAAAGACTTGGGCACTTATTTTCATGAAAAAGGCCCATGCTGAATTAAATGCTTTCAATGCACCTTCAATTTTTTCTGGAAAGACCATGCTGGGAATAGTGCATTGCCATAACTATGGCATGTCCATTCTTCTAATATGTCTCTTCCTTAGTATGGACTATCTGTTCCTTTTCCTGATGTCTGCACAACTATCTAATTTTCCATTACTTCATGGAAGAAAAATAGGCCATGTCCTTGATTTGGTGTGCTCAAAAGTCTACTTGATCCACTATTTCACCTACTAAAAATAACTCTTTTGAAGATATTTTTGGTCCTTTGGTCTCATTCCTCTCTCCCCTATAGCAATTTGAGTCTTCAAGCTCTCTTTTCAACCAGTCACTTGGTTCTTCCTTTGGCTCCTTCTTTGGCCATGGCAAGTTCTGCTTATTAGAACTTATAGAAAATGGGATCCATGACACATCTTGCTTGAGTATCTTCAAAAGGGGAATGCAGATGTAGACACTTATCACATTTTGTTGAGTTATAATAGAACATGGGGCATGTTCTGATTAACTTATAGAAGCTTTAAAAACCTTTTGAGAGTCTTACAAAAGATGACACGTGACTACTTTTACTCTACTTTAGAAATAATATAGAAACATTCGAGACTCATTCAGATTCATATGGATGATGCCACTTATCGCACTTTGCTTGACCTTAGCAACTCACTCAAGGCCTACCATAGTCCTTATGACACAAAAGGGAGAGACCATGGATGTTGACACTTTTCAGCTTCTACTGAGTTATAACAAAACATGTGGCACATTCCACAGCTTTGAAACTTATTAGAAACTGTCCCGATAGATGACACTTAGCAGCTTCCTCTTCGACTCTAGAAGGGACACGTGGCGGCTTTTGCCACACTTTGTCTTTTTCCATCGGGCATTTTTTCATGGGCTTTTCCTTTGGACAAAAAGTTTGAAGGAATTTCTTCGGGCAATTTATCCGAAGGAAAGCTTCTGTTCCTTTCAATTTCTTTGGGATTTCTTCTTGAGTGAATTCCTTCAGACAAAATGTCTAAAGGAATTTTTCCTTAACCATTTTTCTAAGGAAACTCTTCCTGAAGTCTAACAACTCTTTCACTTAATAAGTTCCTTCAAACAAAAAGTTCAAAGGAAATGTTCCCTATCAGCCTTTAAACAAATCTAAAGGAATTCTATCTTTTCTATCTTCTCTTTGACCCTTGAACCGATGTTGGCACCCTCCACAAGGGCACTTGCCTCTAGTCCACTACCGTCTACAAGGGCATTTGTTCCTTCAGCCTTGGGGCAGCCCTTTGAACATGCCAGTTGAACCCACTGATTAAACCAACCTTGGTTCAATGGTTCAACGGTTTAATCAGTTCAATCTCTTTATTTGGCTAAGTCCTTTTGAACCAAACACGTTAAACCATTTGGTCGTTAAACCCATTAAACTGTTGAACCAAAATGGTTTAAGGTTAAATAGTTTAAGCCTTTGTTTTTTCTTAAGTGTTTGAATTTGTGGAACCTTGAACCTTGAAAAAGTGCTTAACTCTTGCTGATGACGTTAAACCTTTGAAACCATTGAACCAAAATGGTTCAAGGTTCAACGGTTCAATGGTTCAATCCTTGCTTAGAATATTTTTGTTGAACATTTTTTTGTTGAACCAAGGCATTAAACCAATCTTGAAAAATGACAAAGTGTTGGACACTTGTTCTTTTGATTGAACTCGCCTGCAGAAGCCTTTGACCCTGTTGAACCTACTAATTTTAAGCATGTTGAATTTGTAGAAGCATATCTATAGAGTTCATAGTTTTAAGCCTATAGAGTCTATAGATTTAAGAAAAAGCCTTGAAAAATGAAGAACTTGAATACTCAGAGCAATTTTTGAAAAGGGGAGAGATGATTTTGGTCTGTTGAACCAAAATAGTTCATAAGTTGTCTAAAAAATGTCACTCATTTTTAGGGACAACATGTCTTAAATGAAAATCAAAAGAACACTAATGTTGAACACAAGAAAAAAGTATATTTCAACCTAATTGGTTGGGTCCATATATAGTCATAAAAAATTATGGATCGGGGGCATATGAATTGGCTGCTTTAGATGGTGAGGAACTCCAAAAAACCATGAATATTATACATCTCAAGAAGTTTTACACTTGATAGCCTTTTTAATTATTGTCTACAAGAGCCCTTACTTGGGGGAAACTCATGCCAAAATAATTTATCTCATTATTATACTCTGTACCATTCTACATTGGACCATTTTTATTCTATCTTGTTCTACCCTAGAATATTCTATCTTGAACAATATTTTTTTCCTACCCTAGACCATTGTCACCCTAGACCATTCTATCTTGAACAATATTATTTTCCTAACCTGGATTGTTGTAACCTTGGACCATTATAGCCCTAGACCATTGTAACTCTGGATCATTGTAACTCTAGACCATTATGCCCCTAGACTGTTGGTACTTTAGATAGTTTATATTCCACATGACTCATTTTCATCTCATTATAGACTATTTTAACCTAAACTATTATATTCCATAAGTAATTATAATCTTGATTATGATTCATAGGCATTTTAGACACACTCAGTGCCCATTATACAAAGCAGTTCAACCTAAACAGTATTTCACAACTTCCTTTTGCAGACAAGTGTATGAAGATATGCCAACACATGGTTTTTCCTTTCTAAATAGTTTCTCAAATTTATCCAACACTGCATACTATTCTATTATTATTTTGTTACTATTTGGTAGGCATTATTGCCTTCAAAGATCACACAAGTCGTTGTAGCCAGTTTTAGCTGTTAATGGAACTCCTACTCTTGAACGTGCATCTCCTTGATTAGTTAGTTCCCTATACCATTGTTTATATTCTCAAGTACTGTTACAACTAGTTTAGCTATTGTTTGAAGTCTTACCTATGGAAGTGCATCTCTTTAGTTGGTCAGTTCCTTGGGCCTTTTGTTAATATTTTAATTTTTATTATTACTTATCTGAAAAACACCAAAAACATTAGAAATTGATAGATAAAAAGAATAAAAACATTATCTTGAACCTTTATTCATGTTGATCTAATGCTCTCACTATTTTTCAAGTTAAACCATTAGTATCTCATAATCCTCAATTGAGTTGAGATGCTTGGAAAATTCTAAAAACATTTTCCAAAGATCTTACGCTCTTGCCATTTTGAGAGAAATCATTGGAACACTCTTGTCATTTTGTGAGCCCTTTTTCCTTATTCCTCTACACTATAATCATGTTTTCATTCATCCCTTTTCTTCTATCCCATTTCCTGGGAGAACTACATTTGGCCTAAAGGCTATATTGGATCTTGCATCCATGGAACTATGTAGGCAATGTCCACTTTCCTTATGAATCTGGATTTAGCTCATCCATCCCTTCTTTTTCTTCTATTTTCCCCCATTTTGTTTTATGTTGTTGTTTCCCTATCACTTAGGAATAAATATATCTCCATTATTCTTGTCTTGTTGTACAAGTGTCATTATTTATTAGATTAGGGGTCACCCTATTATGGAGCATAATGCCTCTATTACACATGGATGAACAATTTATTTTCCATTTGCACTAACATTGCGATTTGTGCATATTTATTTTATTTTTATTATTGTTTTATTGTGCATTTATTTAGTTGTATTCACATTATGTTATACTTTTACTTTATTTATTGGTGTCTTATTGTGTTTTCATTATTATTTTGTTGTGTTATTATGTTATCTATTTGTTTTTTTGTAGTCATACTAAAATGCAATTTATACAATTTGAGCATGACTTGTGACACCCAAACCATAAGTCTCTCCCACTCACTTACACAACACACTTAGGCATGTTTTCACTATTTCCCAATCATCTAAAGCCTTCTAGATTCAGTCCCTACTATCTCAAACTTCTCTCTTAGGCATAGATCTATCCCCTAGGGTCCCTTTCCCCTTGGACAATAGCGCCATAAGTTAGAGTACAATGCTGGGACCTAGGGTGTCCACTTTCTAGTTCTATAGTCTAAGTCCACAATAGCCTCAAACGGTCATAGTTTCCCAAATCTTTAACTTTTCCCTTGTTAGCCTAATGTGAATGCATCTAACCCAAGATCACTAGTTTCCCTATAAAAGCCCATTCAAAGGTCATTTAGAAGGGTTGGTAATCATTCAAAAGGGATAAGCTATAAATATATTAAAACACACTCAAGAAAATCTTCCTATTCTCTACATACAACCAACCACTATTATTTATAGCATATCCAAGCTCTTACAATAGTCATGAGTCATCTCAAGATTGCCCAAATTCACATACACTTGCATTTCAATACACAGGCTTGCATAATACACATTCAAATTAGAAGAACTACATTGGCCTTGATCTCTCTTTAGAGTATTGGTATGTAGGCAATGTGCCCACACATGAGGTGTGATTGCTTGTTCAGTACATATTACACACTAACCCCTTTTTCCAATTGAATTCAAGATCACATATCAAGCATGAAGTGGAACTAGGCTCTTTGAAGACAAAATCAATTACACACAGAGCTTTGTGAACAATAAAGACTCGATATTTCAGGCACAAGGTCTCCTAAAGCAAACAAATAAAACCTAAAAAACTTAGAAAGCTTAGATACTAAGGACTATAATGTCAAAACTTAGACTACAACACTGATCCAAGCAACAATTCTATCATCAATTGGGGTAGAATTGTCATAGTAGTGCAGTCTAAAACTAGTAAGTTTCTAAAAATAGTAATTCCTCAAATTTTGTATTATTTTGAATCATGGAAGTCGAACCACTTAATCTCCCTTGAGATTTGTGACCTTACACATCCTCCTCTTATTTTCAAAATGTGTATAAATGAATATGTAACCCAAAATATAAATCAGACATCTCTTCCCAGAGATAAACATATAGTTGTATTGTGATCTTGAGTAATAAAACATCTCTTCTTAGAGAATTCATTGTTACTGTGTTATTTTTGTGTTCTTGAAATATCTGTCAATCAAAACTTTTGAGTTTTGGATCAAGCATTGGACCTTCAGGTGTCCCATTTATAACACTCTTGTATAGATAGAAAAAAAACTTTTGGATCCTATTTTTGACAGCTTGCCTAGTTAGATCAATAATTTGCACAATCTATTTCCTCCATCTCAACCTAGAATTAGCTAGCTTTTACTCTCTATCCCTTGTTTTCTATTTTTGGAAATCAATTAAGCACTTTTAGATCCAATAAATTAGAAGGTTAATTAAGGCACATTTATTTACTAAATTTCCCCTTAATCCAAACCTCTTTACTATTTAGGAAATTAAACACTATAGGTTCCCAAATTTAGTAAAACATTTGGTGAACCTGATGTACTTCAAAATTTTGCACAAAAACCCTAGGACTAATTATTTATGATTTTTTACAATATTTTATTGATTTTTACTAAATTTAAAAACTAGAAAACTATAAATTAATTGAAATATTTGTTCAATAATTCACTAAAACCCTAGTTTGCACATACTAGGTCATATTTGCATTCAAACACTTTCAAACCACTAGGAAAAATATATTGCTAATTTTAGAAATATTTTCATTTTTTTCAAGCTTAATTCTTCAAATTTATAGATTTTTTTTTAAAATTATTACATTAATTTTGAAAAAATTCATTTCAAAGTCCTATTTACATCAACTAAATCCCAATAATTTTCAAGTAATATTCCACTTATTTTTTGCAAATTTTGATTGAATATTAAAATAAAAAATTAGTTCAAATTTAAAAAATTCATAGTAATTCTATAAAATTTATTTGTCTCAAAACCCTAGTTGCATGTACTAGGTCCCATTCAAGCAAGTAATTTTCTCATAATTTTCTAAATTTTATCTTGCATACTTAGCTCAAGAAATCAATTTCAAATTCAAAATTTCATAGTATTTTGCAAACAACATTTCTAAAAAATCCCTAGTTACATACACTAGGTCCTATTACTTCTTGAGGTATCACCTTACACCCATAGATATATTACAAAAATGATGCTCACTTATTTACATATGCTTATTACATTTCTTACAAATAATAAAGAAACCATAATGGGTCCTATCTTGTACATGAATGGTGAAGTCTATCATATGTTATTAAAAAAATTCGTTCTTTGTTTTGCATGTTCACTTTTTATAGTATGGAGTAATATCCAACGAATTATCTTTGCATATATTAAGATATCTCTTGTCCCACCTCCCTTGGAACCTGTCTTCCATGTTGAATACTATTTCATGGTTGATTTCACCATCCCATAGGTCACTACCCATCACTAGAGATCCTAGCTATAACTTTTATCCCTCCACCTCCTCACCCTATTGATTATTTATGTTCTCATCTCACACACCCTACTAATCCTATATAGATAGTGAATAATGTGGTTAGAGTTGTTACTTGACATGCCATTATCCCACCTCCTCACCCTATCGATTATCTACGCTCTCCTCCTGTAGACACTATTAATCATATATAGATAATGGATAATGTAATTAGAGCTATTACTTGATGTGACATTATCCCTCCTTTACCTACCTAAGAACCCCACAACCCACCTGTTCCATCCCATTCCTGACCCAAGCCCCTTACACAAATAGATTCAAATAAGGTATACAATATTGTGGATCAGTTGCACAATACTCTAGCAAAATTTTCATTGTTAGAATTTTTCTAAAAAGGTAATGTGTTTAAGGCCATTCTCTATCAGGCACTCACTCAGACTTCCATGCCAACTAAATTTCATCCTTCTTATTTTGCATCAGTGGTCAACACACTAAAAACTATCGAACATGTCATTTATTTTGATGAAGAGGACACACCATCTCAGGTAGTTATTGATCAAAATTTACCACTATTCATACAAATTCAAATCAAAACTAGTGAAATAAAGAGAGTTCTAGTTGATAGTGGTGATGAGATAAATATATACAATATGACATTCTTATTGGATATGGGTGTAGATATGACATCTATGTAGAAGTAATATAAGAATATTAAAGGGTTTGATGACATACCATGACAAAAATTGGGCACCATTGCTTTAGATATCATGGTAGGGCCCCAAACCCTTACTACCCAGTTTTAGGTTATGCCTAGTCCTTTCCATTATAATATTTTACTTGGATGACCATGGATACATGATATGCAAGTCATTCCGTCTACTCTACATTGATGTGCCAAGTTAATTCATGACATATATCTCTACATATGTCCAACAGATAATCAACCATTTAGATATTATCAAGTTATAGAGTCATCTTTGACTATTTTTCTAGATGGGACACCTTCTCTTATTATGCAGTCACCACTTCACCATATTCCTCTTGATAAAATACATACATATGAGGTGGAAGAGACCATCACATCTCACATTCCTCCAATTATAGATATATCTCTAGCTCTAGATGCTCAACTAGTTATAATAGCTCTAATCACTCTAATAGTCACAATAACTACACTTGTTACACTTATGCTAGCATCAACAACAACACCACCACCACTTCTAATGAAATCACTTATCAATAGGACTAAATGACCAAGAGCAAAAGTAACATCTCCACAACCAGAGCAACCCTTAGTTCATCTTCGATTGGATGACAACATAAACATAATGCTTATATCATATGATGATACTTATGATGATGATATTGATGCATTCAACGATGGCCAAAATCCTTTCCTCCATTTTTATCCCCAGTAACCTCCATCTCAGGATCCCTTCCCACTACTAGCCTAGTCTGTTATATTATGATGTGATGTTTATATATAATTTTCTTTCCAACATTGATTATACATAGTTTCCTCTACTTGATTATACATAACTCAAATATTTCAAAATACAAAAAAATAATATAATATTTAAGAAATATAAAAACATGTCAATTGTATGGATCATCTATGTTTTACATTGCTAACCATTATGTTATTTAATGATATTTTTTGTCTATTTATTTATATTACCAGGCTTCACTTGATCTTCTTTGAGTGTGTGTAGTGCATCTAGATCCTTGATTGCTTTAATTCACCCATCGATGGGGCATCTTACTTCCACATTCCAACTACATATCAATACATCTACCCACGGGGGGCATACTCTACATGACTATACCATCTAGGTTATGTCATTCTTACACTACACACTCTAGACATCTTGTTGTAGTATGTTCCTTACTTGATTACATAGGTATTATATCAACATTCATTAGCATATATCACAATTTTGTATTTCATAGCACATACATTAGTCTTGTATTACATATCTTGTATACTCTTGCTTCTTTCTTTCCATAGTCCGATGCATGTTTATATCTCCAATACTTTGCATGGTTCCACTCTTCACTTTAGTTAGCTAGATGTGTTTGCATTTTATAGTTCTTATTTGATTCTTTCTTGCATTATAGGACATTTTCCAATGTCCTTTATTCCTATCTATATGCATGTGCATTTGGACACTTGCCAATATTCTTTGTGTGTGCCTTTCATGTGCTTGTGGCCATTATACTAATCTTTGCTTCTTCCCATTGTGTGTGTATGTAGCATTTGAACATGCCTTGTGTGCTTATTTGGCCCCTTGGCCACCCTTGTGTGTTTCTTGCTTCTTGATTTGTATGCTTGTTGCTTGATTACTTATCTTTGTGTATAATACTAGGATTCTAATCATGCATTTACCTTACTTCTTGGATCCCATGATGGACATCATGCTTCATCCCTCCATGCCACTAAAAAAAACATTTTGAATTTTAGTTTACTCTTATGCACATGCTATTACATTATTATATCTATCTAGGCATACCCCTATGGATCTAATAATCTCTCTCTACAACTTTTGCTATATCTTGAGATAATGTATATCAATGCTATATCAAATGTTTTCACAAATTAACAAACTTGTAGAGCTTCTTCTTCTGAGGGTAGTCATTATAGGATCTTCATTACTATCCTCAAAAGAGGAGGCAACAAACATGAGTTTTGTCATAGATATCAAAGTTGCTAAAGATCAAAAATGTAATTTTAAAATAGTACAGTCCAAAATCTAGAACTCAACATAGACAAATCAGACCAGGTAGACAATAAAGAATCTAGCTCAGTCATCAGTTTTGGCTTTGGACAGTAGCACCAAAAGTGGGACTAAAACATTGGACCCCAAAGTATATAGTTTTTGATGTTATTGTCCAAATAGTAGAATATTTAATTCTTCCAAAATCAGGTAGAGAGGTGAGTTTATTCATAATTTGTCTAGTACAATTTAGTCCAAAAATCAATAGTTTTTAGCACTTATTTCACTCAAAGAATCTAGATACAAGGGGCATCATGTGTGGCATAAGGGTTTTCATTTTTAGTTTAGACATGGAAGTTGATACAACTTTCAGTTCAAAATCTATGTTCCAAACAATAGTTATTGAGGGTAATGTGCATGGCATATGGGCCTTCTCTATTTCTAAGTTTATTATATTTTCTTGCACATTCCCAACAATTGCGTGCCTTACTCCATTTGCAGGTGGTTGGCATAAATTTCAAGTAAAATTTCATACAAGTTTGCTTCCCATGTACCCAAGTTTATGAGTGGATTCTTAAGCCTTGATTCCAATTTTAGGAGGGGCTTCTATACAAGTCTAATCTCCATCTTTTGAAGTGGCCAACAATGGCCTAGTTTCTAGTTTATATCTATCCATGCCAACATTGTTAGATCATAACACATTTAGGGGATCCATGAGCTATCTCATATGCCATTAATCTATATTGGTATTTTTATTATTTAGATTCACATCATGGGGTAATGATGGAGCCAAAAGACTAGCTAGCCTTTGTATTCTTGAGCCACCTATTCAGAGGGATTGGACACACAGTCTAGACATCAATTAACACATGTATGATTCATTAGCTTCACATAGTTGGTGATGATTGAGACAAAGGCCATACCTTTGAATTATTGATCCAACTTATAAGGGATTGATCACTTATGCCATTCATCGATATAAATCTTAATTTAGCATACTTCCAACATCACCCAACACAACCTAGCAACATAACAAGTTTTGTATTGGTTTGTGTACATAGTGAGGTGTATTCATTACTTTCTCTTCCTTCCCCTCTATTTACATAGATTTATACATTATTATTTTAGATATAATGTATCTAGTAAGAACTAATCTAATTTCACTTTCCTTGTTTATAGATTCACACAGTCTAATATGCTCTCACTACACACAACCCAACATCACACAACTTCTTGGGCTTAACCTCATAGGTAAGTTTAGGTATGCTTATTTTTTCTTCTTTTATCCTAGTATTTCAATTTATTAAATACTTAGAATAAAGAGGGGGCAAATGTGGTCATACTAAAATTAAATTTGTATAATTTGTTATAACTTGTGATACCCAAACCATAGGTCTCTCATACTTGCTTACACAACCCACTTAGGCATGTTTTCACTATATCCTAGTCATCCAAATCCTTCTAGATTCAGCCCCTGCTGGTTTGGACTCCTCTAATAGGTAGATATCTATCCCCAAGGTCCCTTCCCTCCTAGAAAAAAATTACATATGCTAGACTACAATGCTAGGACCTTGGGTGTCCACTTTCTAGTGTTATTGTCCAAGTCCACAATAGCCTCAAATAGTCATATTTTCTTGAATCCTTATCTTTCCTCTTGTCGGCCTAATGTGATTTCATCTAACCTAAGATCACTAATTTCCCTATAAAATCCCATTCAAAGGTCATTTAGAAGGGTTGGCATCATTCAGAAGGGACAAACTAGAAATATACTAAAGAACACTCAAGAAAATCTTCCTATTCTTTGCATACAACCAACTGCTATTATTTATAGCCTATCCAAGCTCCTGCACTAGTCATGAGTCATCTCAAGCTTGCCCAAATTTTCATACACTTGCATTGCATACACAAAATTGCATAATACACATTCAAATTGGGAGAACTACATTGGTCTTGATCCCTCTTCAGTGTATTGGTATGTAGGTAGTGTGCCCACACATGGGGTGTGATTACACATTTGGTGCATATGACACACTAATCCATTTTTATAGTTGGATTTGAGATCACCTATCAATCATGAATAAGAACTAGGATCCTTGAAGACAAAATCAATTACACATAGAGCTTCATGAATAACCATGACTCAATATTTTAGGCATAGGGTCTCTTAAAGCAGATGAACAAAACTCAAAAAGCTCAGACACTAAGGAATACAACACCAAAACTTGGATTGTAGTGTTGAATCTCTAGGTGTCCCATTTCTAATGCTCCTATCTAGGCAAAAAAAAACTTCTAGATCTTGTTTCTAATAGTTTGCCTAGCCAAATCAACAATTTGTAGCCTCTATTTCCTCCATCTCAACCCAAAATCAGCTAAGTTTTACTCTCTATCCCCTTATTTTCTATTTTTGTTAATCAATTAAGCACTTCCAGATTCAATAAATCAATAAGTTAATTAAGGGACATTTATTTATTGATTTTCTCCTTAATCTATACCCATTTACTATTTAGGAAATTAAACCCTATGGTTTCCCAAATTCAGTAAAATAATTTTATTATTTGTTCATTTTTATTCTTTTATTTATTTATTCTTGGTGTTTTGTCTTGTGTATTACATATTTTTTGTATTCTTGTGTTTAAATACATTCTATAAATATTTTAGTCCAATTTTCTTTTAGGCTTGATTTGTTTACATTTGTAATTTGCTTGTTTTATTATTTTTTTATTTTCCAAGTACATCTTATTAATACATGTGGATCTTGATTATTCATATCTTGAATTGAAGTTGTTTAATAACTTGTTCTTGCTTTACTTTTTCTACATTCTTATTCATACTTAAATCTTGATTGTTCATATCTTGATTTTAAGTTAGGTTACATTTTTCTATTGATATTTTCCTCTTTATTTTTGTTTGTTTTTTTAAACGTAAGTAGTTGTAACTTTGATTTTGGTAATTTTTATCATTATCCTTAGTTATAAATAATCACATTTAAACTGATCATGTGCAAATAGAAATATAATATTATTATGAGTTACTCATACTTATGATGCATAATTTCAAATTTGATATTGTAAACACCAAATGATCCAAATCTAAAAGTCAATGTGGCATCAAAGATCATTTTTGAACACATCATACCCAATGCATAATACAAGAACTGTCCAAGGTCAATTTTGGAAACAAATATGACTCTATGCAAGATGAACATCTCTTGACACAAACTATGAGTCTTATTGACTAATTTTATAATTAGTTTAGGACGTGTATCCCCTGAAACTAACATATCACATCTTATAAACAAAGAGCAACATAAATGAAAACATCATGTGACAATTCAAAGAATATTAACAATCCATGTACAAGTAGTAGTAAGCCAAACATGAATGTCATATATATATATATATATATATATATATATATAGCGTGGTCACACACACACACACACACACACACACACACACACACACACACACACACACACACACACACAATCATGTGACCACGCTTAGAAATACCCTATAAAATGCTACAACTATAGGGTATTTCTAAGCTTGGTCACATGATATATATATATATATATATGTGACCATGCTTAGAAATACCCTATAGTTGTAGCATTATATATATATATATATATATATATATATATATATATATATATATATATATATATATAATCATGTGACCACACTTAGAAATATCCTATAGTTGTAGCATTTTATAGGGTATTTCTAAGTGTGGTCACATTATATTTATATATAATAATAATAATAATAATAATAATAATAATAATAATAATAATAATAATAATAATAATAATAATAATAATGTGACCACGCTTAGAAATACCCTATAGTTGTAGCATTTTATCTCTCTTGGGATACTATTTTAGCCCCTCTTATCATTTTCCCTCCCACTTTCTTCTAATTGCTTTGTTTCTCAACTTTTTTGGCTAAAATTAATGAGATTGTCATTTCTTTTGATTGAGGGCCCACCTATAAAATATTTCCAAAATTTCCATTAACCCCTTAAGGGGGAATCATGGGATACCCAAAAAATGTCTAGGGAATTTTATAAACCTATTTCTCCATAATTCATGCAAACTTTAAAAAATTGAAAATGGGAACAAAATTTATTTCTTCTAATTATAGTGACCTTTTCATTCTTTGAAAAGATGTCACTTCGACCAAATGTCTCTCCATGCCTTATTAAATAGGGAAAAAATGTAGACTTATAATTCCTATCACTATTGTGCTATAATTATCAATCTAAGTAACATTCTGTGATAATGCACAATCTGGGTCAAAATCACAAAAACATGCTAAATAGTTTAAACTTGTCACGTATAAGTGCTGATTTAACTAATGTATCTCTAAATGGGGTAATGAATTTTATATGATTATGTAAGAGAATTAATTATATGTTCATATAGAATAATTATATATTGCATAGAATAAGAAAAGATAATAGATCACACAACAATAATTAATAATAAAGCAAAATAATGGATAATCTAGCAGAGCCACTTCGAGGGGGAAACCTCCATAATAATGTAATAAGAGTAGAATACTTAATATGATGATCAAAGACTAACCACTACCTCCTATATATAGTCTACTTATCCATGGTTATTCTATAGGCTAACTTAACTAATAACATAGAGAAATGTAACAAGAATATAAAAGAGGTATGTAAGCCACAAGTTAGCCAGACATATCCCTAGACATGCCAAAGGTTAAGGGCATAACATGTTCCTCCCCTTAATTTTTTTTCCCTCAATGTTGAATCAACTCTACATGTTTCTGCATAAAGAATTCATCCTCTTAAGTGGCATATTCACATGGAAAATTCTTCCATTTGATCATGTACTCCTTAATTATTCTAGATCATAAATATTTAGTACACATTTAAAGGATCACCTTAGGATCAAGAATAACTCTCCCTTCCTCATCCAATTATGGTAACTCAATTTGAATAGCAACTCTATGTCCAATGACTTTCTTCAAGAATGATACATGAAATATTGGATGTATGTGAGTGGATGAAGGAAAATCTAACTTGTAGGACACACTACCAATTTTTTGTAAGATCTGATAAGTTACATAATACTTAGGAAACAAATTATTATCTTTTTTCTATTACTTCAAGGACATCTAATTATATGGATGTAAGTGAATAAAGACACAATCACCAATGTCAAAATTCCTCTCACTCTTGTGTTGATCTACCTACTACTTCATATGATTCTGGGCCATGGCTAAATTTTCATGCAAACTTATAAGGCCCTCTTATTGATGGTGAATATGTTCCTTGATTACATGAACCTTAGGATGGACCTTCAAGGTTGAAGTGATGGATGGAGGGTGGTATCCATACAAGGCTATAAAGGGAGACATTTTAGAATAACTATGAACATAAGTATTATACCACCATTCCATAAGTGGACACCAATGAACCCATTTATCTTATTTATCAGAAATAAAAAATAGAGATATCCTTCCAAATATTTATTGACTACCTCAGTTTGTCCATCTAGTTGAGGATGATAGGATGAACTATGAGCCAAATTAGTGCCCAAACATGAAAATAATTTAGTCCAAAAATTACTAGTGAAAATTAGATCTCTATCACTGACAATGATCTTAGGAGCACCATGTAGTTTCTAAATTGTATTGAGAAAAATAAAGCTACTATACTAGAAAAAAATGGTTGTGATAAAGAAAAAAAATGGGCATAATTACTAAGATGATCCATAACAACCATGATAACATTTTGACCGTCAAATCTTGGTAACCCTATAATGAAATCCATAGACACCTCTTCCCAACATTGGCTAGGGATGGATAAAGGCTACAAAAAACTTGGGGTTTTGATGGTTTCACTATTATTTTGTTGATAGATCATACATTTATCCACATATTTTTAGACATCCCCCTTGAGTCCTTCCCAAAAAAAATCTTGCTTGATTTTATGATAGGTTTTCAAAATTTTTGAATGACCCCCAAGTGTTGCATGAAGTTTCTAAAAGATTTTTGTTTGAGAAGAGAATTATTACATAGGTATAATCTATCTTTATACCATAATGCATTACCCTTCCATATGAATTTTTTAAATCCACCCAAACCTTGCTAAAGATTCTAAATCAAATCATGGGTAGCACTATCATTTACCATTCAGATCTTTCTTCCTCTAGCCAGTCTACCTGCCTTTCTTGTAGACTATTTCAAAATCATAGCCTAACATCTTAGTTACCCTTTTTTGTTGTTCTTCTAATAAAAACTATTGTTCTAAAAAATATTTGAGACTATCATGATCAATCTTTACCTGAAAGTGATGACCCATCAAATAAGGTCTCCATTGTTTGACTATATGTAGAATGGCCATCATTTCCTTCTCATAGATGGGCTTGAACTAATTTTTACCCTTCACTTAGTGACTTTCAAATGCAAGTGGTCTATCTTATTGTATGAGCACAATACCCATACCATATTCAGATGCATCACATTCAACCACAAAATTCTTAAAAAAATTAGGAGTGGCCAACACTAGAGTGGTGCACATAGCCAATTTTAATTGTTCTAATACCCAAGTAGTTGTATCAATCCACTAGGAGTCTTTATTCAATAAAGAGGTGAGTGGGGATGAAATGCTACCATAATTTTTGATAAACTTGTGATTGTAACTAGTTAGCCTCAGAAATCCCTTGAGTTACTTGAGTGTCATAGGAATCAACTAGTCCACCATTGCTTGGATTTTTTTAGGATCCACTTTCACTCCTTCATGTGAAACCATATGACCCAAATACTCAACCTCATGATCTCCAAAAGTACATTTGAAAGGTTTGGCATATAACTGATGTTGTTTCATAATTGAGAGTACCTATTTCACATGTTGTAAATGGTCTTCCCAATTTTTACTATAATGAGGATATCATCAAAAAACATCAAAACAAATTTCTTCAAAAATGGCCTATAAATAGAATTCATCAAACTTTGAAAGGTGGATGGTGTATTTGTCAGACCAAAAGGCATAACCATAAACTCATAATGGACCTCATGAGTTTTGAAAGCTATTTTGGGTATGTATTCATCATGGATCTAGATTTGATGATACCCTAAATGTAGATCTAACTTGGTAAAATAAAGAGCACCATTCAATTCATCTAGAAAATCAATAATGATATGAATAGGAAACTTATATTTGATAGTGTACTTATTGAGCTCTCTATAGTCGGGGCACATCCTCCAAGTGTTATATTTCTTTCTCACCATGACAACTAGTGAATAATATTTACTTTGGCTATGGTGAATGATTCTTGCATCTAATATCTCTTATACCATATTTTCAATTTCACTTTTTTGTGTATAGAAATACCTATATGTCCTGATGTTGGGTGGTATAATACTAGGAATAAGTTTGATGTCATAATCATGTGTTTAACTAGATGGAAGTCCTTTTGGCATGTCACCAAAATTAATAGAATGGACATCATTCACTTGTTGTAGATCAAGGGCTGTAGATGGTTGAGTTGGTTTAACTTCAATGGAAAACAAGCGATCTACAAATACTTTAGAGCCCTTTTTTAGAATATTGGTCATTTGATGTGAGATAACAAGTTGTGGAGATTTATCCCTTAATCCCCTTATCTCAAATATCTTTTCCTCAAAATGAAAGTGCATGAATAATTCCTAGAAGTTCATCTTAATAGTGGCCAAAGTGGTGAGCCACTATACTCCCATAATAATATAAGCTCCACCCATGGGAATAGAAAACATAGGATAATCTAATAGGTAGTATCCCATGGCCAAATTAATACTATGATATTTTTCTAAACAATTGAAAATACCACCATCTGTAACCATGACCTAAAATTTTGAATTAGGATAAATGAAATAGTTTAAATGAGTAACCAACTTACTTTTGATGAAGTTGTGTGTGCTGCAAGAATCAATCAATACAATAACCTTCTATTTATTAAGGAAACCCATCACCTTAAGATTTTTTTGAGCAATAATACTTGAAAGGTAATGACAAGAAATAGTAGTCTGAGAGTCTTTAGATTCCTCCTTAGGTCCTTTTGCATCCTCACCAATTACCTCCTAATCATCTTCATCCTCATTGGCACTTTAGATGTAAAATAGATTTTGCTCAGCACAATGATGTCCTTTAATCCATTTGATATCAAAACCATAACACAACCATTTGTCTCTCTTCTCATCAATTTTTTAAGGTGTCAATCTAGTGGGTTGAGGAAATGATGGTGATGGAAAGTTGTGATCATGACCAGTAGTGAAAGTTTTCCATTTGACTATCTATTTTTATTCTACTATGGGTGTCCTTGTGATAGATTATAATATATATGATGGGTTAAATATACAAACCTGTAATTGAATGCTATCTTTGAGTCTATCTAATAAAATATCAATCAAAATTTTCTTAGTGATGTCTTCCACCTGTAAAGATAGATTTTAAAATTGATGAATATAATCTTTCATAGTTCATGTTTGATGTAGTTTGGCTAACTAGATAAAGTAATTCTTAGAGAAATTATTTTGATAATGAGCCAACAACTTATCAGTAAAAATAAACCATGTAACAAGAGCATCGTTATTTTTCTTTTAAGCACATAACCAATGATACCAAATGAACTGCTCAGGTTCTAGATACAAAGATGCCATTATCACCTTCGAAGAATGAGGAGTTTGGTGTAGATTAAATAAATTATCAATTTAGGTAATCCAAGTGAGAGGATCCTTACCATAAAACTTACACATGTCCACTTTTGGCAACATTGGTTCCACACCAGGATTAGAGCTATTAGTGTTGAGAGGAGGTGGACCTAAATGATGAAGAGGAGGGTTATTTGGCTATAACTAAGATGCAATTACAAATAATTACAAAATGATATGATGTAATTAAGTGTGTACCCCATTAATATCTCCATACAACCCTAAAACACTAGTTTGAATTACAATAAATTCATCCTACCATATCAAGCTCTTTATGTTAACCTAAAGTTGATAAATCAATGGATCTGAGGTTCCAGATTCCATGTCATCCTTAAATGGAGTCTTAGGAGTTTCTTGCCCCCTTTTTTCCTTGAGTAGTAGGACCCACCATGCACAAACCCAAGGAGGGTTTTCACCCTAAAAAAGTGTACTAGGAGATGTTACCAATGTGATTGCCTCATAAAGATAAATCTAATGACTACTTTTATGTACTAGGGTGAAAAAGTTTGGCACCAAAAAAGTTTACCTATAGAATATACTATTGCGATCATCTTGCCTAGATGAATCCAATGACTGTAAATGTGCAAAGGGAATTTTTTTTTCCAAAAAAGTGTTTCAAACAATACTGTGCTAACATAAAAAACTAATTCTTCCTAGATTGTAAGTTATATTTTTTCACTCCTTCCACTCATGTGCTCACCAGGTCTAAAAAAAATGCCATAAACTTTCCAAAATTGAAGATCTGATCCAATTGCAATGTAATTACTTATATGTTCATATAGAATAATTATATATTGCAAAAAATAATCAAAGATAAGAGATCACACAACAATAATTGATAACATAGTAGAATACTAGAAAATATAATAGAGCCAATTTGAGGGGGAAACCTCCAAAACAATGAAATAGGAGTAGAATACTTAATATAATGATCAAATACTAGCTACTACCTCCTATATATAGTCTACTTATCCATGGTTATTCCATAAGCTAACCTAAGAACATAGAGAAATGTTAAAAGAATATAAAAGAGGTATGTAACCCACAAGTCAGGTACACACATCCATAGACACACTAAAGATTAAGATCATAGTATATTATTATTATTTCTTAAATCACTTAGAGTCAAATTATGACACTCTGGACCACTGAATTCTTCTAATTCAGTAGCACACGTTATGTGCATATGCTATTTCATGTCCATCATGACCTAACTAGGGTATTGTTCCATACACAACTAAAAAATTATTGGAAGCACAATTATTGAGAGGAGGGTGAATCAGTCTTCAAAAATTTTCAATCAATTCCACTTAATCATATATGAACCATTCTAACAAGCATGCAAATCTTAGAAAGCATAAACATCTAATCATAAGAGCATGAAACACATGAACACAACATATACATGGGAAACCCTTATATATAATAAAACCTATTGATGAAGAAAATTAAATAAAATATTATAAGACAAACATCAATCTTTAGTAAATCACCAACTCTACTTGGAGCACCAACCCTAACTATCTTAACACCAACTCAACTAGGTTTTAACAAGCACGCACTTGAAAGGAGGCACAAACCCCTTAGATAACTAAACACCAAATTAGCCACCTAATACACTTGATAAACTTAAAAAAACCTTGTTTTTCATACAATATATGATGATCTTATTTCTTAGTTCTTTACTTAGTTCTGCCCCTCTCAAACTAGCCTTCATCCTTCTTCACTCAACTAACCCTCTTCATGGCTTGCTTAGGTCTTCTGACCTTGATCCTGATATGTAGAACCTCTATTATATATTCATGGCACTTATATAATGTTAAAAATTACCTATTTATACTCACCAATGATCTATATCATTCAATTATAGTCTTCACTCTCTCTAAGCACACCAAATAGGCCTAAACTACCTTGCTTTTATACAAGTCACTTGATCATATCCTTCTTAGTAAACCACACATTTAAATAAATTTGTTTAGATATGAATAGGTCTTATCATATTAAAATAAAATTCCTTAATCATGAATCAATCAATAAATTAGGTTGGGCATAACTCAATTAGCCCTTACTCCTCTTTTAGGCTTAATGGAGGCCTAATAGGTCTTCTTAACAACATGTTACCCTTTGATCTTTATTGAAGCATATTAAAACACAAAAAATGGTAGGAAAACATCATATTACACTCCAATAAGACTTATCTAATTATAATTTATGTCTGTAACACCTTTTAGGTCCAATCACCATTTGAACCCCTTCTCAAATCACTGTTCATAAAAGGCCTGTATATACACAAAAAAATCTATTTTGAACAACTGAGACATAATCTTAACTTTGAAAAATAACCATGGAAAAAAATTAGATATTCAAAAATATCATGACCTCAGTGTCATCATAAAATTACCATTTTCTTCAACTCAAGGCATCTAGGCTCAAACTCTTCTCTACAAGATGTTCAATCAAAATTGCCAGCTAACTTCAAAACATTGTCAAGGAAACATGAACTAATGAAATCTAATTGAACAAATTCAATGGATTTAAATGCATGAACAAGATATCATATCATTATCAAAGTAACCTCCATCAAATAGATCATGAGATCTAATGAAAACTATTGGTTTTGTAGACCAATTTGTTGATCTTCTCTCTCACATACTCTACTCATCCAGACAAGCCATTTTGGCTTCAATATTCCAACCTCTTACATTGAATTCTAAGATTTTTAAATGCATGGATAGATCAAAAAAGTCCCTAATAACATCATGATGCACTTTAATGCATCAATATTACATGAAAACACATCAAGAATCATCTTCTCACTTCTACCTAATTTCCTTACTGTTTACATCACTTGATTTGTTAGTGACTAGCCAACTTTGATCACCAAATTTGCACACCTAAGATATGGAAAATTTAAGTAAAACTTCATGAAAAGAAACTAAAAGTCTCATACTTTTACCTTCATCCACTTCACAACTTTGACTTGATTAACTCTATCTTCTACAATAAATCTCTGAAAGATAAACACTTTCTTGTAGCGTCTGCTCACTCACCTAAGAAACCAATTACACCTAGAGATGCCTAGGAAAGTTTAATTAAAAATTAAATTACTTATATATCTATATTAAACCATTCTAGGCTCTTTATAACAATATCTTCAACATTGGGTCATTCTTAGGGTTCTTTGAGGGTTTAAACAATCTTTCAGTCTTAACGATCATTCATAAAACTTAGCTCCTATTTCCAAAAAATAATGCTTCAAACATTGAGATAGAACCCTTACTTATCTACCATGAATAATTTATATTCTCATGCAGATGATGCACATGTGAATTAATACTTTAAAAACCTTCTTGGATAGACAACTCTTTATTCTATGGATTTGAGAAACTTTGAAACATTTTTTCAAGCCTTTTCTTGCAAACCATGACCTAAAACTTCATCCACATATTTATAAAAACTTGAATCACCTATATCAATGTTCACCTACTCACTCATGTCAAGGTAACTGATCTTTATACCCCATCTATCCAACATCTCTCTTTTGCTTTCTATGATCTAGAATTTTAACTCAAAGGAGGAGGTTAGTATAGAGTTAGTCTAAAAAATAATGAAAAATGAACTCAATAACAATCTAACATCCTTTAGGCCTGATCATGGGGGGAGCATAATGAATAAACCAAATGAGAACTCAACAAAACATGAAAATAAATGAGAAATCTGAACATAAAAACACAAATTCCTTACCAAATCCTTGATAGCTCCAAATGGTAATTCAGTTGGCTTGCTTGGTTTATGCATAAAAAGTATTCATAAATGACATATGGATAACATAATCTCCTCTATGAACCATTTTTAAATACTTATCTTGATTTATTTAATGGTTTGATTGATTCAATGGCTTGATGGCTTTGGCTTAATTTTGACATTATAACACTAGGCTTTTAGCTTCATAAATCTATTCTTGCATTATTACTCTACTTTGATTGAGCTCTCTAAATGAAGAGATTTAGGCATTAAAATAACTTATAATGGGTTAAATCTGACCATGGTTGAGTTTGGCATATTCCTAGGATATTATTTTAGATATTTTCTAAAAAAGATAACTCACAAAGGTAATGAGTGTGTTCTAGGATGTTCTAAGATGCTCTTGAATTTCATTTTTAGTAATTTATTTATTAGCTCATGGGTGAACTCAATTAAGATTTGAAATTGATTTAACTTGATAATTGATTTTGATTAAGGTGTGCAAGTTAATTAATTATTTTTAGGCATTTGATCATTTGTTTGATTTTGATTAATTCAATGTGTGTATTTGCCTTGTTTAATTGATTTAATAGGTCAAATTGATTTAATGCAAGGTTATGAAGCCAAATTTTAGACTAATAGAAATTCTTAGGTTAAATGTTTGATGATTGTTGAAAATTAGTCTAATATTCTGATGCAAATCCATTGGTGGCTAGTTTTACATGTCTACAATTTAACCCTATTTGGGAAGATGTCACAAGCTATAAGCATAGTAACATCTTTTCAAAGAATAAAATGGTTCTTTATGCTTACGACTGTAATGGTAATGATTGAACCATAGCTTCCCCCTCAAGGGAGTGATTAGAAAGTGGGTTGGCAAATGGTCCTTCAAAAGAAATAAACAAAATGAGGGGACCAAACAAATGAATATGATAGGTTGAAAACACAATGATTCATCCAAAGTTGGGTAAAATCACTGAGAAATGCAAGTAGGATAGTGCACAATGGTTTGCTCAAAGGAAGTGATAAGTATTATACCTTGATAGTGGAAACATGGTATGATAGCATTATGATTTGCCCCATCAAGTGATATAATCATTGAGAAGATAGAGCTACCCCAGTTAAGATAGACAAACAAGAAAGGAAATTAGTGATAACACAATGATTTTCCCTAGAAAGAAATATAATCATTGAAAATGCATGTGGGATGATATATAGCGTTGGTGTAATATACCCCAATTATGAAAAATATGATTGATGGTTGATGATTGATAAATTGATATAGAGGATAAAGATGAATTAGGATAAACTGCTAGTAGGGAGATGCTCTTTTGAACTATCAAAGTTTGAAATTCATTTGTTACTTAATTATTTTGTTTGGGATATGATTAATATTAGATTTGGATTGTTGTTGATGTTAATGCTGAGGAGATGGTGATGTTGTAGACCTCTCAAAGTTGATTTTTGCTGTATCATTTGATAGTAGGCCTTATGATATAATACTATGGGGGCTTGGCCAAAATATGCATAAGGACTAACTCTTGATATCTGATACTCAATAGAAAATAATTGCACTAATGATAAAAACTATGATGACAATGTAGACATTTGAATATGGAAATATTTAAGAATAATGTGCAAGGAATCACCCAATGAACACACATAAACTAAATCAAGGCCACAATGTTGAAAGCAAAAAATTAGGCACACAAATAAATAAACAAAAAAAGAAACAAAGAAACAAACAAGACAAACAAGTGTTAGTCCTTATGTTAGTATAAACAACATGATGAACATTGCACCTAGAACTAGGTGACAATTGAACAAACAAACAAGATGAGGGAATAGAAGAAAAAGAAGGGGGTGGTTAAGCTATCTTCATATGTGCTAGACAAGTGGACGTTGTCTACATAGTTCCATGGATATGATGATCCAATGAAACTTTAGGCTAAATGTAGTTCTCATAAGAAATGGGAAGAAAATGATGATAGATATAAAACATGATGGATGCAATATAATAATGGGGATAAGCTCACAAAATGGTGAAAGCATAGGATAAAAGGCCAAAAAGGATGGGGAAACTAAATAATAAATGATTCATTTGTGACTTAGTAAGGGTTTCTAAAATCCTTAAGGCAAAGAAGTGATCAGTGTTTTTGGTTTTTCTAAATATTTTTCAAAGTTTTTGGAAAAATTTAAAGGATCTCAACTTGATCAAGAATGATGAGACACTATAATGGTCCAAACTCACAAAATGGTGAGAACGCATTAACTTAAAATGATGCTCATAAAATGGTGAGAGTGCTATAGAATGGGGACTGAGATGACTTCAACATGAATCAAACATGACCCACATAGTCCTAAAATGGATTTAGCTTACAATAGTTCACCTCACAATGGAGGCATTTGACTAGTGTAGTAGCCAATTCAAATGAAATAGGCACAATTGGTATGATGGCATAGTATGGCCTATGAATGGCTAGGTGATATGTCATGGCACTATAAACAAATATTGCCCCTAAATTTCCCATAGGTGGTTATAACTAAGATACAATTGATAGATAAATGACACCAATTTTCCCTAATAGGTGATATAATTAGTATCAAGATCGGTGAACACTGATTTGCCCTAGTAGGTGATATAATCAGGCTCACATAAACAAACTTGATAAGAAGGGAATAAGAAATGAAGGATAAAACGACCAAAACTTCTATCATAATACTCCAAAATACTACTTCTATTTGAAATGCTTGAAATACCTATTGAAACCAATCTAATTCTATATGCTAAAAATGTGAAACCAATGGATGAACCAAGGTCAAACAAGCTAGGTTAATAGGATTCAAAACATGTTTGGTCAAGTAGGAATGGAATGGTTGAATGGTCTGGTTGGAATGTGAAAATGAAAGGATGGTAGAATATATAGGTTGATAAAGGTATAAAGAAGAATATTGATAATATGGTATAACTTGAAATGGTCCTTATAGACAATACATTAAGTTACTCAAACATAGTATTGTTTGAGGTGAATAATGTTCATTAGCTCATCAAGTTCATTGCCATCTAGTGTGGTGAACCTGTATGATCCAACACCATAGTCTATAGTGATGATGAAAGGACCCACCCAGTTGGGTTTGAACTTTTCTTTATGCTTCTTTTTAGTCATGGTATTATTTTGGTTCTCTTTTAGGACAAGATCACCAAGTTTAAATGTCTTATGTTTTACACATTTATTATATTGAGTCCAAAGTTGGTTCGGATAGGCCTACATATTGTTCAAAACATCCATGTGATTCTCATCAAGTAAATATAGATATTGTAGTTGAGCTACTCAATATTCATTATCATTGAGAACATGCGTGAAAGATATGTGTAATGAAGGTAACTCAACCTCAATGGGAAGTATGGCTTCAGTGCTATAAACGAGTATGGAGTGGATCTCATGGGTGTGCAATGATTGGTATGGTATGCCCAAAGGGCACATAATATCTGAAGGTGCCAATCATGATCAACATCATTGAAAATCTTTTTGAAAATGTTGACAATGGTTTTATTTGATGCTTTGGCTTGGTCATTAATTTGAGGGTAATACATCACTGAAAAGTATTGTGTGATATTATATTCATCACATATATTTTTGACATCCTTATTCTTAAATGATCCTCCATTATTAGTTATAATGTCAGAAGGGATACCATATCAACAAATGAGATGGTTAAAGATGAATTTGGAAGTTTTATTTCCAGTCACATAAGTGAGGGGTATAGCTTCAACCCACTTAATGAAATATTTGGTGGTAGTGAGAATGTGTTTATGATTATCTAATGAGGTTGGGTTTACCTTCCCAATGAGGTCAATGCCCCATGTAATAAATGGCCATGGTGTTAGCATTGGTTTTAAGGTCTTATAGGTGAATGAATCATATTAGCATGCTATTGATACTTATCACATTTCTTAACATATGCAATTGTATCTACGTCTATCATCGACCAATAATAACTAGTATACAATAGCTTTTTAGATAGGACTACCTTGTTGGTGTGGAATCCATATATTCCTTTGTGAACTTCCTATAATGCTAGTATAGATTCTACCAATGGTAAACAATGAGACAAAGTTCCATAAAAAATATGGTGGTATAAGGTTGGGTCGAGTAGGGTGTAACATTGGGCATTATGGATGAAATATTTGGTTTGTTTCTAGGACAAGTCTGGTATAAAAATTTTCTCATGTAAATAGGCATATAGGTTTGAGTACCAATTAGAGCTAGGACTAACAATATCACATATTATTGAAATAGTTGAAGGTTCATGAGATGGTTCTATTATATTTTATATAACAAATTGATACTCATTAGCTATGCTTTCATGATGAATTAATGATCCAATGGTAGCCATGAGATTATCTATTTTGATACTCACTCTTGGTATATGCTTAGATTAAATTTCAACAATCTATTGCTTGAGAGTGTCAACCATTTATTTGTATAGAACTAGCTTGTCATACTTAGTTTAGAAGTGGTTTGTAACCTAATTGATGATTAACTAAGAATCACCATAAATTGTTAGATGACATATGTTCCATTATACTACCTATAAAAGTCCTATGATGAGTGCTTCATATTCAACCATGTTATTGGTACAAAGAAAGATGATTCTAAATGACTTGGGGATTAGATCCCTTTGAGGCATTATGAATAAAATCCCTACCCTTGATCCTTGTGTAGTGAATTATACATCAAAAATAAGCTTTTAGGGTTGATCCTTAATAGGTGTTTCAATGATGGTCATGATGGATTCATCAGGAAATTGGAATGTTAATGGCTCTATGTCTTCAAGAGGTGCTTTAGCAAGCTGATCTATGAGAATTTACCCCTTGATTACTTTTTAGTTTACATACTCTATCTCAAACTCACTAAGTAGCATGATCCATTCAGCCATATGGCCTTGCAAATCTATTTTTGATAGTAGATATCTAAGTGGATCTACTTTAAAAATAACCATGGTCTTATTATTCAACATGTAGTGTCACAATTTTTGAGCTGTAAATACCATAGCGAGACAAGATTTTTTGATGGAAATATAGTTGTGATCATACATAACCAATTTATGACTTAGATAGTATACTGCATGCTCTTTTTCCTTGTCATTATGTTGAGCTAAAATTACCCCTTGAGCATTATCAATAGCTAAAAGATATAACAAGAATGGTTTCCCTAGCATCAGAGGCAATAGAACTAGGGGATTCATAAGATATTTTAGTTGTTGAAAAGCCTTTTAACAATCATTATCACAATGAAATGTGACACATTTATTTAGTAGGTGTGTAAATGGATGGAACTTGTCTGCCAATTGAGATATGAAGTGTTAGATGGATTAGATCTTTCCTTGCAAACTATGGAACTACTTTAGATTCGTTAGTGGTAGCATCTTTATTATGGCTCTTACTTTACCTGGATCAAATTTAATTCCCCTATGAGACATGATAAATCCCAATAATTTTCCTGATGTAACTACAAACACACACTTATTAGAGTTGAGCCTAACTTTATATTCTCGTAGTCACTTAAATATCCACCTTAATGTTGATGGATGGTTGACCTAGTTTTAGATTTGCCTAGTATATTGTTGACATAGTCTTTGACAATGTCATGTATAATATCATCAAAGAGGACTATCATAGATCTTTGATAAGTGGCCCCTATGTTCATAAGGCCAAATGACATGACCTGATAATATAATGTTCCCCATAGAGTGGTCAATGCTATTTCATGCTAGTCTTTTGGTGCTATTCTAATTTGATTATAACTTGAGAAGCCATCCTTTAGTGAAAGCATTTCATACGCTACTATGGAGTTGACTATCATGCCAATGTTAGGTAGTAGAAAGTCATCCTTAGGGCATGCTATGTTAATGACAAAAAAATAAGTATAAATTTTTGATTCCCTCTCATTTTTTGTTGATAGGTACTACATTAGAAATCCATTCAAAGTAGTCAATTGGTCTAATATATCCTACTCCTAAAAGTTTATCCAAATCTTTCTTCACTAATACAACAATGTGAGTATGCATCTTACACACATTTTATTTTACTTGTTTGGCATTAAGATTTACCACAAGGTGGTGTAGAACCAAAGTGGGGTCCAAACCTAGCATGTCAGAATATACCCATGTAAATATATCTACAAATTCCCTCAAAAGGGCTGTAAGGACTTCACGCTCCTTCTCTATAAGGGATGTGCCTAGCTTGATCCACTTTGGGTCATCTAGGGACCTAATATTAACCTCTATTATATATTTGAATAGAAAAGTTGAGCCATCAAAGATAGTTGGTAATGATTTGAATTGATTGGCAACATTAGAGTCCTTTGTTAGGACTAATTCTTTGTCAAGATCTCTAAGACATGATGAATTGGAATCTCCTAATGGGAGATCAGGTCCTATGACAAAGATAGTTGGAAATTCCTGTATGACTTGATCAAAGATTCTTGCCTTTCAAGATTAAATTCAGACCCATTATAATGTTTGTTATTAGCATCTTTTTGAATGATTTGATCAAGCCTATTACACTTTAGGGCTGAACTCAAATCCATAGTTAACTTCATCATTGTTAGTTTATTGCATGATTTGCTCAAAATATTGATGATCTTCAATACTAAATTTAGACATGTAGACAAGTTCATTATTGGTGGTCTCTTAGTTTATACATGAATAAGGTTGAACACCCCCATCTAGTGGCACCCGAAATAAGTTTTCACCACTAGACTGGGCTTTATCTTTACTATTTCCCTGGTTAAAAAGCACCTCAAATAGGTTTTCAATTTGAGACCTTAATGTTTTATTTATTTTCTTTTAGCTAAGGGTGTTCAACCATTCTCCAAAATAGGCTTTAGGATCCAATTTGATTGAGAATCCTGATTTATGATATCCCAACAGAACATTATCCCTAAGGCCTAGAAAATCATATAATGCTTCATCATTTTGAAACTCATCAATTGGTATGTGTGCCTCTTTTTGGTCCCAGTCTATTAATTGGGGGTAATATAATGGTATGGAATTGGTACGAATGATTGGGTAAAGGGTGAAAATGGTGTGATTATCAAATAGGTTGGTCTGGGCTAAATCATTGAATAAGTTATGATTAGATTTTGCTTTGCTATCGACATCCTCATCACTATTTGATGGTGATGGAATATAAGTAAGGTATATGGGGTCACCCACAAGTGGTTCAAATCCAAGTCTATAGGGTCCTTCATACTTGGTCATAGAAATAGGTTCCAACATTCCTTGTAGATTTGGCCCAAGGCCCCTTCCTTCATAATCTTGATTTTACATGGTACGATTGGGAATGTGATACTTGGGGTTCTTGTAACAATCAACCAAACTATCATTATACAATAATGACTCGTCTCCTTCGAGTGGGTGTTGTTCTAGGCTAGGAGATGGTACAAAAATGACTAGTCCTAGATTATGAATGTGGCCTTTACCCTTTCTTTACTAATGCATGCATAACATAGATTTAGGTCTTTTAAAGGATTTTGGGTTCTAAGGAAGCTTTGAGATATGAAAGGTATCATGAGTCAAGTGTTCTCTTGGGGCATTAGCCGAGATGGTAAAATGATTAGATACTTCAGGAGGTGGCATGTGACTAAGAGAATCAAGGGTATTAGGATCAATGAAATTATCCTTTGGTAATTCAAGGAGTATTTCATTCTCCTTATCCTACTTATTAGATGGATTCATGCCAAAATGGTAGTAGTAACTTTAGAACTTAGCCTCTAGATGTTTATAATGCTCATACAAATGTAAATCTCTTGTAATGTTAACTTCCATCCCTGAGTGGGAGAATATGATACATTGGTATAATGCCGATGGGAATACATGAATCTCATGTAGCCAAGGCCTACCCAAAAACATATTGTATGACAAATCAAGATCCAACACATGGAAAAGGGTATCATGAGTCAAGTTCCCAATGATAACTAGCAAGATAATGGTGCCCTATGATTTGCATTCTTGATTGTCATATGCTTTGATGGTGATCATTTATTCTTGGAAATCTACCATTATGTACCCAAGAGTTTGATGAGCTCAAGATAAACTATGTTTAGACCTAATCCATTGTTTATAAGGACATGTTTCACTTTGTGCTACATTATATATACTTCAATGTATAATGGATTGTTATGCAGTGGGCTAAAAGGTGACATATTGCTTTGGTTGAATGTGACTTATTGGGTTGGAGTTAGGTGTCCAACCAAAGCTTGAAATTGGTCAAGGGATATGTCATTTAGAACAATGTATTGGCTAAGGCATTCATTTAATATTTTTTTATCGGTTGTTGACGTGCACAACAAATCTAAAATGGATATTTGTGCTAGCATCTTTTGTAATTGTTCACTATATCAAATGTCTTTTCTTAATAAATGTTAAATGGCTTATTCCAAGGCTGAACAATGGATTAGATGATGGGTGAATTGGTATGTGGTTGTGGGCCTAGTATGGTCATTTTAGACCAATGATTTATGATTTCACAATCGAGATTAGATACAAGACTATTATTGCTAACTAATGATGGTGGAGGAGGGCTAGATAAGATAAGTTTCAATCATCAATGTACTTGGGTGTGGTCATAGGTAAATTATGACTTACCAATAGAAGGTCCTAACATGGGAATACCTACTTGTTACTTCACCTGTGTATGGTCCTAAGTCAAAGAAGGGTTACTAGAATGATTGGATTGGTTTGGTATGACTAGCAACAGTCTTGTCTAGCTAAAATTTGGTCTAGGATTGATGGAAATGGTGTTAACACTACCTCTTGAGATATGACCTACAACTGAGTTATATTCATGTGTAATGACATGGTAGGTTTTTTAGTTGTGGACACTATTCTATCCTTGGTTTTTTCCATTGATTTGGTTTTGTTGGTTTGGCTATTGGTTATGTTGATTTTGCCTTTATTTTTGTTGTTGTACAAGCTGATTGTTATGTTGAGGAAATGGGTTTTAATAGATGCCAAAGTTTTGATTTGATGTGAAAGCTCCATTATCCAATGTGATCTCACCATTCTCAAACATATTTTGAATGACATGTCTGATTTACACACAATGTTACAAATTCTGGCCTTTAACCCTATGAAACTCACAAAATTATTCTAGTTTGTACCAGTCTAGCATGTATGTACCCTCATGATATTGATCTTTTAGAATAGGGTATCTGATTAGGTTAGCTATTATGAGCTTTTGAATGACTAATTTGATGGGTTCTCCAAGTTTGGTAAAATCATGATTAGTAGGTGGGTTTCTCTTTAGAAGAGGTGGCTTTTGCAAAGTCAAAGGTTGTTGCGGTTCTTGTATTTGTTGCACTGGCCTAGGTTGTGCTTTTTGTGTGTATTATGGCTATTGAAGAGGTTGTTAGGTAGGAGTAAGATGGAAAGGTGGTGCTCGCTAAGCATATGGTGTTTACACCATTTAGACATGGTGTGACTCTGTTACTCCATTCCTAACAACATTCTTGTTGTGGTTAAATTATTTTGGCCTATCATTATTATTAACCTATTTTGGTTGTGATGCTTGTATTTGGACTAGATGTTGATTCTAATTATTGGTCTGATTTTGGTTTTGTCTAGTGTTTTGATTGGTTGAGTTTAGTTTTATGATTCCTTTGTTAATAAAGGCTTTTTCAATCACTAAACCTTTGTCGATGATCTCTTTAAATGTATGTGTACATTACAACTCCAGATAATAAGATATTTCACTATGTAGATTTTTGGTAAACATAGCTACTAGTGTCTTGTCTGGTAGACTATGGATAAAGCATATTGCAATGGCTCTCCATTGCTACATATAATTTATGAAACTTTCACCTAGTTTTTTCTTTTCTTGCATTAAGTTGACCAATGAAATCTCATGCTTGATATTATATGAGAAGTGTTACAAAAACTTATCTAATAGATCAACAAAGTCAAAAATTGAGTTCTTTGATAGTTTCAAAAACCATTCTAAGGCCTGTCCAACTAAACTCCTTGGAAACAACAACAACAAATAGATGTCACTATATGCCATTGGCTAACATGCAACAAAGAACTCCATTAGATGTGCTTTGGAATCACCTTTCCCCTTGTATTTATCAAACTTAAGTGCATCATATCTTGGAGGGAATGGAATCTATAAGTACTCCATGTTAAAAGGATATGAAAACACATCATCCAATTTGAACTTTTAAACCTATTTCCCAACTTGGATGGCAACAATTACATCCTTCATTTATTGTAATTCTTTCTCAAGGATTTTTTTTGGAATATTGGCCTAGGTTGATGGTTGGGAATTCATAAGTGGATGAATTAGACTAAGATATGATAGATTTATTTGCTGGAGTAGGTTAGATTGGCTAGGGAATGGTCCAAGAATGTGCATACATGGATTAGGGTGTAATTATTGAAATTATACCTATGTTGGTGTGACATTTTGGTTGGGGTTAGATATGTATGATTGATTTTGTGGATATTGAGGATAGGATGGAGGGATATAACCATATTGTGCATATTGTGGTTGAATAGGGACTTGATGTTGACTATTCAAACCTTATTATTGAGTGGGAACTTGTGAACCAAGACCCTGTCTCTGAACCTATGGTACATTTTGCACAAAAGACAATTTATGCCTAGAAGATACTTGAGGAACATTGAAACCTCTTTGTTTCATGAATACCTATTGAGAAGTGGATGCATGTTGGAGATTTGGTATCTATCATTAACCAATATGAATATGTTTTTGATTAGACATCATTTGATTTTGGATTGGTATATTGGCTTGCAAGAGAAGAGGTATATTCACTACTACTTGGCAAGGTGGAACATTGGTTGCCCCTTATTGAGGTGGCAATGTGTTTAGCCTCTATTGTGTTGGGATACTTGATTGTGCCTATTGTTGAAAAATATTACTCATCATATTCTAGGGAGGAGTAGTCGACACATTTGTTGTGGTGTGGCACTACTTATTAGTTGGCTACTTAATCTTGTTAGTTGTGTGATTAAAGAAGTAATTGGTTGAGGATTAGAAGTAGTTGTTTGATTTTGGGATGTATAATCTCCTACTCCCTAATTTTGAAAACCACTAACTATGCTAGTTGAAGGCATGTTTTGTTGTTGATTAATTATTTGTGTGCCACCACCACTTTGGTTTAAATTGGGTGTTGCTTGTGCATTATCCCCTATGTTTTGTTCAGTATCATGCATAGAAGCAAATATATTTAATCTATAATAGGTGTATTGAACATGGTTTCTATTGAAATGTTTTTGTGTAAATGGGTCTAAACCTTGATTGTCTTGACCTATCAACTTCATTAAAATTTTTATTTGAGGAGCTAGATTAATAAGAGGTACATTTGACAAGGCCATATTAGTGAACTTATGTGCTAAATTGAGATATGTTTGGTATGCTTGATGCATTTGATCAAAGTGGTCATCCATGGGATCTATTTATGGGATAAACACATAGGGGTTTTGATAAGGTATTAGTATAGTGGCATTAGGATTGCTATAAGAGAACTGTTTATGAGTCTGATTGTAAAACATGTTGGAAGGCCCTCTGTAAGTTTTTATACCCTACCTCTATAGTTCTATTGGGATCATATGTTGACAATGTTATGATGTGATAAGGTTTTTGTTGAGTACTTTATATAATTGATGGTATGCCAAATAAGTATTGGGTCATTATCTCTTGATCTTGCTTCGTATATGGAGGTGTACTAACCAAATATTTGGCTAAAGGATCTTGAATTTTTCCCCCTAGTCAAATGTTTTGGGGTGGATAAAAACATATTTCCCAAATGACATTGTCTTTAGTAGGGTTTTCTTCAAAGTCCCCTTGTGTGAAAGGATTTCCATAACCTGAATTGTACATAGTTCCACTATGTGTATAATGAGCCATGTTCAAATTAAATGACAAATATTTCACAACAAGAAAAGGGATTAGGGTTATATAAAATATGGAAAATCTATGCCTTTTGGAAAGATAAAGGACTCAAATGTGATCTAGCTTGGTCAAAGGTGGGGTTGAATCTTTAAAAAGTCTATGCAAAGATTTGATAAAAATAGTGTAGCATCAAACAACAAATTCTAAGTGTCTGATACACACAAATGTCATACAAAATGACTTAAGAATAAAACTACCAAACTCTAATGTCGAAATGTGTTCCAAGTAGGCCTAAGCTACTAAAGGTAAAAGTTGCTAGGTCTTTTATCCAAATGTGGAGTCAAAAGCTAGGCTCAAATAGGATATATAAGGACTAATGGCCAAACAATGACAAAAGCTCAAATTAAAAAGGATGATTGATTAATATAACAAAATTGGAAAAATTTAACATAGATAAGGTACATGACTCTAGGCATAAAACATGATCTAATTGATATAAGATGCTAAATAAGAGATGTTTGATGATAAACTGATTTAATCAATATAAAAGCATAAAATAATATAATTTTTTAAATTTGAGTGACAAATTAACCCAAGTTATAGAATCCAAAAGAGGAAGATCCAAGTATTAACCTCACGAATTGAGGTCTAAACTGAAATCAGCCAATATTTGAATTTAAACTTGTAATAGTTAATCAAGGACTCAACTAAGGTAAACTAGGATCTGATGACAAATACGCTAGAAAATATTGAACAATGTAACTAGGATTAGATAAAGATCCAACAAGGCTCAAATGATTTTTTGCAATAACGATAATTTATATACAATATAAGATAAGTCTTTTGAAACAAATTGGGTAGTGTAATGACATTAACACTCTCTAAAGATGATGTGACAAATGGTTTATGTTTCAAGACTTCAAAGGCAATTTTTTTTGAAATAATTTGGGCAGTGTAATGGTGCCCTCCTCAATCAAGTGCTACTCCCAATAGTTTGACATAAAAGGGAATGTTTTCTAAGTTAAATTAAAGTGTTATATGGATGGTGTAATGCCCCCTCAAATAGTAGAGTGATGTAGACTCTTGACTCATCAAATGACATGGTTTGAATAATACAAGTTTTAGTCTAACACACCAAGTAAAAATGACTAAAATACACTAAGTATAATCATACAAATTCTAACAAGGGTATGGAAATGTAGGGTTGACTAAAACTAATTAGTTTTTGATTGTTCTAGATGGATCCCATGTCTACCAACTTTTAATTTTATGTCAGCAAACAAGAATAGAAACACATCATTTGGGTCCATGATATATGGCTTATTGTAAAAAGGTCTTTCTCTTTTTACAACAACTACATCCATCACTTGCTTAGTGTAGTGAAATGTCCAACATTCTCAAACATCCCAGGATTAGTCTCTAGTAACAAATATGGTTTAACCACTCAAACCATCATCCCAGTGAGGGGATCTTAATTTATATACCCTCCATGAAGATGGGTTGAAGACGAATGTGGAAGATGAAACCTTAGGTCAAAGCTTCCCTAAATTAGTCATGGGAGGTAATGAAGTCCCCCACACAAGCTAAGATGCTTGAAATAAATGATACAATAGAAAGATTTTATGGTCACCTTAAGATCACCCAATACTATTATGAGTTTTTGGGGATAGATTTAAATGACATTATTTCTATGCCTTAGACTAGGTTCAAAGTGTGATGAGATGGTGCTTTTGATTCCAAAATTTTTATAAAAGGGATGGATGGGAGAGCATACACGCATGTCTCTTTTTGTTAAAACACACAATCAACAAGCAAGTTTGTAAATAATTAAAACGAGGTTAATTTTTTTGCACCAAATCGAAAGTGTTTGATTAGATTCATTACTATTCCCTTGGATTTAAGATGTGCAAATGGAAATAATTTCAAACCACCCAAAAAAAAAATTTCATTTTTGAACTCAAAAGTTACCTAAAGGGGATGAATGCGAGAACATACACACACAACTCCCTATTTACTCAAACAAGTTTAGAATAAAAAAATAATGATTTTTTTTTTTGTTTTGAAGTGTATTCAATTTTATAACACTAAACAAAATGTGTGGTGGTGTTCTTTTAGCCCCTTCACTTTAAGTTATGAACTTAAAAAGAACAATCAAAACATTTAACACAAACATGCAAAACTTTATTTTTAAATCCACAGTGAAATGCCTAATTATTTTTAAAACATCCAAGAATATGTGTGAAAGAACTAATAAATCTTATTTTTAAGTTTTTTAAAATGGGCTCTACAAGAAAAAGGTCAGTACTTTGTTTATCCTTCAAGCTTATTTATCAAATGAGACAAATAACTTTGAAGGGTAAAATTTGTCGACCCGAAGGAAAAACCAAAAAAGATAAACATGTCAGGTTAGAAAATGGTTATAAAAAATCTCAATAAATCTCACAAAAATAAAATAAACCTATGGAACATGAAAATAACAAGTTATAAGGTTAAAATAAAGAAACTTGAACACATAAATCATAAAAATCTATAGTTAATATTTTAACCACAACTTTTAAAATATATATCCATTTGACATGAAATGTTTGGAGGTTGTTTATAGGTCTAGGTCACACCTCTCTAAAAATGTTTAGGTCAAAATAGTAAATACTTTTTTGTATTAGCTCTATACTAGCCATTTTAACCAGAAAATTAGAAAATAAAAACTGATAGTCACTAAAAGAGTCATAACTTGTAAACTACAAATCAGATTTTAATGAAATGTTGAGATAATTAGAATGAAACCTTTAAAACAAACTTGTAAAAAAATTAAAAAAAAATAGTAAATGGATGAAAAATATAAGCTATTTAATTGTGATTTTTGTTCACATATGTGGGGTGCACAATCGTGTCCCACTAGGCGTGCCATTTGTGATCTAGGATTTTAACACAAAAGTGGAGGTTAATATAAAGTAAGTCTCAAAAACAATGAAAAATGAACTCACTAAAAATCTAACATCCTTGAGGTCTGATCATGGGGAATCATAATAAATAAACCAAATGAGAACTCAACAAAACATGAAAGGAAATGAGAAATATAAACATAAAAACACAAATTCCTTATCAAATCCTTGATAGCTCCAAATGGTAATTTGGTTGGCTTGCTGAGTTTATGAATAAGAAGTCTTCATCAATGACATATGGCTAACATCATCTCCTTTATACCCCATTTTTGAATGCTTGGCTTGATTGATGTCTTGATTGATTCAATGGCTTGATGGCTTTGGCTCAATTTTGGCATTATAACACTTGGCTTTTATCTTCATGATTATATTCTTGAATTATAACTCTACTTTGATTGAGATATACAAATGAAGAGATCTATGATTGATTTTACAAGTTTTTAAATCTTTTGGAATGGGTTAAATCTGACCATGGTTGAGTTTATTAACTTTGGTTGAGTTTGGCATATTCCTAGGATATATTTTTAGATATTTCTCAAAAGTGACAACTCACAAAGGTAATGAGTGTGTTCTAGGATGATCTTGAATTTCCTATTTAGTAATTGAATTAATTGATTTATTAGCTCATGGGTGAACTCAATTAGGATTTGAGATTGATTTAACTTACTAATTGATTTTGATTAGGGTGTGCAAGTTAATTAATTATTTTAAGGCATTTGGTCATTTTTTTGATTTTGATCAATTCAATGTGTGCATTTTCCTTATTTAATTGATTTAATAGGCTAAATTGATTTAATGCAACGTTATGAAGACAAATTTGAGACTAATATAAATTATTAAGTTAAATGTTTGATGATTGGTAAGAATTGGTCTAATAGTCTAATGCAAAGCCATTAGTGGCCAATTTTACATGTCTACACTTTCTAGGCCTTGACCTGAAAGTCTTCATTAAACCTTGAATATGAACTTATATCCACCCTATAGGCTTCACCTTGAATCTCTCCTATGTTCCAATTCATCTTTTTTATGCTTAATGAACCTCATATACTCACTCTTATTTAGAGCTTCAATAGAGCATCTTCATAGCTATTTACAAAACTTCAAATCTTGGCTAAAGATATTAAAAACATCTTCAAATATGCATACATATATCTTTGGAGCTGACCTTCTAATCATTTTTAAGGTCCTCAACATTTCATGTACAAGATAAAATAACCTATCTCATGCTCAAACACTGTCAAAAATTCTTTAGAGCATTCACATCTTCATAGCTCATTCAGAACATCTTCAGAGTTACTTACACATATCTTTATAATATATAAATTCTTTTTCAAAGCTTACTTATTTAATTATGATACCTACACATACCATCTCACAAGGTCTAGACAAAGCACTAAAAGATGCTTGATTCTTGACATACTGACCTATACTAGTTTATGTTAATCTCAATGATATTTCTTAAGTCAAATAATACTCTCACATTACTACTCTCATACAGTAACAACATTCACTATGCTATCATAATAACTCATCATACACATACCTCAATACTTACTTGACCATGAACCTTCACAAGAACCTTTGACATAAATGACTTTAGATTGACATAAATGACAACACTTATTCAAAAAATAAACAACCAATGACAATGTTCAATATTCTCCCCCTTAATCAATGACACTATTTAACAATCTCCCCCTTTATCATTGATGGTAAACACACTCAAAAAAATGTGTCAACCATTCTTGATGGAGATCACCTCTTAGACCTGGTTCTTGCCTTTTATTTCTCCCTCTTAGATATTTTTGATCTTTCTCCCCCTTTGAAATTAATGATAAATGTCTTCAACAACTATCATCTCTTTTCAGAATAAACTCAGATTACAAGATCACTTCAATATAGATCAAACTCAGTCAACAACTTGAATAGATCCCCCTTAAACCAAGCATCCACCATGATTTTGTTAACAATAGGCATTCAAGGGTCACTTGTAACTACTAAAATGATACTCTCTCCCTTTGAGCTAATATTGTCCCTCCATGATACTATTTGGCACATAGTCTTCAGAAACTATGGCAACCACCTATGACAACTATTCTCAAAAATTTCTCTCAATCAAGTCACTCTCCTAACTGATCTATCAAAATCTCAACAAACAAAGTCTATGAAGTAACTCAAACACAATATCTCCTTAACTCCATGTATATTAAAAAACAATTAATTTTTTGACAAAGAACTCAGAGCTACACTGCTCCCCCTTAGACCAAACATATCTCCTTTAAAGAAACTAGGAACTCAAGATCACTTACTTTCCTTGTCATGACTGAAGAATATTAAACTTTGGCCACATATAAGGCCATCTTATTTTTGATACCAGCTACAGAATTAAGGACTTCCCCTTTGTCTTCATAGATCATACTTAACTACTCAAACAAACAAATATCAAAATCTTACCTCTCATATGCTAATTGTCTATAATTTGAATTCAAATACCTAATAATAACCTTAGATCTCTTCAACATGCTACCTACTACAAATCAACCACAAAGTTGTCAACACAAGAATGTATAATATCCATATTCATCTCCTTGTTTGCAACATAGATAACCTAGAATCTTATAAAAAAGAAACCTTCTTTGACTGTAGCCTCATGCTTCTACTAATTCAAGAATGTCTCCATAAAGCTTAATGGAGACACCCCTTATCATCGAGCACTAAAAAAACATAAACTCAAGAGATTCCTAGATCTCCATACTATTACAAGATTGAATATTCTTCAACATCTTTTTGGACTTGATTGGCACTATAGGATTGATCTCATCATCAACCATTTGATCATAAATGTGAGTTGACAACAAACATTCTTTACTTGATTTATCACTTGAGACATGCTCTATTTAGGTAAGCAGTCCATTTGAGTTTGTAGATTTATCATGACTTATTTTTACTCCCTTTGGTTTCCATATATTCATTTTCCTTTTTTTTATTGTACTCTAGGAGCTCCAAACTTCTTATTTTGACTTGATGACCTTTTTTAGACACTAAAATTACATCACACATGTGTAAATCCCTATGTCGAACCCCCCTAAACCCATTTTAATAATAAAAATTAATCTCCCTAATCCATAATTTTACCCCTCACACATTTAATTAATTTATAATACTTAATTAAGTTAATTAGAAACCCCTATTGCCACCTTACCTAGCCACCTTGCCCTATGACTCATTCTCCCTTGATGATTCACCTCAAGACTTGGTCCCCTCATCCTAACTACCTAAGACTTATTCCCACTTCTAAAATAAATTCCTAAACAACTACTTCCTTCCTAACCTATTATTTTTACCATTTTATAATGGGTGTCACACTTGGCATGTACAACTAAAAATAGACCAAAAATAGAAAGTTTTACCTATTTTAGGGCCACTGATGTCAGTCAACCCATGGTTGATGTTGATGGGATCACAATCGACATCGGTGGGATTATCAACATCAAAAATATATGACAAACTCTAACCTATAGTTTAGGTTAATAAAAATTAAGAAAATCAATTCTTACTCTCATTCAGGCTTTCATCATTCTATTTTTGACATCCAAGCTTACAATCACCCTACATAAGTCAATCACAATCAACAATTGAGCTCTTGAGGACCAACCACATCTGCTTGTTCTCTTTTTTTAGGAATTTAGGTTTGAACTCCCTAATAGAGACCATCAACATAGTACTTATCATTCAACAACCACAATAGCTAAGTATATCACTGATACTATAGGTCATTTAAATATTTATTCTTTTATTTGTTTATATCTACCTTGCATTACTTTATGTACCTCTAACCGTACCCCAATGAGGGAGTTACAAAGCTTATTTTCTTATTTTCCCTTTATCTGACATACCAAACCTCTGACTAGACTTAACCAAGCCATAATATCCCTCTCATAACTCTCTTGACCTCCCTAGCTTGATCCAAACCATTTTACAGACCCAAGAAAGCCTTCTGTAAGCTCTCTAGACAATTATTACCCCTACCAATCTCAACAACCCAACCAACATCGATCACCTACTACCGACCTCGATAGTATAACCAATATTGGTCACTCCCCTATCAATGTTGGTGACTGTTAATTTATTAGCCTCTTAAAAACCTACCCAAACAACTTCTAAAACACCAACAAAGTACCTCACCTAGACCCTACCACTCTCTACTACATACAAGTTATTAAAAATGGTAATTTTATCTCTCTTTCAATCTCTCTTTACCTCTTTTTCAACTACTTATAATTATTTTATCTCTCAAAAGTGGACTGTCATCTCTAGGAAAGTTTCACACTTCCTAGAATAAGCACATAGCTTGGCATGCCACTCATTCATCTGCTAACAAATATTTTGTGGTAGTGTTTTCTTACTTGTAGGTAGTCCTCCCCAGTGAAAGAGGAGTGCTCAAAAAATATGGATATGATGTGCAAACCAAATCTAGGTTCGTTTTAATCAATTATCCCCATCCTTCTTTCTATTTTCCTTTAGACTTATAATAGAGAAAAATTAGTGAAACATTTCTGGCATGCTCGGTGGGACCCTAGAGCTTTTCTTGGGTTCATTTATTATTTTAAGCATTCATATAGGTGAATTATAGTGAAAATTTCATTTATTGCACTTCTTCCTTCTCTTTTATCTTAAAAATGGAAAATTCAATATCTTATTTCTTTGTTTAAAAGGCATTAAAACTAAGATTTCCTTTCTTTTCTCCTTGCCTTTAAAAACAATTTGTTATTTTATTTTACAAAGGAAAGAGATTCCCTTCTTTGCTTCCTCTTTCATGCACATTAGGATAGTCAAATGCATACTCTACTCCTATTTCCTCTCTATTTTCATTTGAATCTAAACATTTCACATTTGGGTTTAAAACTTATGGCATTTCATAATTTGCTTGCTGCATATCAACTCACCTAGTTAATTACAAGGATTTTGAATAAATCGTAGTACACCTATATTACACAACCAAACCACATTCACATAAATAAGCATCTAAACTCACTTGATAAAAGGCCCATCAAGATTTCATCACCTAGTGGATCACCTTACCCTACCCAGATATCCTACTTGGATTTCACCACCAAGGGGAGAACCCACTCCATTCTCTAGTGGAGTATAATCTCTAGATATAAGGTATATTTTGGCTAAGTTGCCTGGCTCGGCTCCAAGTTTGTGAAGTCTAGGGAGCAAGTTCCTATAAAAAGCCACAAACCTAGTCTAACATAGATTTCCTCTTGAGCACCAAAACTAATCTAAAACCAGTTCTAGATTGCTTTCTAGTACCTTCAATAACCAAATTCTCTTCTCACTATCTGATTAAGGCATAAGCCAACATGAGACTAAAAATTAATCTCTAGGACTTAATAGTTAATATCTAAATGTTCTTTTTATACTTTTCAATTGCCTTCTATATTTTTGAGTTAGTAAGATGCTTTTCTATTGATTCAAAAAATCAATACTATTTCTAAAGATCAATTTGTATAACCTATTATCTCAAGTTTTTTGAGTGTTATTCCTTCTTACACAGACCTTTTACATCCATTATTTTACCTATTTTTAGCCTCTAATTTCTTAAAACATCATATTTTCCATTTCCCATGATTTTATAGTGACCAACATCAGTTATCATATCGATATCGATAGACATTACCTATCGACATCAGTATTCCACCGATGTCAACAAAATTTTCCTACCAATATCGGTCATCCCTATCAACGTTGGTGACTATGTAGTTTCATCTACTCAAAATAGTAAGCTAAAATAATGCATTTTCCTTCACTCAAGCCTAGTTTTTCTTTATTCTATTTCAAATAAAGGGTAGTAAAACTATTTAAACCACCTCTTGCATGGTATTGACATGAGCTTAGGCCAAAATTATTGTCGATTACACAAGCTGGCAACCACTTCCACCTTCCCTTCTCACTTTTGATTCTATGATGGAGTATACTTTAGATACAGAGCATACTCCCAACCTTTACCAAATTCCCATTATGCCTGAGGTAGATCAATATTTTACTAAATTTCTTGATCACAATGTGACATCCCTTCAACATTACCTTGCTATGAGCCGAATCTGTAATTCTTCAGGTGACCCAATCTATGGTATACCAACCTCTTTAATGGAGATAACCATAGTTTTAGATACCTCCACTATTTTCCCCATGGTTACCCAAACCACCACTTCAATGAGTAACCCAACTATAAATAATGTCTAAAATGTGACATCTCCAACTGCTCAATCTTAGCTAAACACTAGTGTAACTTCCCTACTTTCACAACCACAACTAGTTCAGCCAAGTCAAACCCCATTCTAGAATTTAGTGGTACCTATTCCATCCACCCTTATACCTATAATTATTTGAGTTACCACTCATCCTTCATCCAGTCTAACCATGGCAATAATTCAACCTGCAGTAACAACAACCAACCAAGGTATAGTCTCCAACCTAATGGGACAAGTCCCTTTTCTTTCCACACCTCAACCTATAACTCATTATCCTTATGTTTCCCTGACACAACCTCATCAAGATATGTCATATGCTCCCTCTGCTTCCTATCAACTTCCCTATAACTTAGGTCTAATCCCCCAAACTAATCCCCCTCTAGAATTTATTAAGATGCTAATGGACAAAATGTCTAACCTAGAGACATATATTTCTAGTTCAAAGAATGTATTATCTTATGATCAGATATGAAATGAACCAATCCATTCTTGTGTGCCTATTCTCCCTTATCCAAGCCAGTGGGAGCTCCCTAAATTTACTTGTTTCTAAAGTAAAGAGGACCCATAATAGCACTTATGAGCATTTAGACATGCTTGTTATTTAATAGGACATAATGATGCATTACTAATTCACACTTTCCCTATGTCTCTTTCAAGTGCTAACTTGGATTGGTATATCTCTATACCTCAACATTCCCTTTTATCATTTACTCAACTTGCACAAATATTCCTAGACCATTTATCTATTAACATTTATAGAAGGTTTCTATAACAGACCTTTATTCTATCAGACAATTTGATGATGAGTCTATTGCTAATTTTGTCACTCATTGGAGAAGCTTGATCAATCAACTTTCCTTCTCCTTACCCCAACTTGAGCTTATTGATCTTTTCTCAAGGGCATGTGATAAGCACATCTCATCCACACTCTGGGTAAATTTTTTTTGCACATTTGATGAAGCTTTTACAATGGCACAAAAACTAGAGGTTCATGCTATTGACGAAGGCAAAGTCAAGTTGCTTAGTAAGAATCCCAATACAAAGACAAATGACTCCTCCTCCTCTAAAAATTCTTCCTCAAATTAAAAGGTTAAAGGCTCTACCAATGTGGTGGTCGTTAAGTCATCCTCTTCCACAACCATAAACCAATCGAATTCTTCAACTTCTCAAAATCCAACCAAGAAATTCCAACAATGGTATGAACAAAGATAATACACTCCCATTGGGGAATCATATACATCCATCTTGGAGAAACTATTACAACAAGGTATCATAACCCTTCCTCAGATTAAACCTCCTATATAGTTCAACCCTTCCCATCCTATCATAACCTGGTAAAAAGAAGATGATTTTTGTGATTACCATCAAGTTAAAGGCCACAACTCTAATAATTGTAAAACACTCAAGAACATTGTTCAAGATATACTTGATAGAGGTGAGCTCATCTTGGATAATCCTAACACACCTCCTAATCAAAGTATGGATGTGTTCAAACACCCTTTTCCTAACCATTCATAAGATCAAAATATTGTCCAGTCCATAACTAACTCAAGTGATTATAATATCCATATGATTAATATAGTTTTTCCTTTATCTTCAGTTTAACTTGCCCCTCAATAGGAGACATCTACTTCATTAGCTCCTTCCCCATATTCAATGGTATCTATTTTGACCATTCTTCCTCCTCAAGTAGAAGAGCCTATTTCACCCATTCCACTCCCTTAAGAGGAAGAGCCTCCTTTACCACTCCTTTTTCCACCTACGGAGCCTATAATCCCAATTCCATTTACACCAATATTACCTATCATCTTACCACTTGAAGACCACACCCTACCTGTTCCTCAACCACATGTTGAAGGGAACATCATTCCTACGTTATACCCTCTTAAGGAACCTTCTTCCCCTATCTCTCCACCTATAGAGAGTGGTACCCACCCACTTTACCTTTGTACCTAAAATAGTCCATATCATCTACTCCTTTTAATAAATGAGAGACCTATTGTGCCTACTCCAATTACACCACTCTTACCCATTATTTTACCTATGAAGGATCATACTTTACCCATGCCTCACCCACATGTTGAGGGAGCCATAATACCTATGCTTTACCCTCTTAAGGAACATACTTCACCTACCTCCCCTCCACCTATGGTAGATCAAGTCTCTTCTCTCATCTCTATTAAAGAAGACCCCATTGTGGTTCTTTCTTGTCTTTGGCCTGAAGTAGTAGAAACCAACAATTCTACTCTTTCCCAAACACCACATCTTTCTAAAGATACAATCATAAAGCTTACATCAACTTCATCAAAACCCTTCTCACGTTTGGTGAAAAGTCTAGAATTTCTTGACTCCACAAAACTTGATCATGTAACATTTTAAGACTGACTCAAGACTCTGTATCCAACACAATGAATGTCAACCTTTACCCCCAATCCCTTTAATACCCTTTACCCTAAGGTCTTTGAAAAAGATAGAGATTCTTTACCAAAATCACTAGAAGTTTGACCATTTATGTCAAAACCCTCATCCTCACAAGAATATGTTACATTAAAGTAGATAAGGCCCTTAGGTGTACACCCCATTTCTAATTTAATTCATCCACATGTGAGATTAGATTTAACTCCTCAAGCACAAGTTGGAGTTTCTCACCCTAAAATATAGAAGAATGTTAAGCTACTTAGACCTCACTAATCCCTTCTTCAACCTTCAACTTTGCCATCCATTTTGGGGTTGGACCCTTCTACTTTAGTTGGAATATCAGCTAACCAAGCCAAATAAAAGGTTAAGCTAACTCCACTCCTACTTTTACCATCTGGTAGGCCTCTTACATATAACACTAATAATGTGATATAAAAACATGTAACTCTACCATCACCAAACAAGACACCACATAAAATTACCTTTCCAACATCGAAATAAAAAAAGGTGTCCACTTCTATTAGTACAAGTGCAAGCCCACTACCAGGCTCTCAAATATTTTATTACATCAATTATTGTAATATTTGGTAATAAATCTTCCTCCCATTAACACCTATAGTCCTCTTGGAATGAAGCCATCTTGGTTTGATGATACAAAAGTGTGTTTATATCATCATTCACCTAGACATGATACTGAGAATTATAAAGCCCTTATAATGGTTATTCAACAACACTTCAATGTTAACACTCTTTTCAATGACACCACCATTAACCTTCCTATTATTACACCTTTGGTATCTATAGTTCCTCTTACTATTCCACCAAAATTCAAACCCAAAGATGTCATTGTAACCCCTTTAACACCTCCTTCACTAACTTTTCAAATCAACACAGTTAATGTGGCCACACGATCACAAAACCAAAAAGATAAAGCTAAATAAAAGGTCACTACACCTTAGACCCATACCTTCACCAAAGACACTCCCCCTACTAATCCTAAGATTTCCAACTTGGGTGTTCTTAAAATAACATCTTCAGATGTTATTCAAAGCTCAATGGTGAAACAACTTCACCAAACTCCTATGAAAATGTCTTTATATGAGTTAATCCAAAGCTCATACTAACACCGTCAAGCTTTGAATAGTGGTTTGAAAGTGATTTAGGTATAATTAAATGATCCCCAACCTCTTGTAGCTTTGGTCAGCTCCCTTAATTCCATCTCCTTGATTTCTTTCAGTAATTCAGAAATTCCACTTCAACACCTTAAAGATCAAGATTCTACCCTTTTTATTACCGCATATATTGATCAAACTCATAACAAGAGAGTTATGATTGATGGGGGAGCTAGTATTAATATTATTTCCACCCATACCTACAAACAAATAGCCTTTCTTGATAATTTCATATCTCAAACTGATGCAGTACTCCATCCTTTTAATGACACTACAACTACTACGATGGGAACTATTGTCTTACATATTCATGTACGCCCTTGCATAACTATCAAACTCTTCTATGTTGTGAAAGGAGATTTTTAATACAATATAATACTTGGATGACCTTGGATACATGTTATGGCATGTGTACCCTTAACTTTGCACTGTTGTGTCAAGTTTGAATGTGATGGAAAAGTACATGTTATACCTGCTGACCCACCTCTGTTTAAAACATGTAATATGACCTATAATCCCAATGATGTTTTCATCCCATTGAAAACATCATCTTCCTCACATGATGATTTTTAAGCTTCCACAAGCTCCACTCTTGTGGTTACATAGATAACAATAACACAAATTCTTGACAAAGATCCCATGGAGGAGACTTTTCAACATTTGTCAGTTGGTGAATATCATTTGTTGATGCTCAACAGGTTATATACTCCACAAGAGTATGGAAGGCTTCACATGCACCCAATTTATGATACCTATATTGGGATGGTCATCCTTTATGCCCCCCTAACCTTTGAACTAATTTCACATATGGGGGAATTGATCAAGCTCCTACTGTCAGCAATCTATCTTCTTTACCACAACCATTTACTTATGATTTCTCTTTCCTAAGTAACCCTAGATTTGCTCACACCTATCTTTATAAGTGTGCCTAGAAAATATTTGGTTTGTGTCATTATGAGCAAGGTGTCTATATGCGTATTAAATATCCTACTAGCAACACCATTGAAAATGCTAAAAAGAGGCATAGGGTGGGATATGATGAATTGAATAAACTCACTAAAACCTCCCACAAACTAATTATCAAAGAACCAAACTCTCCTTTTCCACCTTCTTCTCCACCATCACCTAAAAAATTAGAGGTATCTATACCTCCTAACTTTTTTTTTCAATAAATGCCATCTATTTGGGGCCTCTCACCTATCATCAAGGTAAGGAAATAAGGTCCCTTCCTCTCATTCATCCTAAAATAATTGATGAAGATTATCCCTCTATTAACACTATCCAATGTCAAGATGATGATGCAATTCTCACCTACATGGGTGAATATGATTCATATATCCAAAGATCTCTCCCATTTGCAATGAAATTTATGTTAAATGAATCAACCATTAACATCAACCTACCCTCCCATGATAACCCTCATGCCCTCAAGATTAGCCAATCTTTAGATTCCTCTGAGCAAGATAATTATGTCATGTTTCTTAATGACCATAGCAAAGCCTTCATTTGGTATTATAATGACATGCCTAGTATTGACCCCTCTATCATCACCCATAACATTGTCACCAATTGAAATGCTAAACCTGTTAAATAGAATCTTCATAAGATGCATCCTTGTATCACTCTCCTTGTCAAAGAAGAACTTCAACTCCTCCTTTTTGTTAACTTTATCCAACCCATCAACTACCCAAAATGGATTTAAAATATCATTCCTATCATAAAAGCTATAGGGGGGATCTATATTTGCATTGACTATCATGATTTAAACCTCGCTTGTCCAAAGATGATTTCTCATTGCCTAGTATCAACCAACTTGTTGATCTAATGACCAGACATGAGATGCTATCACTTATGGATAAATTCTATGGATATAATCAAATCTTGGTCACTCCTAAGGATCAACACAATACCACCTTTATTACCCCATGGGGGACTTTTTGTTATTGGGTCATGCCTTTTGGCCTAAAAAATGCTGGTGTCACTTACCATTACTAACATAACCAACCTATTTATTTTAAGCATATACCATCATAAATATGAAAAAATGTTGAAATAAATTAACCTACTCAATATTTTTATTTTAAGCATACACCATCACAAATATATAAAAATGCTAAAATGAAGCTAACTAATCAGCTATGCATATACCATCACATAAATGGGATAGGCTAGTTTAACTCCAATAACATGATCAATATTAACATTTAAATTAACATAACATTAAATAAACATCATCCATATCATCATCATAATCATAAGCAACACATATCAAAAACATAATAAATGAACATCTCATATATATAATATGTGATCAAAACACTTGTTCATCATCTACATCATCATAACATCATAAATCTCTCTCAAAATGTACATCTCACATTTTTAGCTCATAGGTTGATATACATGTAACATATATAAAAAAAATGGCAAATGCTAATACTCAGGTTCTTCGAGGCTCTCACTGAGGTTATGAGGATGCATTATCATCACCACTTTCTATCTATCTGTGTTGACATGAGCTAGAAGCTATCACACATGACATCAACCTCTCCTACTCTCTAAACTCTAAATATCTCTATATTTATGAGAAATATATAATTGCCTTCTTATAGTAATCAATCTCATCTAGGGCATTCAAATACCTTTCCATCGATATAGTCTATGGAGGACCCATAACACCTGATGATGGCCCAACCCATACTGGTCCCTATGGTGGTGGAGGAGTTGGAGTGGCCTAGCCTACTGATCTCAGACTATCTCTCTCTATTGTCACTATAGTCATATGACCTTGTAAAATAATCACCTAGCCCTATAGTGCTATATCCTAACCTTGTAGAGTCCCAATCTAACCCTACAACATCACTACCTACCCTTATAAGGCTAACACCTATGCCTGGGTTGTCTCTCAAGCCTACACCGCTACATCTTGGGCCTATACTACTATATCTTAAGCCTATAGCATTATATCTCTCTCCTTAACTAACCCCTATAAGTCTACTGGTGGCCTCCTAACCTCCATCGCTAGATGTAACACTACCCACCAAGCTATATAGGCTATTATACACCTTGGGTTCCCAACACTTAGCCCTACTGGTATCTCCTCAAAATCTAGCCCATCAGTCTCCTGGAGCAAAGGTAAGGGTGCCTCTATGTCATCCCTCTTGTATCAAGGGAAGATAGGTAGAATATCTTGAAATAGCCCAAATTGTCTCCTGACCTATGCCATGGGTACCATCTCTAACTCACTAGCCCATCTCCCCCTAACCCACAGTGAGATCTAAAATCCAACAAGCTACTCTACCTAACCTCTAAAAATTAGATATATCAGATATGGTCTCCACATGATATCTACAAAGATTAAGCCATCGATCATGTGCCTATAATAGGCAATGTCTCACATGATGCCATCTACTCAGGTCTATGCCATCCCATCTCTCTACTATCTAAATCCAATCCTAAATCTAGCCAAGATAATGGTAGGTATCCCCAATGGTCATATCACCATGATGTGCTCGTATGCCCAATAATGTTGAAGATGGCTAACGCATAAACTATATCATCATTGTAGCTTCAAAACCCATAACTCTATATGTAATTGTGCCAAAAATACTAGAACCAAGCAAACATGGTTTGCTACTCAATAATCTATATGAGCACACCTATTAAAGCAATAAAAAATATCCCTTTGTCTACATCGAGTAATGCATATACCATGATCTCAATCATCATTAAGATGCTTAGATGATGTTTCTCCTCATCAACTATGTAGAGTGGCCCATATGCAAAAATCATAGAGTGGTAAGTCACCTCACTAACATGCTATCTATATAAATTGACCATGTGTATATCATTCTCCTCTCTTGAGCATGCAAAAATCTCTTCACCCTAGAGTGGTAGTCACATAATCTTATAGACATCCTCCTATGTCACTGTCAACTCCTTGATCGGTAGATGGAAGGTGTTGGTGGTATGATCCCACCTCTCAATCAAAGCTATCATCAATGACACATCCCATGTGACATGATAGTACCATCACATTCCTCCTAAACTGATGGCTACCATATGCTTCCACTCATTTGGAGTAACATCTCTCCTCATGCATGTCAATAACCTCAATAGATGGTCTCATAGTGTAAGCTCCATCCTCACCTACATCCACACACAAAAAAATTAGGTCATATCCCTATTAATCTACTCCCTCACTACCTTTTTCCCTTCTTATTGAGAGAACTGCATTGGTTTGAGGCCCTAAATTGGGCTATGTAGGTAGCACTCAGTTGACATGAGGTGTTTTGAGGTTAGCTTAGCCATATACCCACCTTTCTAACTACCCTAGGTTTCACTACCTCTCTTTATTTACCCTAAGCCTACCCACCTATTCCAATTCTAGACCTCACCACCTATATTCTTGACTCTTAACACTATGACCTATCTTTTTATACCTAGACCTCTCAACTATCTCAACTTACCTTTTTCCCTAAAACATACCTTTTTAGATCTTTTTCCTAGGTTTTGGGAGAACTACATTGGCCTGAGGCCCTAAATTGGGATATGTAGGTAGCATTCAAATGACAAGGGGTCTTTTGAGGCTAGCTTGGTCATTAGGCTAGTTGACTACTTCCATTGGAGATCAAAAACTCACCCTTTCTCTTGTTTACTACTTTTCAACAGTAACCAATGTCGACATTAATGTTGATGTCAGTGCTTTATCAACCTATGTCATGGCTGATATTGATAACACACTACCAACCTTAGTGATATATTAGTTGATGTTGGTCGACCTTAGTGCCATGTCAGTTGATGCCAATTGATCTCACTGATGTTAATGACTAATTTAGTCCTAGGGCCAAATAACCTAAACCCAACCTACCCATTTCCCCTAAATAAACTACCCATAACTCCCCATAACTTATCCTACACCTCCTCTATCCTATTTTCTACCCCCCACTCCTATTTTCTACAACCCCACCTCTCATTTAGCCTAAAATTACAAAAACTAAATCAAACTAGTATAGGGTCTTACCTCATCTCTCTATCTCCTCATGGCTAGCACCACTATCTCCTGTGGTCATGTGCCTCCCACTGGGTCCCCTCCTTATGCTACCATATCAAATCACTCTTAAAGCTCCATTTGTTCTCTCTAATCACAAGGTTGCAAATGAGTTTGGTCAACCACCAAATTCCCTTTTGTTGGGTTTGGTCAACCACTGACATTAGCATTCTTGACCTAAATTGCTAATGTTAGTGCTTATGTCTACCAATATCAGCAATGTTACCTTAGTTGTATGATGTCAACACTTTATATTATCATTGTTAACACTATTCTATTACTATTTTTACCCTCCAACCACCCCTAAATTTTTAAACTTTACCCATATATTGGGGTAACTAGAGATCACATATATCTCCCCCAATCATGACAAAATGACATTGAAGATCACTTATATCTTCACCCTCAACTACTTTGCTTGGAGATCACATATATTTCCTCACTCATTGACCCTTTTACACCAAGAGTGCATTGCTTGTCTTGACTACTTAGGCTATTTTGTTGTAGTTGTCTATTATGTACATGCATGTATTTTAGGTGTTATGGATGGCAACCAAGCCCATCCTATCACCTTCAACACTTTTATGTTTCCTAGGGGCACTTCCTACCTTAGATACCCGAGACACATTGACCATTGGAGCTACAAATTTGATTGATTTGACCTATCATCTATCACTTACAAGCTATGATTTGGTTACTTCTATCTGAGTCCTCCTTAACCTTGCCTATTCTTAACTTTGTCAACTATAGCTCATTATGGCCTACACATATGGAGTGATGCTCAATTCTCCACCAGTCACCCAATTACCTTTCTATCAAACCAGTACCTAATTTTAGTTTCTCCTTTGTTGATTCCCATTTTGAGGGGGGATACCTCATCCAATACTTGGATCATCTAACTCCTATTTTTATCTTGCAATATGTCATTATAAATTACAAGATAAAAAGGTGAAAATGTAGACACCAAAATTACATCACACATACGTGTGGAACTTTTGTGTCAAACCCCCTAAACCAATTTTAATAAGAACAATTAATCTCTCTAATCCATAATTTTACCCCTCATATATTTAATTAATTTAAAATACTTAATTAAAAACCCCTATTGCCACCTTATCTAGCCACCTCACCCTATGAATAATTCTCCCATGATGAGTCACCTCAAGACCTGGTCCCCTCATCCTAACTACCCAAGACTTACTCCCACTTCCAAACTAAATTCCTAAAATGCTAATTCCTTCATAACCTCTTATTTTTATCATTTTATAATGGGTGTCACACTTAGCATGCACACAAATAGAAAATAGGCCAAAAATAGAAAGGTGTACCTATTTTAGGGCCACTAATCAATCAATCCACATCCAACATTGGTAAGATCACTGGCGTCATTAATATAAGCCAAAATCCAACTTATATTTCAGGTCAGTAAAAATTAAGAAAATCAATTCTTATTCTCATTTAAGCTCTCAAAATTCTATTTTTTACATCCAAACTTACAATCTCCCTAGGTAATTCAATCAAAATCAACAACTGAGCTCTTAAAGACCAACAACATCCACTTGTTCTCTTTGTTTAGGCATTTAGTTTGGACTCCTTAATAGAGACCATCAACCTGACACTTATCATTCAACAACCACCATAGTTAAGTAATAAATGATACTTTAGGTTGTTTAAATATTCATTCTTCTATTTCTTTATATCTACTCTGCACTACTTTATACACCTCTGACCATACCCTCGTGAGGGAGTTAGAAAGCTTCCCTACTTATTTCCCCTTTATCTAACATACCAAACCCCTGACCAGACTTAACCAATTCATAATCTCCCTCTCATAACTTTCCTAACCTCTTTGGCCTAATCCAAACCATTTTTTACACTTAGGAAAGCCTTTTACAAGCTCCCTAGATAATTATTTTCCCTATTAACCTTGGCAGCCTGACCAACATCGATCACCTACTATCGACCTTGGTAGTATAAATGATATCGATCAATCCCCTACTGACATCAGTGACTGTCAATTACCTAACCTCTTTAAAACCTACCTAGATAACTTCTAAAATACCAACAAAGTGCCTCAACTATACCCTGTCACTCTTTACTGCATATAATTTGTTAAAAATGGTAATTTTATCTCTCTTTCACTCTCTCTTTACCTCTCTTTTAGTTATTTATAATTATTTTGTATCTCAAAAGTGGACTGTCATCTCTAGAGAAGTTTCACACTTCCTAGAACAAGCATGCATCTTGGTAGCCCACTCATTTATCTACTAACAAACATCTTGTGTTAGTGTTTTATTACTTGCAGGTAGTCCTCCCCAGCCAAATAAGAGTGATCACAATGTCTGGATACAGTGTGCAAACCAAATCTAGATTCATTCTAATTGCTTATCCCTATATTTCTTTCTATTTTCCTTTATGCTTATAATAAACAAAATTTAGTGAAACACCTTCTAACTTTGTTAGGACATAATCTTGTAGTGTGTCATAAATTATGATAACTGTAACAAACCACCTTATACATACCTTTTATTTGATGTGAATTATGATTTCTTTTATAGTTTCATGAAAACTTATTCTTGGAGGGTCTTCTATATTCTCTTGCTTTATGATCAAACTAATTACATTGAAAACAATACCCATTGAAAGAATTAACATACCTTATAGCATTAGACTACCTAGTTAGTCTTTTCATATTGACCTTCTTGTCTTCAAAAATCTTCTCCTTGACTTCGGGTTCCTCCTTTTGGTATTCTTTGAAACCAAAACCTATCTTGTCACTTACAAAATTTTGACTAAAGATATCATCTAAAGCCTTAGTATTCTTTTCAAACTTCACAAAGATGTTCACCTTGATAGATGCTTGATCTAACTTAAATTTCAAATTTCTACTTTAGTTTCATACCTGATGCATTCTTTTTCTTTATCCTTTAGGATTGCATTGACCATCTTCACCTGTGCCTTAACTTGATTGATAATCTCATCATACTCCATGGAAGTGTTACTCAACCTTTCCTTAAATAAACTAATTTGTTCTTCATAGTCTTGAACTAATGACTTTAGTTTCTTGTTATTTTTATTCACAAGCTTCAACTCTTCTAAGGTACTCATGAGCTTAGCTTCAAGATCTACTTCAACTTCTCCTTCTTCACTATCATAGTATACTTCTTCATCTAATTCTATATCAACCATAAGGCCTTTCCATTTTGAACAACCCTCATCATCTGATTCTATGCCAATGAATAAAATTTCACTATTGTCATGTTCAAATTCATTACTACCATCATCACTGTCAGATGTGTCTGAATCACTTTCATCAGATCATATGTCTTCTTTGGTATACAAGCTTCTATTGTTTTTGAATGACTTCTTCTCACCTTTATACTTTCTAAAACTCTTTTTGTTCTTTTCAAACTTATATACTTTTCTATCATCTCTATGATGTTCATCATGTTATTCATTATCCTTAGCCTTATGATTATGAGGAAACTTATTTGAAAAATGTCCAATTTCTTCATAGTTGAAACACTTAAATGGTAACTTACCTTTGTACTTACCTAAACTTGTCTTTAGCTTTCTATCAAACATAGCTATGAGTTTCATTAATATTTGAACATACTTCATCTTTGATATGTTTGGCATTTAAATTATTTTCAACTTTGAAAGCTATTTCTTTCTTGAGAGATCTTCCTTCATTAGTTCTCATCTCATAGGTAGTCAAGATGCCATGAATCCCATCCATATCTAGTTTGTCTATATTTTACATCTCTTATACTCTAAACACCTTAGATTCAAACTTAAGAGTTAGTGATCTCAATAGATTTTGGATAATTTTAGACTCTTTCACTTATTATCTCAATCCTCTAATGATATTGACAACTTCATCAACCCTCAGTAGGTAGGATATAATATATTTATTTTCATTCATCTTCAAGATTTTAATTTATCTTTCATGGGTCTACAACTTGGTGAACTTCACCTTGGTGTCTCCTTTATAGATGGTGTTTAATTTGTCCCATATATCTTTAGCTAATACACAATGAATTACCTTTACAATATTTGCCTCTAATAGGCCACATAGAATGGCATTCATTGTCTTGGAGTTATTTTCACTAGCCTTCTTACCTGCTACATCTATTTATGGAATATGACATGCAATATAACCATCCAAAACTAACTACCAAATATAATGTTCTTGTGACATCAAATATATCTTCATTTTGACATTCCAAAATTCATAGTTAGATCCATTGAACAATGGAGCCTTATTGGTAGAGAAACCACCTTGAGCTTACTGACTAGTCATCCTTGCTTTGTAGGATCTCCTTTAGGATTTTAGACCTACTTCAAAATACCATGCCTTGATACCAATTTTTGGAAGCACAATGAATAATATGGGGGTGAATTAGTCTTCAAAAATTTTCATTAAATTCCACTTAATCATACATGAACCATTCTAATAAACATATACATCTTAGCAAGCCTAAGCATCAAATCATAATAGCATGAAACACATGAACACAAAATATAAATCAAAAAATATTATAGGTAAGAAAATCCATTGATGAATAAAATGGAATACAATCCTATAATATAAATACCAATCTTTAGTGAAGCACCAAATCCACATGGAGCACTAACCCCAACTATAATATAAATCAACACCAACTCAACTTGGCTTTAACAAGCACCCACTTGTAAAGAGGCACCAACCCCCTAGATGAATCAACACCAACTTAACCACCTGATAAAATTTATCACCTTCAAAAACCCTTGTTTCTCATATAATAAATGATGATCTTATTTCTCAATTCTTCACTTACTTTTGTCCCTCTCAGATTGGCCTTCAACGTTCTTCGCTCAACTAGCCCTCTTCATGACTTGATTAGGTATTCTAACCTTGATATTCATATGAATCACCTTTGTTATATATTCATGACACTTATTTTATGGTTTTCATGACCTTCTTCAACTCACCAATGATCTATATCATTCGCTTATACTCTTCACTCTCTCTAAGCACACTAAATAAACCTAAACTGCCTTACTTTTATACAAGTCACTTGATCATATCCTTATTAGTTAGATACACATTAAAATCACTTAGATAATCCATGAATAGGTATTTGGATATTAAAATAACATGCCTTAATCATGAATCAATCAATACATTAGGTTGGTCACAACTCAATTAACCCTTACTCCTCTTTTAAGCTTAATATAGACTTAATAGATCTTCTTAACAACACGTTAACCTTTGATATTTTTTGAAGCATATTAAAAAACCTCACATGATAGAAAAACCTCATATGACAATCAAATAGACTTTATCCAATTCCAATTTAGGTCCATAAGACCTTTTAGGTCCAATCACACTTTGAATCACTTCTCAAATCACTATTCATAAAAGGCTCGTGTCTACACAAAAAACCTATCTTAAATAACTAAGGCATAAACCCAAATTTTTCAAACAACCATGGAAAAAAACTACATATAAAAAAATATCATGACCTCAAGGTCACTAAAAACTTCATCATATGCTTCAACTTAGGACATACAGGCTCAAACTCTTCTCTATAAGATGTTCACTCAAAACTACCCACTGACTTCAAAACACTATAAGGAAAACATGAACTTATAAAATCTAATTGAACACACTCAAGGGATTCCAATTCATGAAAAATATATTATATCATCCTTATATAAACCTCCATCAAATATATCATGAGATCTAGTGAAAACTATTGGTCTTCCAAACCAACCTATTGATCTTCTCTCTCACAAACTTTACTCAGCCAGACCAACCATTTTGACTTCAATGTTCTAACCTCTTACACTGAATTATAATATTTTTCAATACATAGATATATCAATAAAATCTTAAATTCAATGCATCAATCTTACATGAAAGCACATCTTGAATCATCTTCTCACTTCTTCCTGATTTCTTTACTATCTGCACCACTTGGTCTGTTAACGATTGGTCAAATTTGATCACCAACTTTAGACACCTAAGATCTAAAACCTATCTATAAACCTCAATGGAAAACAAATACAATTTTCATACTTTGACCTTCATCCTCTTAATAACTTTGACTTAGTCAACTCTATCTTCTATAGTAAATCTCCAAAATATAAGCACTTTTCTATAGGGTCTGCTCATTCACTTGAGAAACCAATTACTCCTAGAGATGCCTGGGAGAGTTAAATTCAACCTTAAATTAATTATATATCCATATCAAACCATTCTAATCTCTTTAAAATAAGATATTTAACATTGGGTTATTGTTAGGGTTCTTTGAGGGTTTAGACCATCTTCCTATCTTAATGATCATTCATAAAACTTAGCTCCTCTTTCCAAAAAATAATGCTTGGAACTTTGAACTAGAACCCTTCCTTATCTAACGTGAACATATTAGATTCTTATGTAGATAATGCACATGCCAATGAGCATTGGAAAAACCTTCATGGGTAGATAACTCTTTATTCTGTGTATTTGAGAAATTTGAAACACTTTTTCAAGCCTTTTCTTGCAAACCATGACCTAAAAATTCATGAAAATATTTATAATAACTTTACTTTCAATACTTACCTACTCACCCATGTCATGGAAACTAATCGTTATACCCCATTTGGCCATAATCTCTCTTTTACTTTCTAGACCTTGACTTGTAAGTCTTCATTAGGCCTTGAATTTGACCTTATAGCCACCCTGTAGGCTTCACCTTGAAAATATCCTATGTTCCAATGCCTTTTATGTATGCTCAATCAACCTCATATACTCACTCTTATTCAGAGCTTCAACATAGCATCTTTGGAGTTGTTTACAAATCTTTCGAGCTTGACTAAGGATCTTTGTAGCATCTTTAGAGTTGCATACATAGATATTTGGAAATAACATTTTAATCATTTTCAAGTTCCTCAACACCTCATGTAAAATTTCAAACAAAATATGTCATGATCAAACATTATCAATCATTCTTCATAGCATTTACATCTTCATAGCTCATTTAGAGCATCTTCAGAGCTGATTATATAGACCTTCAAAGTATACCAATTATTATTTAGAGTTCATTCATTTCATTATGCTACCTACACATAACATCTCACAAGGTATAGATAAGCATTAAAAGATGTTTACTGCTTGACATACTAACCTATACTCATGATGATCTCAATGATATTTCTTAAGTGAAACAATACTCTCACATCACTGCTCTCATACAACAACAACATTCACTGTGCTATCATAAGAACTCATCATACACATACCTCAAGGCTTACTTGACCATGCACCTTCACAAGAACTTATGAAATCATAATTTGACATAAATGACATTATATTGACATCAATGAAAACACTTATTCAATAAATCAACAACCACTAACAATATTCAACACACCTTCTAATTATACTTTAGTCAAATTATGACTTAGTAAAATGACATTTCTGACTAGGTTGATTAAGCTTAAAATGAGTTTCCAAAGAATTGAAGAAAATTAATCAAATCCACTTAAGAAAATTAAATCAAATCAAGAACCTAAGTGAAAATTCCATGGGAAGTTATTGAAAATATATTTCTTAGAAATTCAAACCTCAAATCTACATCATCCTATGACATCATCAATGGGGTGGCATCCATAAGTCATTAATGTTAAAAATATCAAGATTAAGCTCTCCCATGACTCATAAATTCCCCATTATTCCAAATTTTAATGGTAATATTTATGGCTTGTCCATCCAAAAATTAAATTGATCCTTGGCCACACAGCTTGATCTCAAGATGGATGGCCATGGTTAATTCTGAACATTTTTAGAAAGCTAAAAATTAGTGAGCTTGATGCAGGGGAATATTTTAGGGATGTCATAATAATGAAATTTTTGGTTTGAAATAGGTTTATAAGTGTTCTAAAGTTTTTTTTGGTCCTTATAAGTCTTTACTAGTTGTCTAGGGTGTTAAAAATTCAAATCTTGTGTTTCCTGCCAAAGGCACTTATTCAAAATTTAAACTTTTTATAAGCCATTTTAAGGGAATATAACATATTATTGATGATGAATAAATTATGAGGTTATATTTATAGGATTTTTATGAGTATAGAGGGGTTATTTTGTCATACAAGTCTCATGGTATGACATCATGTGATTGATTAAGACAAAACTAGTTATTTATCCAAGACTCCTACATGGAAGGAGGTTCAAAAGTCAGTTATTTTTGTATAGGGAGATATAAGGCTTGTAATATTGATTATTTTATAGAGATTTACTCAAGACAAATAGGAGGATAAATTATATTAAAATAAATTTGTTTTTTTTGTCATGACTATCTCACCTTACATATTTTAGTGCATGCTAGTTATTGGTGATGAGAATCAATCTAATGACTATGGTAAGGGTGTTATGGTTAGTATTTATTATTCCTATTGAAAATTAATTGCATTTATTATTATATTGTCTTTACATATACTCAAATAAGTATGTAGTCAAATTGAAAACTCATTGTTCCCTTTAAGGTTTTGAAATAAGACAAACTTTTAGGTTCTGTGTGTAGTTGGTAGTAATGAGACTTTGTGTAAGTAATAATATAAAGAGAGAGGAATAGAACACGGTGATAATATATACATAAGGTTTATAAATGATCAAAAATATTTATATTTTCAATTGAGACTTTATTGTAATCTTATGACTATGTATAACCAAGAATACAGGGTAGATCCCTATTTTTAAGTGTGATCTACATTTATAAATATTACAATACAGGGTAGATCCCTATTGTAATCTTATTTTTAAGTCATAGTTTATGATTACTTTGATAAGGTGGTTTTGTTCAAATAATTTGCATTTGGTTATACATAGTGGGATCTATTCTTGGTTATACATAGTCATAAGATTACAATAAAGTCTCAATTGAAAATATAAATATTTTTGATCATTTATAAACCTTATGTATATATTATCACCATGGTCTATTCCTCTCTCTTTATATTATTACTTACACAAAGTCTCATTACTACCAACTATACACAGAACTTAAAAGTTTGTCTTATTTCAAAACCTTAAAGGGAACAATGAGTTTTCAATTTGACTAGATATCTATCTCTTGTTGTAAAAAATGGAGAGTGGTAATGTAACCAAGGGGAAAGTATAAATTTTATTTTTAACTCAATAAAGTTCAATTAAAACCCTGCGTTGTTGATATTGTAGGTTTCCCAGTCTTGAAAGAGCCTAGTTTACTAAGTTTTGTAGATATCAAAGACATATGGTGTTGTTAGGTTATGCTAGTGATTGGAGGAAGTAATAAATGTGTGTACATACCTAAAAAAACTTATTTTAAGGTTTAAATTTTTATAAAACTCATTTTATGAATTATTTAGACCTCTTGGATCTATGTAGAGACCTAGAAACCCTAGATTAGGGTTTTGACTATAGAAAGAGTTTATACAAACCAAAAAGGCCCAAGCTTTGCTATTAGGATTTTTTTATTAATATATAATATATTATTATATTTTTAGGTTTGTACCTTCATTATTCCATAAATATCAACTTGTAGGTTTGAATGAGGGCTAGATAAGTCTAATTAAGGTCTTGAATTGTTGAGAAACAAGGTGTGCATAAGGAATGATGTCAAATGGGAGATGGTGAAGTTGTAATCCATAAATGGGTTATTTAAAAGGTATTAGTCTTATTTAAAATCTTGTATATCTTCAAAACCAAGGAGGTTTACCCCTAAATAGGGATAGTAGAGTTTAAAGCTAGAAAGGAGCCTATGTAAATAAAGTGAGCAGAGAGATTGAATTATTTATATAAGTAAGGTTAAAAAAGAGTGTTATAAGGAATAAGAAAGTATTTATGTCACTTAGATCATCATTTTTCCTTGATTCACCATCAAATGTCAATTTTATTTTGATAACTGAAGAGAGTACTATGAAGATTAAAGACAACACATGAACAATGAATGATACAGTTGATTGAAGGTTATTAGATGCTTTGATGATGGTGTAATGATAATGGAAACTAGTGTAACATTTTACGCTAGTTTTCATAACATATAAGGTTAAAAAAGAATTTCTAGGTTGGAAGCCTATACAATGTGAATTAGAATAAAAAATTGTGAATGAGCTTTGCATCATTTGGTATCAGAGCAGAAAGATACCTTGGGTTAGGTGATGGATATGTAGTGATGAAGATTTTATGTTGTTCAAGATTTTGTGAATATTATAGGTAACAAGCAAGAAAAGAGACAAGGTGAGTGATAAAGTGTAAGATATAACACAATAGGAGAAGGCAAGAAGCTAGTACAGTTCATAACAAGGTATGATTTTTTATGATTACTTTGATAAGGTGGTTTTGTTCAAATAATTTGCATTTGGTTATTGATTTGAAGATGATGAAGGATAAGTGAATGGGTGGAGGACCTTAATAAGTGAAGACAAATAAAAGGATAGTGTGAAAAATAAGCCCAAAGCCAAGAGAGGCTATGAAGAATAGGGATAGCTATTGATATCTCTAAGAAATCAAGATCAAGAAAGAGCTTAAGAATACTATGAGTAGTCCTAAGTGTGGACCAAGAAAATAATAAAGAAACTCCAAGTGAGAGTAAAAAAGAGAAAAACACAATAGAGGTGACTGCAAGTGAGGTCAATAAGGAAAGTGTGAAGAGGAAATTATAAATAAAGAGTGAAGGAAATAATGAAAAGCGTAAAGATGGGTTTAATACAAGAACATTTCCATAAAAATATGAAAAAGAAAGTATAAAATTAATAAGTGGATATGGATAAGGAGATTGCTGAGTTGACAAAAGAGTTAACAAGTATAGAAGAGAGATTGAGAGAGATGTTAATGTCATGCAAAAAGAATTTTAGTATCAAAATCAAGAAGAGAGTATATTATGCATTCAGGGACAAGATGGAAGATAGAAAAGTCCAACAGACAGTTATTCATATGAGATATCAACTAGAGGAGATGATTGAAGAGTTTGAGAGATATGAGGACAAGTAATATGGATGGTCAAGTGAATATTCAAATGCAAACTCGTGTTATCTTGAGAAATGTGAATAACTATATGACATGGCAAAAATAGGTGAAGAAGTTCAAAGCTTCATTGAAAGCATATAGAAGGAAGAGTTAATCTCACAATAACATGAAAGGTATAAAGAGGTAAACCAATGTGTTGATCATTTTTAGTTTACTAATATACATAAATTTTTTTAAGAGGTTGATGAAGTAATGCTTAAATAAGAGGACAATGCTATTGGTATAACTTCTAGGGTGATGATTTCTGACCATAAGGAGTTTGTATAATAAGATGAAGAATTGGAGATGAGCATTTAACCTAGGGAGACTATTTCAACCCATGAAGAACATGACAAGTCATGGAAAAATCAAAATTTCTCATGTAAGTATGTGAACTAGTTATTTACAAGCTTGTCTAAGAATTTGATAATGATTTATAGTAGTGAATATAGACAAGGGTTTGTGGATAAAGTGAGTTATTTAAGTAAGATTATTTAATAAGGCTAGGAAATCAATGAGTTGATAAGTGGACAACAGGTCCGAGAAAAGCAAGAAGTTGAATCATAAAATAATGATTAAGAAGTTAAGAGTCAAGAGGATGAGGCATTGGTAGAATTTGTAAAGGAAGGAAATGAAATAAGAGAGCTATACAAACACCCCTTAAAGATGCAGGAACAATATACCAATGAGTTTGAACAATAAGTTAAGCATCTACAACAATGTGAAGCATGCAAGGAACAAGAGGAAGTGGCATACAAGCCATAGAAGGAAGAATGAACATAAAAAATAGAAGTGGTGAAGGAGATGAGAAAAAAATATGTCAAGAAACCTACACAAGAAATCTAACATGAAGACAAAGGAGTATTTAAAAAATTTACATATATGATAGGGTGGAATAAGCATTCAAAGCATGCTCAAGGCAACAAGGCATATGTTTTATTTAACCTCATTATGTTATGTGTAGGTATATCAATCAATAATTTGAGAATGTAAAGGCCTAAATGTGGGGCCCAAGTACATGCAAAAATCTATGAGAGACAAGTGGAAGCAGACCAACAAGGAGCATCAACCAAGTACATCTACAAGAGCATATGGGAAACATTATCCATCTTGATAGTATGATGTAGGGACATATTTTAGGGATGTCATCATGATGAAATTTTTTGTTTTAAATAGGTTTAGAAAGGTTCTTGAGTTAATTTTGGTCCCTAGAAGTCTGTACTAGTTATCTAAGGTGTTCAAAATTCCAATCTTGTGTTTCCCACCAAAAGCACTTATTCAAAATTTGAACTTCTTGTGAGCCATTTTAAGGACTATAGCATATGATTGATGATGAATGAAGTTATGTGCCTAGGATTTTTATGAGTAGAGAGGGGTTCTTTTATCATCCAAGTCTCATGGTATGATATCATGTGATTAATTAGGACTAAACTAGTTGTTTATCCAAGACTCCTATGTGGAAGGAGGTTCAAGAATAAGGTATTATTGTATAGGGAGATATAAGGCTTTTAATATTGATTATTTTAGAGATATGTCTTTGAGATAGATAGGAGGAAAAATTATATTAAAATAAAGTTCATTTTGTTTTCCATGACTGTCTCACCTTATAGATTTTAGTGAATGCTAGTTATTGGTGATGAGAATAAATCTAATGAATATGGTAAGGGTGTTATGGTGAATATTTATTTTTATTATTGAAAAATATTTGCATGTATTAGTATACTATATTTACATCTGATTAGAGATGTATGTAGTCAAATTGAAAGCTCATTGTTCCCTTCAAGGTTTTGAAATAAGATAAACTTTTAGGTTCTATGTATAGTTGATAGTATGAGACTTTGTGTAAGTCATAATATGAAGAGAAATGAAAAGACCATGGTGATCATATCTACATAAGGTTTATAAATTATCAAGAATATTTATATGTTCAACTGAGACTTTGTTGTAATCGTGTGACTGTGTATAACCAGGAATACAGGGTAGATCTGTGTCTATAAATGTGTAATTGAGACTTCAATAAGAACTAGATATATATCTCTTGTTTTAATGAATGAAGAGTGTTAATGTAACCAAAGGTAAAGTCTAAAAATTTTTTATGACTCAATAAGTTAAAATGAAACCCTAAGTTGTTGATATTGTAGGTTTTCCAATCTTGAAAGAGCCCAGTTTACTGAGTTTTGTAGATATCAAAGACATATGATGTTGTTGGGTTATGATAGTATTAAATGAGGTCATAAATGTGTGTACATACCTAAAAAAACTTTTTTAAAGTTTTGAAATTTTATAAAACTCATTTTATGAATTATTTAGACCTCTTGGGTCTGTGTAGAGACCTAGAAGCCCTAGATTAGGGTTTTGACTATAGAAGGAGTTTCCATCAGCCAAAAAGGCCCAAAATTTGTCATTAGGATTATTTTATCAATATAGAAGAGATTATTATAGTTTTAGGTTTTTAACTTCATTATTCTATAAAATATCAACCTGTAGGTTTGAATGAGGGGTATATAGGCTTAATTGAGGTCTAGGATAATTGAGAAATAGGGTATGCAAAGGGAATGATGTCAAATGGGAGATGGTGAAGTTGTAATCCCAAAATTAGTTCTTGAAAAATGTTTGAGTCTTATCAAAAAGACTATAGATCTTCTAAACCAAGGAGGTTTACCCCTAAATAGGGCTAGTAGAGGTTTAAAGCTAGAAATGAGTCTTTGTAAAAAAAGTGAGTAGAGAGATTGAATTATTTACATAAGACGGGTTACAAAAGAGTGGTATAAGGAAGAATAAAGTCCTTATGTGACATAAATCATCATTATTCCTTGATTACCCACTCAAATTTTAATTTGGCATTGACAACTGAAGAGAGTACCACGAAGGTTAAAGAGAGCACATGAACAATGACTAATATAGTTAATTGAAGGTTATTGGATGGTTTGATGATAGTGTAAGGATAATTGAAACTAGTGTAACATTGTCCTCTAGTTGTCACAACATATAAGGCTAATAAAGAATTTCTAGGTTGGAAGCTTGTACAATGTGAACTAAAATAAGAAAGAGGGAATGAACTTTGCATCAAAGCCAAGACCACCATTTTTAATCTTGAGTTATATAAACTTAATATGCATAAATTGATATATAAAATCTTTACCTATTTGTACAAATTAATTAAAATTGTGAGCCTAATTTTATTGGTGCTCTAGGATATAATGGAGGTACTCATCATTGACACAGACTTAGAGCACCAAATCTAGGGAAAAACATGTTTTTTGGCCACTATTGGAAGGAGGGATGTTATTTGAAAGCTTTGGTAGCATTCCTTATTTAAATAGCTCTTAAAATTCATTAGCAACACCCCGTGAGGGATTAGGATTGATGTTGTATTGTCTATATGATTTTTCATAGATATTTTCTTGACTTTATAATGAAAATGAACTAAATTTCCATCCTCATCATCTGTATACATGGTTTTGTATCCATATTTTACTGAGTAAATATAAATGATCCCATTTTAAAGAATAGTTTGATAACCCTTTGTATAAATATTTACCAAGGAAATAAGATATTTTTACAATGTGAGAACATACCAAACATTTTTAAAGAATTTGATGGAACCATTAAGAAGAAAAATTCTAATAGATTCAAGTCCTTGTGGAGTATGCATAGATTTATCTGCCAAGGATACCAGAGTGAGAGATGCTTCTTTAAAATTCCAAAAGAAGTCTTGCATGAATTTTATGTGTTTGGTTACTCCTATATCTAAAACCCACACATCTATAAACTCATCTCTAGCCTCATATACCATATACGCAGTGTTTAGTCATATAAAATGCAAAACTTGGTAACTTGAGCATGGATAATGACCCCCAACCCATAGGTCCCTCTTGCTTGCTCTCACGACCCTTCTAAACACTTTTTCATTGATTCTTAGTCACCTGTAGGCTTTCAAGACCTCATTTTAGCTTAACTGGGAGCCATTTTCCATGCTCTTTCCATTCCCCCAAGTCTTGAGCCTTTAAGACAATAACACCTAGGTTGGACTACAGTGATGTAACCTATCCCTTTCTAGTGCTCCTATCCAATCACCTTGCAAGCCAAAATAATCATTTTCCCCTGAATCTTCTTTGTCATTATGTTAGCCTAGCACAATTGTATTTAAACCATGACTAATAGATCCATATAAAATCCCATTTAAAAATCATTTAGAAGGGGTTGGTAAATATTATCAAGTAAGAAATAATACAAGTGAAACCACTCAATCTTCCCTATTCTTTGCATACAACCATCCAATACAGTCCTAAGCACATCCAAATCTCTACACCAATCTATAGCCACCTCAAGCACATATAATTTAGCATTTCTTACATACTCATATCATAATTGCACTAAGCACTTATAAAGGGAGAACTACATATGGATTGATCCCTCTTCAGAGGATTGGTATGTAAGTAGCGTGCCCACACATAGGGTATGAAGCAAGTCCAGTGCATATTACACACACTAACACCTTTTCCCTATTTGAATTTTTTTATCTAAGTACATTGAAGGCATAAAAACAAATAAAATTCGATCTATAGGGAGCATTACTAATAGTGAGGCTTTGAAAATTCATAGATAAGGTCACATAGACATACTGAGCAAAACCTAAAAAGATAAAATCCTCAGGACAAAAACACCAAATAAGGACTATATCACTAGTGCCATTTTGTTCACCTTCAACACTCTTATCCAATTAGAAAATGAAATTGAGAATCTTATTTGTGATAGTGTCCTAGTCTTACACAGTGAATATTAGACCCTATCTCAGTCAGATCAATATAGTTTAAGCTAAATCTTATTTTCTCCCTCTTAGTACTATTTTTAGAAAAACTCTAATTACAAATAAATTTCACAAATCAGTAGCTTATTTACTACATATTATTTACTGATTATCAATCTAGACCCTTTAACTAAATTAGAAATAATACGTCAATATTCCAAAAATTGTTAAAATATTTGGTGAACTTGACTTACTTCATTTATGCATAAAAACCCTAGAAACCCTCAGGTAAATTTCTAGCTAATTTTTCAAGTAATTTTATAGTTTTTTACTTGAATATATAAATCATAAATTTGCATTAAATTTTAAAATTTCATAGTAATTTTAAAATAATTTTCTTTCAAACCCTATTTGTCCATACGAGGTCCCAGTAATTTTTAAATAATTTTTTGATATTTTACTAGCGTATTAAAATAAAAAATTCACTTAAAATTTCAAAATTAAATAGTAATTTTCCAAAATTTATTTTTCTCAAAATCCTAGTTACACATACTAGGTCCTATTCAATCAAGCTTCTTCCAATAATTTTTTAAATTTTTAGTTGCATATTTCACTCAAAAATTTAATTTAAATTTCAAAATTTCATATTATTTTCCAAATAAATCATATTTCAAACCCTAGTTGCATATACTAGGTCCTACTACTTTTGAGACATCATCTTACATTCTACAATTAGATTTCAAAAATGGATCTCACTTATCTATAAAGCTTTCTTACATTTCTTCCAAAAAATAAGGAGATCATCATTGGTCCTATCATGTACATGAATGATGAAGTTTATCATATGTTAGTATAAAGCTTCATTCTTTGCATTTCATGCTTACTTTTCATAATATGCAATGATATTAAGAAAGTCATTGTTAAACATAGTAAGATACCTCTCCTTCAAAGTAAAGTTTACTTGTCTTTAATACAAAGTTTCATCTCTTGCTTTCTATCTCTCATATGGAAAATTTTTCAAGCTTATCATGCTAAACACATTAGAAATGTCATAACACATGCCAAAGTTCCTTATGCATTCATGCATAATTTAATACTTTCTATTCCTTTCTTTCTATCTCTCATATGGAAGTTTTTTCAAGTTTATTATGCTAAACACATTAGAAATGTCATAGCACATGTCAAAGTTCTTTATGCATTAATGAAGATATACATGCTCTCTCTCCCTTGGTTGCTATCTCTCATGTGGAATGATCTTTATAAACATATTTTTATACAACATATAACTCCAATTACATGCATTTTATCCCACATACATGGTTTTTACCTAGAGGATCCATTACATAAGCTAACAACCACTTGTCAAGTTTCAATGTCATATCTTATGCATAGGAAATAGTTTCCTTCTCCTCCTTTCCCTCAAGAGGGTGATAACTACCTTCCATCTAACTAGGTTTTTGATATCACCCCTCCAAAAAGTGAGGCAGTCCATACGATTATTCCTAATGCATACATTTAACCTATAGCTTCTTCAAAACCTCTCCGACATATGTGCTTACATGTTCAGTTGGAAGCAACTAGGGTTTGCACTTATGAGACTCTAAGTGATCAAATTACTAGTATGAACAAGTTAATTTCAGATTTACAAACACAAAATCAGTTATTACATGACAAGATCACAAAATTGGAAAATCAAATTATAATACATCTTCAAAGAAATCTTAGTGCCAATCATGTATATGTACCTTCACATAGTCAATTGGTTGCAATCAATGTTACATATCAAATCAAGAAATCACAATAAAGTAACTCTACAACTAGTGATTCAAAAAACATTCAAAGATCAACTAAGAGTTCAAGTGAGGTAATAAGGGAAATGATTCAATCTAACTTGATCAAACTACATCTTCTACATCCAGTAAAAAGATCCATAGATTATTGTGCATATCATAAAATGTATGGGCAACACATGGATTCATGTTTGGCATTGAAACAACATATACAATAGATAATTGCTAATAAGGACACTATACAAGGAAAATCTATCAAGTAATCCATAGTGACACAAGAACACATTCACAAAAAGTCAAATTCAAAAATAGTACAAAAGTGGTTATGAAAGCATAACTTAGACTTAAAAAAGGATCAACAAGCAAAATCAGAGAAATAAATAGTACCATAATCTTAGTTAAAACACAAAAAAATGCAAATCTACCTCTCCAAAATAAGGCTTAATTTTCAAAGAAGTATGGTTTTGGTCAAAATTATCTACAATAGTTTGATTATCAAGGTCAAGGGTTAGGAAAGTATGCTCAAGGCATCACCACTCCTATTCCAATAGTTGATAATGTTTATCACCAAGGTTTGGGATTTATTGAACATCCTAAGGCAAATCATTCACAAACACAAATTATCAAAGGAACATATCTACATACAACAAAATTCAACACTAGCATTCCATTGGTTCAAAATCAAGATAATAATGATGAGTGGAACAATATAGGTTATTATGATTTCCATGATATTAAAAATGCATACAAATATTTAGAGTCATATTCATAGCTACTTCCTCATTGTTCACAATCATGCACGATTCATTTGTTTGATATAGGACACCATGATAGGGAGTCTCCCATGAGACTCATTAGTTAGTATCAACTCTTCTCAACCTTACTTGTACATAACTTCTCTTCAATTTATTGTACATAGTATTCATGTGATTTATTGTACATAACTCAAATATTTCAAAAATTTAAAAATAATATAACATATTCAAAATACAAAAACATTCAAATATATCAAAATACCAAAAATATATTTGATTGTATGAATTATCCATTGTTTATATTTCTACTATCATGATAGACTTGAATTTATTATTCTATGCTTATTGTTTATCGATTATCTACATTACCATGCTTTACTTGATCTTCTTTAAGTGTCTTCAATGACATCTAACTCTTTTATTACTTCACTTTACCCATTGAGGGGGCATCTTACTTCTACATTCGAGACACACATTGATATTAATACCCACTAGGGGCATACTCTACATGACTACACCATCTAGGTTATGTCATTCCTATACCACACACTCTAGTTATCTTGTTGATGTACATTCTTCACTAGCATACATAGATTACTCTATCAACACTCACTAGCATATATCACTTGTGTATTTATTAACATATACCTAGTATTATACTACACATGTTTTATATATATCTACTGCTTGCTTTGATTAGTTAGATGTGATTGTATTTATAGTATATTAGATGTTTTCCTTTCTTTATTTACATAGCTTGATGTGATTAAATTTTCTTAGTTCCTGTTTGTCTCCTATATGTGCCTTAGGAAATTTATATATATCCTTTACTTCTATTCATGTATGTGCCTTAGGATATTTGCCAATGTCTTTGACCTGTATTCTTCTATGTGATTGTGGCTTCCATGCCAACTTTTCTTATTTTTGTTATATGTGTATGTGGTATTTGAACATGCCTTGTATTATTGATTTTTAGTTTGAGTGACATGTGCCCATTTCCCTTATTTACTTGGCCCCTTGGACACTATTGTATGCTTCTTGAGTCTTACCTTGTGTTCTTGTTGCTTGTTTGCTTCTCATTGTTTGCAATGCCATGATCCACATCTTGTATTTATGTTGCTTTCTTAGATACCATGATAGACATCCTGTTGCATCCCTCCAACTAACAACTGACTAGACTTTAAATTCTAGTTCCATACTTTACACATACAATTATATTGTTATATCTATCTAGGCATACCCATGTTGATCTAACAATCTCTCAATACAGACCATGTTATATTTTGAGATATCTTATCGATTATCATTGCTATATCATGTATCTTTACAATATAACATACTTATAGGGCTCTTTCTTTTGAGGGTAGTCATTATAGGGTCTCCATTCCTACCCTAAAAAGAGGGGAAAACAAATAGGGGTATTTTTCATAGAGATCAAAGCTCCTAAAGATTAAAAAAACAACATTTAGAATGCCTAGAACAACAACCAGACACCAAACTAGTCATAATAGACCAAGAAGACAATCAAGAATCCAAAATAATTACTAGATTTGGCCTTAAATAATAATTCATAACTTGGACAATATCACCGATGCCACTAGTGTTCACTTTTGGTGCTCCTATCTAAACAACAAAAAAAATTATATTTTTCAAAAATAGATAGAAAGGTAAGTTCAGTTATAGTTTTATCAACTACTTTTTAGACCATAATCAATAGTTTCAAAGATTTTTCTCAAAGAATATAGATATAGGAGACATCATGCATGGAATAATGGCTCTCACTTATAGTTTTAGATAGGTTAATTAATACAACTTTAATATCATAATCCATGTTTCAAACACCAATGATTGGGGGCAATGTGCATGACACATTTATTTTCTTTCTTTCTAAGTTTAACATACCCATGCATTCTCAATAGTTTCATGCCTTCATTTGTAGGTGGTTAGCATAATTTTGGTTTGGCTTTCATACAAGCCTAATTTTTGAGTTCTCAAGTTCTTGAGTAGCTTTCATATAAACTTAGTGCACTAGTTTTGGAGTGGCCAAGAGTGGCCTAGTTTTTAGCATATATTCGGCTATCCACTCCAACATTATCAGATCACAATACATTCATGGGATTTAGAAGATATATTATACAATAAAAATTACATAATTGTAACAATTTATAGCTTTAATTCATGGGGTGATGATGGAGCCAAAGGTCCAGCTAGACTTTGTATTCTTGAGCCACTTATTCAGAGGGATTGGACACACAGTCTAAATATCAATCAACACATGCATAACCACGTAACTTCACTTAGAAGGAAATGATGGAGCCAAAGGTATAGCCTTTACATTCTTGAGCCACTTTATAGGAATTTAGTACTCAACTCCATTCATGATATTACTCTTGGTTTAGCACACATCCAACATTACTCAACATCACAATATGTTTTATAATAGTTTGCATATCTAGTGAGGTGTATTCACTCCTTTTTCTTCCTCTCTCTCTTACCTAACTTTGTATATTATTATTTTAGATATAAAATATATAGTAATAAATGATATTCTTTTGTTTTCACTTGTAGGTTTACACTTCACATCATTCTCTCTCTATGTACACCCAACATCACACAGCTTCATGAGATTCACCCCTATAGGTAAGTTCAGGTACGCTTTCTATTTTTTTTTTATCCTAGTATTTCACTTTGATAAATCAATAGAATAAAGTGGGGGGGGGTAAATATAGTCATATAAAATTAAAAAAATTGTAACTTGAGCATGGCTAATGACACCTAACCCATAGGTCCCTCTTGCTTACTCTTATGACCCTTCTAGACATCTTTTTGCTAATTCCTAATTACTCATAGGATTTTAAGACCTCATTTCAAATTATCCAGGACCTATTTTCCATACTCTTTCTATCCCCTAGGTCTTGAGCCTCTAGAATAATAACACCCAAGTTGGACTACAACATTGAAACCTAGGGTGTCCCCTTTCTAGTACTCCTATCCAATCACCTTGTGAGCCAAAATGACCATTTCCCCATGAATCCTCTTTGTCATTATGTCAACCTAGCATGATTTCACTTAAACCATGACCAATAGATCCATATAAAATCTCATTCAAAGATCATTTGGAAGGGGTTGGAAGATATTTTCAAGCAAGTAAGAATACAAGTGAAGCCACTTAGGCAATCTTCCCTATTCTCTGCATACAACCATCCAATACAATCCTAAGCACATCCAAATATCTGCACCAATCCCTAGCCACCTCAAGAACATATGGTTTAACAT